>JAJJWN010000025.1:0-137051 GCA_021655885.1 Fusarium abutilonis
GCGTAATGCGTCTTGTATTGATGTGCTTGCTTGTTGCTATTCTATCTGACTTTATTCCCCCTCTTTATAGACTGATACTCTGCGCTATTCCTATTTAAGGCATACTTTATCAGGTGACTTTGCCTTTCCTTAGTCCGAGGCTCGTTTGGTCAAAATGCCTTGCGTAATCCTGTACCGCTTCTTATGTGTAAATTACAGCTCCGGTTTAACAAATAACCGTGACTATCGTGCAACAGTCCAAGTACTGTACCAAAAGCACCAAGTTTCCTAAGGTAGGTACCTAAGATGCGATGTAGGATGCTAGAACCCCAGCTGTGGAATCCAATCCTCTTCCTCTGCCGATGCCCCACCACTTTAAATCAACACCACATTTCCAAGGCGCGCACTGACGCGATTCAACGCGTCCGGGGTTCTATTTGGCATCCATTTATGGTTTCGTTTCTTTGATTGCCTGTCTCGAAAGAGTGATAGACTTATGCGCAAAATCAAAGCCATCGCCACCCTTTTTCTGGAACCATCTCCCTGCGCGACATTCAAGAGATATATTCACCCTCCAGGTTGACATGGCACCGGCGTCATCACGCCGCCGCAGGCGCGACGATACCAACGATTCCGACCACGACGACCAAGCCCATTACAGAAACCGACAATACGACGACATTATTGGCTCCCCTAAGCGACCAAGACTTGACCAAGACGAAAGCCACGATGCGGTCGATGACGATTCTCGTGCGCGAGGAGTGGACGGCACCTCAAGCGGGAACGATTTTGATAGTGGCTTCCAACCCGGCGCTATTGTCAGAGTCAGTGTGGAAAACTTCGTCACATACGAAAAGGCGGAATTCTTACCCGGACCCCATCTAAATATGGTTGTCGGCCCAAACGGCACTGGAAAGAGCTCTTTGGTTTGCGCTATCTGTCTTGGCCTGGGCTACAGTCCTAAACATCTTGGACGCGCTGGCTCAGTCAAGGAGTTCGTTAAGCATGGGAAAGACATCGCCACGATTGAAATCGAACTTTACAAGCGACCGAAAGACCGTAAAAACTTCGTGGTCAAGGTCCAAATTCGACGGGAACAAAACAACCAGAAATGGTGGTTGAACGGAAAGGAATCCAATCACAAGCAAGTCCAGCTGTTGATGCGCAAGCTCAAGATACAGGTTGATAATTTATGTCAATTCCTCCCGCAAGATAGAGTTGTTGAATTCGCTGCCTGCACACCGGTTGATCTCTTGCGTGAGACTCTTCGCGCAGCCGCCCCAGAAGAGATGCTGGACTGGCAGAAGCAACTTCAAGACCTCCATAAGGACAAGAAAGAGCTAGAACAATCTTCGCACGTTGATGTGGAGACTTTAAGGAATCTGGAGAATCGACAGCAGGGTCTCCAAGCCGACGTGGACAGGATCCGAGAGCGCGAGGAGATTCAAGAGAATGTCAAGAATCTCAAATCAGCCTTGGTTCTTTCCAAGTACTCGGAGGCTCGCACAAAGCATAAGGAAGCAAGGGATCGGAAGAAGAATGCAGAGAGGTCTCTGAGGCGCCTTGAACAAGAGGCCGGCCCTTCTTTAGCGGCAGTGAACCAGAAGCAAGTCTACGCTCAACGTATCGATAAAGTGATTTCAGGAAGAAAGAACATATTGAAAGATGCGGAAGATGTTTCAAAGAAGCTGGCGCGCGATGCCAGTACTGCTTCAGAGAACCTCAAAGAATTTGAGAATAGGCTCGAGTCGGAGCGTAAAGGATTTGACCATAAACGAAAAGAGTTGGCCCAATCCAAGTCAAGGATCACGGCCCTACAGGCTGACCAAAGAAATCGACCGGAGGAGTTTAACCCTGCAGAGTTCAATCAGAAAATTGTAAGTTCATCAATTATGCGGTCAACTATACACGCTAACCTTATGCCTACAGCGAGGAGAAGAACACACTCTAAGAGAGTTAGAGGGAGAGAAACGCGAAGTATCTAGTCAACGCGAAGAGATCAAGAACATGGGCAAATCTCTCAACAACGAGATTCAACTGGTGCAGGGCAATATTCGGTCTTTAGAAACTCAGCAAGGCCAACAGCTTAACTTCATGCGAAAACACTTTCCCGAGCTGGCGAATGGCTGGGATTGGATCAAAGAGCACCAAGAGGAATTCGAGAAGGAGATTTTTGGTCCGCCCATGATCAGTTGCTCCATCAAAGATGAACGATATTCTGATCATGTACAGTCTCTTCTACAAGCAGATGACTTTGTTTGTTTCACAGCACAGACCAAAAATGATTACAGGAAGCTGACAGACCAGCTGTACCGCGTCCAAAGCTTGTCCGTCGTTATTCGGACGTGTGCTCAACCGCTTAGCGCTTTCCAAAGACCAGTCAGTGCAATCGAGACAAAAGAGCTGGGGCTTGATGGTTTCGCTATCGACTTCCTGGAAGGCCCAGACCCCGTACTGGCAATGCTGTGTGCCGAGAAGAGACTCCACCAGTCTGGTGTCTCTCTAAGAGATCATGACGATCAGCAATACGATCGGCTGTTCAAAAGCGGCAAAGTTAACTCCTGGGTAGCCGGAAATCAGTCATTTACAGTCAGAAGACGCAAAGAGTATGGACCTCAGGCAATGACAGCCGTCAACAAAGCCATCCAACCTGGAAGGTTCTGGACATCACAACCCATTGATGCACAAGAAAAACAAGAGCTGAACAAACGGCTGGTGGAGCTGAATGGCGAAAAGGAAACCCTCAAGGTACAATACCATGAGCTCCAAAGTAAGGTTCAAGCTATTGAGGACCAAAAAGCCGGCATTCATGATACCATTGTACGTCAATTTCTAGTCCATTTGGGATTAGCTGGTTAGGCTGACAAGAACACAGACTCGGCTCAAGTCGGAGAAGAACACTTTGCAAAAGGAATACCAGAAGTGGCAGTCTCTGCCCGAGAAGATTGGTAAGTATTTCTATGATACCAGATCGTTGGTAGATTTACTGACCTGGCCATCCAGAATCCGAGGAACGCTCGAAGGAAGCTCATGAACAAGCTTTACGGGATGCCCGTAAGAGAATTGTCGAAATACGATATGAGTGGGACGAGGCAGTACTGCGTCGAGCCGAACTTGTTCTTCGACACAAGGAGGCGATCGAAAGGATTCGAAAAGCCCATCAGGCTCTCCTCGAAGCCCAAATCTGTCGGATTGAGGCCCACTCTGATATTGTTGGTCTCAAAGGACGAAATGCCAACATCATGGAGCGACTCGATGCTGAGAGAGCTGTTCTACAAGAAGCTACTGAAGAGGCCAGTCGAACCCGAGATGAAGGCAATCGCCTGAATGAAGCCGTACAACAGATTTTGGCCAGTGAGCCAGAGAAGCGTGACCTGTTCTCTGAACTATGCGAAGGGAAAACGTCTGAGGTCATAGAGAATGAAATCGCAGCTGAGGAGGCAAAGTTAGAACTCATCCACACTGCCAATCCGAACATAGTGCGCGAGTTTGAGAAGCGTGCTCAAGAGATTGCTCGTTTGACACGTAAGATGGAGGGATCAACTGAGAAGCTCGTGGGTCTGACCCAAGAAATCGACGAGTTGAGGTCCAGGTGGGAACCACGGCTAGATGACTTGGTCTCTCAGATCAATGATGCCTTTGCATACAACTTTGAGCAGATTAGCTGTGCTGGCGAGGTTCGTGTTCACAAACCCGAAGACTTTGACGCCTGGGCTCTGGACATCATGGTTCGTTTTCGGTATGTATTCTCTGGCTTTCCATCGCTCTTCCTTGTACGCGGTTTTTGACTAATACTCCTTAGCGAAAACGAGACCCTTCAACAACTTACAGCTCATCGCCAGTCCGGAGGTGAACGAGCCGTTTCCACCATCTTCTTCCTCATGGCTCTCCAATCTCTAGCCCAGTCGCCCTTCCGTGTCGTGGATGAGATTAACCAGGGCATGGACCCTCGCAATGAGCGCATGGTACACGAGCGCATGGTTGAAATTGCATGTCGCGAGCACTCAAGCCAGTATTTCCTTATTACGCCCAAACTTTTGACTGGTCTTAGATATGACCCCAAGATGCGCGTGCTTTGCATTGCGAGCGGCGAGCACATGCCCCGAGAAGGGCGCAAACTCGACTTCAAGCGATGCTTGAGAGTACAGAAAGGGCTTATGACAGCTGCCGCTTGAGGCGAAATGGAATGCTGCTGTTGTAATATAGCATGAATGGGAAATTCACTTGCAAGGTACGGACCAAGGGCTGCTCTTGGCGAAAAGGGATTGATACCACATGGAAGTGAGAAATGGCTGGAGCTAAGGCGTGGGTGTTGTTGTTCTATGATTTAAAAAGCGAATGCCAATGATGTGCACCCACACCGGTGGCCATTGTAAGTAGTTGCTTGAGGAATAACGTGCTGGTTGCATTTTGATGCCTTATTCAATATTATCACGATGCGAAAGCGACTGGAAAGTGCATATACTCAGGGGTTGAACCAGGCAATACTTCATTTACTCATTGTATCCTTCTCCCAACCATACATAATCTCGCCCTATTGACACGCAAATGCTCGCCCAGAGCCCCTATCTACCTAATCTCAGGAGTGGCCAACAATCCACTCTCGTACTTTTGCACCATCCCTTTGCTGCCATAGAGCTGGAGAATAGAAAAAGTCTTTTATTTTACAGGATGCGTTCTGAAGACAAGACGAAAAAGAACATGAACAACTAGAACAAGAAGTGTACCAGCCCGACCCTCTTGGATCGAGCGATGGGGGGATTTGAAAGATGGCCGGCCCTCTTCGAAATAAAGTGAACCCCAGAGAAAATCAACAATTATGAAATAAAAAGTCAAGAAGCTGATACCAGAAAACGATTAGAATGGTGTCAACTGAGAGACAACCGAAACTCCATTCCACCTGTGCGAAGATCAGGATGTACAGACATTGACCATCGCCCAGGTAAATCAAAACGAAGACGGTGGGTATATTTGCGTCATGAAAGCGTATCGGTATCCAGGAATTGCATCAGATTAGGGATGACGGGGCTTTTCCCCGTCACTATGGTGTTCCTCCGTGTCGAGCCTCTTGCGCCAATCAGCCAGGCTCTCGCTGAGGCCAATGCCTGCGGTAGGATCTTCGTCCTTCTTGGCGCTCGAGGTTGGCTCGAAATCAAAGTTGTTGCTTAATCGGTAGTTTTTGTTGGTTGCCTCCCACTGGCTTCGGAGGGTCTCGAGCTCGTTGGCAAGGCTATCCAGTGCCGCGCTGTTTCTAGCTTCTAGGCCACCGTTCCCACCTGTGCCCCCGTAGATGCTCTCGCCTTCAGAGCTCTCCTGTCTCGAATGGCCCAATCCGAGACCATTGGCACTGGCAGCCATTTCAGAGTTCATGCTGGGCACCTGTCGACTGCGTCGACGATAGTTATCAACAGAGTGTTCGACTTGATCCAGAAGAAGAGCCACTTTCTGCTCAGCATCATTTGCACGCTGCTCAAGAAGAGAGTTCTCAGACTGCAACTGCTCCAGGTCTTTGCTATGGCTGCTCAGTTTTTGTGTAGCTTCTTCGCTGTTCCTCAAAGCTACATCACGGTGCTGGTTGCTTTCCTGAAGCTCTGTCTGGAGGCTCGCCAGTCGCTTCTCCATTTCTATCGCGGATTCTTCAAGCTCTACTTCAAGACTTCGGACTCTTGCCTCAAGTCCTGCTTTCTCATCCTCCCATTCAGGTAAAGCGGTTAATCCTTCAATTCGAGCACGATCCTCAAGTCCCTCAATTTCAGCTTTCAAACGGCCGTTCTCCGTCTTATAGCGAGATAGTTGATCTTTAAGTTGCTTGAGCATCTTCTCAGTGCCTTTGACGTAGTGCACGGCAGACTGATAGTCACTTTCCAGCTGCGAGAGCTTTTCACGCCAGGCGGCTTCGGATTCCTGAATCTGAATTGCGAAGGCTTGTTTAGTCTCTTCGTGAGCGGCAGAAGAGCTGGCAAGTTGGGATTCGAGATCTCGAAGGCGTGGCAAATCAGGCGAGTTCGTTCGGGTGTTTGGAAGACCACGGGCGCGAATGGAGGCGGTAGGGCTGATGCCTCGTTCGCTAAGGATGTCCTTGAGTGCGTTGTGCTGTACAGTCATTGCATTTGTCTCGAGTTGTTGGGCAGCCAACTGGTTCTTGAGATCGGTGTTGGCTGCCTGGAGGCTTTGCGTGTCTCGAAGAGCAGACTGCAGCTGTCTCCTGATAGTGACACCTTCCCGACTTGACTGTTCTTGATATTGTTCAAGGCCAGCAATGCGCTCCTCTGCGCCGCGTAATTTATCAACTGCAGCATCAACTTCCTGTTGGTATTTCTTAACCAATTCACTTGACGAAGCGACTTGGGCCTGTAGGGCAGCAACGCGCTCGGTATCCGCCTTGCCAGCTGCTGGAACATCTCGAGTGGAGATCTTATCAAGACCTGCGAGAACGGCTTGGCGGTTTGTTCGGGCCTCAGTCGCATGCTTTTCCGAAAGTTCTTCGGCGTCGCGTAGTCGCTGAGTAGTGGCTACCAGTTCAGCAGTACGAGCTTCGTGCTCAAACTTGAGCTTGTTCAACTGAGTCTCGATCTTCTCCCGCTGACTTCGTTCCTCCGTGAGTTTAGATTCCAAAAGAGCTGTTGAATCTTCGGAGGCTGCAATAGCAGCTCGAAGAGCCTCGAAAGCATCAGTATGATCTTGAGAGCTTCCAACAGCCTCATTGTACTTTTCCTCCAGATCGTTCTTCTCAATACGCAGTAATTCGACCGCGGCCGCAACTTCAGCGCGGGCAACTGATTGCTCCCGCGCTTCATGCTGGGCTAGATGTAGCTCAGTCTTGAGGCGTTCCACCTCCGTTGATGTCTGCTGCTTATAGCCTTCGAGTTCAGACATACGCTTTTGAGCGGCGTTTAAGGTATCATCTGCTAGCTGCCGTGCCTTCTTCTCCGAGTCAAGTTCGCTCTTGACGGAGTCGAGTCGAGTTTGAAGGTCCTTCTGAACATGTAATGCAGTAGCAAGTTTCCTGCTCAATTCACTAGATCTGACCTCAGAATCATCTCCAGGCCCATCAAGCTGCGGTGTACTTGCAGAACTTCCACCCAAGTGCGCTGCGAGTTTTGCCTTGGAGTAAACAGCTTCTTGAATTGCGGCATCGCGCTGCTTCTCTGCTTCAGCAATTTGCTTCGCGGCAAGGACTGCTTGCTTGTCCACCGAGTTTTGTACATTGGCGAGCTCTGATCTCATCGCTAACAAAGCCTCTATGAGCGGACGGTCTTCATCGTCAAACGTTTCGGTGGCCTTATGATCGAGCAGGGGGCTGTAAGAAGTGTTGGGAACATAGCCAGCCTTACGCGCGAGCTCCAATTCGGAGGCATACCATGCATTTCGATTTCGCGCAGAGTCCAGCTCTTTGAGAAGAACTACTGTTTGGGAATTCCTTCCAGATGATCGTCGAGATAGAGGATTGCTTGGCTGTCTGGTAGGGACCGGTGGCGAAGCTGGACGAGGTGCTGTGGTTGGCTTAGTCGGAGTCTCTAAAGAACCGTCTCCCGGTCCTGGAGGGCGACTTTGCTGGTTCTGCTTCACCTTGGACATATCTCCATTTGCGTAGTCCTGTCTTGACCCAGCTCGTGAAGTTTGTTGGACGGGTGTTCGTTGACCGTTTGATGCAGGGCTATCAGTTTCATGGATTACCTCTCGTGTAATCGGCGAACCAGAATTGACCATTCTTGGTGAGCCCGACATACCGCCTCGCTCTGCAGATTGTCCTCGAACTCGTGACACTGCAGACATGTCTACCGTAGGCCTAGCGGGCATAGGTCCTTGGGGAGGGGGCCCAGACGGGGGTACCGTCGAGGCTCTGGGGAGTTTCGAGTTTACAGAGGAAGCTTGAGAGGCGACCCCAGCATCAGCGTTGTTGGGGGGCGATCGATGACCATTGGGGGGTGCAGAGGGACCTCCTATAATCATCTTTCTTGAATCCGTCGGCCCGTTTGACCCGTCCCGTGCAGGTTGTGTGCGGTTGGCTTCGCTCGCACTAGGTCTCCGTGAGCCCTGGACTCGTTGCTGCGGTACTTGCTGCGCATCATTCGGGTATCGAATCTTGGAAGTGTCCAAAACATAGAGAAGGCCCAAGTCGCTAACAGACGTTGTCGCTGAGCTCGGTTCTCCACCGAGAACTACGATCGACTTGCCCACTGTCGTCATGCTATGTCCGGAACGAGGAGAAGGAGAGGGTCCCATATTTTGGAACGTATACCATCGTCTTGACGAAATCCTAAACGCTGCAAGGTCGCCTAAATCTGTCCCTTCTTCAGTCCGACCTCCAAAGACGTACATGACATCGTCCACGAGGGCGGCAGCGTGGCCTTCGCGGGGTGCGGGAATGTAGCCGATACAGTCGAATTGAGACCATTTATTGACTGCTGGGTCGTAGCACCAAACATCGTTAAACCACTGGAAACCGTTGGTACCCCCAAAACTACTAGCACGTCAGTGTCAGGCAAAACAATCCATACTGGAGTACTTACAGATACATCTTATCATTAAAGGTGATCATGGTATGATTGGTACGAGCAGCAGGCATCTTAGGGCTTACCTCTCCCTGTACGAGGATTTCCCAACGATTATTTGGCATCTGAAGTTGGTTCAGGTCGAATGCTGAAAGATCGTTCATGAATAAACCCTCGACCTGACCACCAAAGACATAGATTTTAGAGCCGAGTATGTTAAGCGAGTGACCATATCGACCTGAAGGCCGGGGTCCAGCTGGTAGAGCACGGGACCATTGTCTCGTTGCTGGACTTTAGTTAGTCAATAGTCATGCTTGACAACGGGGGAGCTCACAAGTATTAAGGAGATAAAGGGTCTCGTCCAGAGCATCAGACTCATCAATCTTGGTATCACCACCATAGACAATGAATGCGTTGCCAACAAGAAGACTGGAATGACCAACTCTCGGGCCAGGGCCTTCTGCTGTCGTTGCTAAGGGGTAGCAGGCCATGTTACCTCCAGCCTCAATCATCCATAAATCGCCCTTCACAGTTGATCCGTTGATTAAACCACCCATCAAGTATACATCCCCCTCTTTGGACGAGACAGAGTTAACTGCAGCCCCATATCGCGGGAACGGTGAAGGATGTGTAGAAGTGTATGTTAATCGACGTTGAGACCAGGGGTATAGAGACGCATTCGGGCCGTTGGTCGGAGGGCCATTTCGTGGCTAAAAAGTACTGGTTAGCAATTGCAAATGCAACGAAACAACCATTCTTCTAGTTGAGAATGCGCGGGCAGCTCACAGGTGCATCACTGGATTGCTGGATTGGCTGATCAGCGCTTCCGCCACGGCGCCCATGCCCGTGCCCATGCCCAGATCCATGATCAGGGCTTCCGTTACTGCCTTCATGCTCGATCGAGTTCAAGCTTCCTGTAGGTGTTGCACGATGTTGTACGGCGTTCTTGTCGGCGATGCGGGCACTGGCGCTTTGAATCGACCCTTGCGAGCCAGAGCCTGCTTCGCGGTGTGCGTGTGCAGGCTGCGCCTTCTCTGGGTGTTTCTTAGATTTGAACAGGAAAGCCATGGTTGATCATAAGCAGCCGCAAAGCGGCGAGAAATTGATTCGAGAGCAGCGCTTGTTGTTCCGTAGACGAGGTGTGATGATCGCGAACGTGGCAAGCCAATGTGATGGTGCAGTCGTCGCGTGTAAGAAAGATCCCCTGGAAGACAAAGCGAATGGTCCGACTACGGATTAGATCCAGCCACAAACGTAAGTATCCGAGTTCGAGTTTCAAAATGGCTGGACCAACATTGGCGAACGTGCCGATGTAAGTGCAGATCGTTCCTTAGAAATTTAGGGGGTCGTGGTCAACCTCCCGATTTACGGGGAGTCGAGAGTGGGAGACTGGCTACGAGGTGGACGGGACGATGCGCTGCGGCAAGTTGTCGAGGATTCCTTCTATCTCGTTCCTGCGTCCAGGCAGTCGGAATTCGTTGAAGCAGACGTAAGTATCTCGACGTCGTTTGAAGGGGGTGAAAGAGTGACGATGCGGCGGATGAAGAGCCCCCGTTGGGTTGGCGCAAGAAAAGATGAGAGATGGAAAAGGCGATGGCCAGGTACGAAATGAGCAGCCAAAGCCTGCGACAGCTGTAACGGGCAGCGCAACTATGGATGGGGCTTAGTCCTTGCCTCTTCCGCCTCCTGTTATCCGCTGGCTTTTGCACCTTTCACCAAGTATCCAGCCAATAAAAATCGGCACAATAGTTTAGGGGTTCCATTCAGGAACTGTACAATGTCACTTTGGCGAGAGTTCGATGCCAAGACGATAAGTATTGGCGGGTACTTTTAGTAGTGTCAGTGCGCTGTTCACAACTTCCCGGTACTTAAGGTAGCCTTAATTCCCTGCAGGGGCTTAAAGCCATCTCCAGGGGCTGCAGGTAATACGGCATCGTTGGTTTTTATGGCTAGATTTGTAATATATCGTCTTGCCTGTCTATATTTAATCAGGCTGGATGTTATTTAGCTTCTACTCTATATTGGGTCGAAGCAAGAATTCGACAAACCGTCGTTACCTAGGGTTTCTTTGTTCTGCCTGTGTTCGGATCTTCCTTGCATCAATGTGGAGATACCCCAGCAGCCGGAGTTTTGATCGAACGCTACCTATGTAAAGTAATATGACTTGTGGCCTTAACGGAAGCTAAAGAGCGATGTCTAGCCAACTGTTCTAAGCTCTGGCTCTCCTTTATGAACTGAGGTTCCTTGTCTCCGAGGTTGGTTCTTCACAGGAATTGGTAACACGACTGTCAGCATTTCCCAGGTACCTGAAAATTGATGAATAAAGGGACCAAGACACGAATAAGTAAACACCTTCGTCTCGTAACAAGACTTGTATGACAGCCTCGGCCGCTCGATTTCTTCCAGGAATTGAAAGCAAAATTTCTACGTGTCAAGCTCGGAGTTAGCAGTATAAAGAGCACTAATGCTTTCCGTACGTACTCCGTTCTCCGGATACTCTGGTTAGTCGGGAGTTCATACTATCTAACTATCCCATGTTTAGCTTCTATTTCCATTATGAAGGTGTAAGGTTTCCACCCCTTTTTATTTCCTCACCTGGTTAAGAAAGGCAGCAAGCAACATGGTGGGGCTATAACGGAGTGAGGAAAAGAGAGAAATCAGCCATAAGCTTGGCGTGCGTAGTTGGGCCGTTAGGTTTGACGACATTAGCGCCCGAGAAACATGAAACGACGTGGTCGCCCAATCGGAATAACCATAGTTCACGACTTGACCATCGAATCTAATTATCATGGCAACCTTTCTTAGTCTTACCATATATTACAAAAACTACGAATTATCGAGGGTCTCTATTAGTAATACTGTTCCTCGGTCTTTAGGTACTTGTGGGTTTCAATGCCGTTCTCATGGATTTAATCCGCTATCACCCATCCGCTTGGCCAGGTGGGATTTAGAGATCCAAAGAAATAACACGAAGACGATGTCCATTTCCTTCCTGTCAGCATTCAAGCCTAGTCGACTGAGAATGATTATGTTCTATGGACGCCTTGGCCTGTCATCGTGTGAAGATTCCGCATATCACAGTGTTGATCAAGAATGGGAAATATCAATTGTAAATAGGGCTCCCTCAATCGTCATCCTGAACCTAGCAACGTACATACGTATATAGATTCTTCTTGATTCAAGAATCCGATTTTTGAACATTATCCAATCACATTCCCAGTCAGTATAAAGGGGCACATCAGCAGGAAACATCACCACCCCTCTATTGCTGAAAAGACGCCAGGCAATAGCATTGCCCTACAACTAGTCTGGTCACATAAGACGGTTGATTTAATTAGGTGCGTCGACGCGCTTGCGATATTGGTAATGAAGCCAGTCATCTAGGACTATTGTTGATATAATGAAAGTCTGTAACTGTCTGTCTAGCCAGTGCTTCCTAAAGCCACGTGCGAGGTTACGTGCTGGCACCTCCAGCTCATCAAACTTGGCGCGTGCTTGTAGTTACACACTGGATGACGACCTAAGCAATCAGTACCTTATGGATTTGTTAACATGTGACTTAAGCTGAATTGCTGGGAATATGATCAAGTAACCACTTCTGACTTTTTCTTGTAATGTCAGCCAAGGGAAACACTCCGCTAAAAGTATTTAGGAATATTCCCATTATTATGCAAAAATAGCTACATTCAAATCCTGAACCAGGAGTACCTCACAATATGCGATCTAACTTACCTACATACTACCTACCTATGTAGTGAGGTACTTTAACTGGCCGGAGCTAAAGTGGCCCATCTTGCCCTGGTGTGCTAGAGATTCCTAATTTCTGCTTTTATCCTGGTCAGCCGCCTGCGGACACCAGAACTCTGGGCCTCATCTTCTGCTCTTAACCACCTCCAAAAATCCGCCCTCTTGCCCTTTTGGTAATTGACAACTGGGCTTTGCGAGCAATTCTGTCAACTATTCAAGGAAGCTCATATAAACAGGGCAATTCTTCGCAATGCCGGCCTGAGCTACAAAGAAAGCCATGATAGCTGCGTCGTTACAATAGACGTCACTCCCTCCACATTATTCTCTCCAGCTATACCCGCATCCGCTTTGCTGCGAGCTCCTCCAACGCTAGACTCTCGTCGACCCGCGCCTCACGACAACGCGATTTCTGACCACAACAATTCACCTGCGCTGATAGCGGGAATCCGTAACCATTCGGCCGTCATGGCACTACGATCCGATCTTAATGGCACCTCTGCGCCCACCGCCGAGTCCAATGGTGTCGCCTTAACGGCGCGGCCCATGATGAATGGTCGCTCAGCCTCGAACGACGATGCGAGAAGCGGTGAAGACGATCAACGGCCTTTAAGTGCACCAGGTCGTCGCAACGGAAGCATAGCCCACGAGACAAGAGATGATATCGAACACCACCAGCAAACGCGGCCTGTGAAGCCATTGCTGCTCCGGTCCAAGAGCGACTACGCGCCGCGGCCTATGGATGAGCCCGAGCCAGTAGAGGAGGATATACCCGAATGGGGGGCCAGGCACGGCTTTGAGGATCATTATCAATCGGAAGATATCATCTCTCAGCTGGCTAACGTGAGTTCTACTTTTTTTTTCCCTCTCAAAATCGCATGTGCTAGTCGACCGGTTTCGATACACCCTAGTTTCGGTATTTTGCTCGACCGGTGCAGGAGAAACGGACCTTGTATTACGATCTGCTGTGGCACGTGGAAACAGATACTCCAACATTCTTGCGTGGGCTGTATTCTTCCAGCCTTATTAGCTGTCCTAACACCCAGTTGAGCTCTTATGTGTCTATTCTTCCCACAGATGTCGTCGAAAGCTTTGATTTCGACATATGTATCTATAGCGTGCACATTGCCTGAAAACTTACCAGCTAATCATGGACTATAGAACTGGTATATGTATTTTACGGATAAACGGCATGAAACAACAGGCAAGCCTAAGCCGCTTCAGTACGAACTTCAAGATTGGCGACAAAGAGACAGGTTGAAAACGGTCTCTGCGGCTCTTGCAGTGTGTTTAAACATAGGTGTCGAGCCTCCCGATCAACTCAAGACCAGCCCAGGCGCGAAACTCGAAGCCTGGACTGATCCGACGATTCCCCCCATTCAAAAAGCACTCGAAAACATCGGCAAGGCACTCCAAGCACAGTATGAAACTCTCGCAATTAGAGCTCGGTACAAACAGTACCTGGATCCTTCCGTCGAAGAGACTAAGAAGTTCTGTATCTCGTTGCGTAGAAACGCCAAGGATGAACGCGTTCTGCTTCACTATAACGGCCATGGCGTTCCCAAGCCGACCGCGTCGGGCGAGATCTGGGTTTTCAACAAGAATTACACCCAATACATACCTGTATCGTTGTATGACTTACAACATTGGTTGCAAGCACCAACAATCTTCGTCTGGGACTGCTCCGAGGCTGGCAACATTCTCAACAACTACCATAGGTTTGTCGAGAAACATGAAGAGGAGGAGGAAGAGGCTGCAGAACGCGATCCAAATTACACCAAGACCAGTTTTCGACCCTACATTCACCTAGCTGCGTGCGCTGTGAAGGAGAATCTCCCAACAAATCCTCTTTTGCCTGCCGATCTCTTCACGTCTTGCCTCACCACACCCATTGAGATGGCACTGTGGTTCTTCGTCCTTCAGAACCCCCTTAAAACCAATATCAGCCCAGATCGGGCCAAGAAGCTGCCTGGTCGACTCCAGGAGAGGCGAACACCACTGGGCGAACTTAATTGGATATTCACTGCCATAACAGACAGCATTGCATGGACAACCCTGCCCCGAGACCTCTTCCGCAAGTTCTTCCGTCAAGATCTCATGGTGGCAGCTTTGTTTCGTAACTTTCTTCTCGCCCAGCGTGTCATGACTGTCTACGGCTGTCATCCTCAGTCTTATCCCAAGCTTCCCGATACTCATCAGCACCCGTTGTGGGAGACTTGGGATTTGGCGGTTGATATGGCATTGGCTCAGCTACCAATGCTAGAGAAGAAGGAAAATGAGGGCCTTGACTACGAGTATCAAAATTCAACATTTTTCACAGAGCAACTTACTGCTTTCGATGTTTACCTGACAAGAGGCGACGCGATGGCTCAGAAATCGCCCGATCAACTACCTGTGGTGCTACAAGTTCTGCTCAGTCAGCAGCATCGGGTACGCGCGCTTATCTTACTTGGCCGATTCCTTGATCTAGGACCATGGTCGGTTCAACTTGCTCTCAGTATAGGTATTTTCCCATATGTTCTCAAGCTATTGCAATCTGCTGCGGCCGAGCTGAAGCCGGTGATGGTCTTCATCTGGGCACGCCTCATTGCAGTAGATCTTTCCTGCCAACAGGACCTCATCAAAGACAGCGGCTATAGCTACTTTGCCCAAATTCTCAAGCCTTCCGAGGGACTGCCCGTTGTTGACAGCGATGAGCACAAAGCCATGTGTGCTTTCATTCTCGCCATGCTCTGCAAAGACTACAAGAACGGCCAGATGGTCTGTAATCAGACTGACATTATGTCTTACTGCTTAACTCATCTCCAAAACGAGGAGAACCCCCTTTTGCGACAGTGGGCTTGTCTCTGTATAAGTCAGCTTTGGCAGGATCTTCCAGAAGCAAAGTGGCGTGGCATCAGAGAAAACGCGTACGTCAAACTAGCCTACCTTACAAGGGATCCATGCTGCGAGGTCAGGGCGGCTATGATCCATGCTATGACGACGTTCCTTGGTATTCCCGATTTAACGGATGAGGTGGCTCGTATTGAGGAATCGATTGCATGGACCATCCTTGACATGGGAAATGATGGAAGTCCGATGGTCCGTAAGGAGTTTGTCGTTTTCCTCTCGCATTTTGCCGTACGCTTCGAGAATAAGTTCTTGGTCGTGGCCTACGAGCAATTGGTAGAGGAGAAGGAGTATCTCCTATTCCCACCTCAGGACGATGGCCAGGAGTACAAAATGGGCTTGCATTACGCAAGGCCAGACAATCGCAACAAGGATGGCACGATCAAGCCAGCAGCCCAAGGTTTGTCTCACAACACGGTCTATATGGCGTTATGGAAGTTGGCCTTGGTTCTCAGCGTGGATCCTCACCCAGAGGTGCAACGAGAGGCTACTATTGTGGTAGACTTTGTTCATCATGCGCTCCTCGGCTCAAAAATTGGTGCTCAAACGCAGCTAGTTATGGCCGAGATTCAAAAGCGCGCGACAAAGGCAGTACATAAACACACTCCTAGCGCCAACCAGCGGAGCAATGTTGTCGGTGCTCCCAATTCACAGCCCTTACCTTCTCCTGGGCTCCTACGTCGAACTGCAAGCTTGCTCTTCCCATCTCTGGTCAACAATGAAGACAAGTCAAGGCCAACAACGCCGACTTTACCTCGATCGCCATCACTGAAGCTTAACTCAAATCAAGTTCATGTACCGCCAGAACAGAATGATCGATCCTCATCGTTAGCGCAATACCACGTTGCACACGAACCCTACTCCGGAGCTTATCGAGAGCGAGATTTGACGAAGCCCCCTGCTATGCCCCTCAAAAGCAGGTTCTTGGAATGGTCGATCGAGTACTTCCGTGAACCGCAAATGAAGCCCAGTGAGGCGGATGAGCCAGGAAGCACTGAGTATAACGAGCGCCTCTGGCGAAGAGCTCGGAATGAAACTATAATCAGGGAAACACAGCCATTGAAGCAACAAGCCGGAAGCCACAAGTGGAACAATCAGCTTGGTATTGTCAACAATGGTGCTCAGCCCGCCAAAATGACATTCCACCAGTTTGAAGACCATCTCGCTGTAGCTGACGACGGCAACACAGTCTACGTTTGGGACTGGAAGAAGCAAGGTCGACTGAGTCGTTTCAGCAACGGAAACCCGGAAGGGTCCAAGATCAGTGACATGAAGTTCATCAATGAAGACGATCAGGCAATGCTGCTGACAGGTTCCTCGGACGGTGTAATCAGAGTATATCGCAACTACGAATCGGATAGCGCCATTGAGCTTGCATCGTCTTGGCGTGCTTTGACACACATGGTGCCCAGTAATGTCAACTCGGGCATGGTATTCGACTGGCAACAGGTTACGGGTCGAGTTCTCGTCGCTGGCGACGTTCGAGTAATTCGAGTGTGGTATGCAGCATACGAGACATGTGTTATGGACATTCCAGCGCGGTCGGGTTCTTGTGTGACATCGCTTACGTCGGATCAAATGACGGGTAACATGTTTGTTGCCGGCTTCGGAGACGGTGCTGTTCGGGTCTTCGATACGAGAAACCGACCTCAAGAGTCAATGGTGCGCAAGTGGAAGGATGAGTCAGACCGGCAATGGATTAAGAGCGTCCATATGCAGCGTGGCGGACAACGAGAGCTCCTGAGCGCGAGCAGGAATGGCAAGGTCAAATTATGGGATATTCGCATGGATAAGCCGCTGCACTCGTTCCAGACAACGCGAGACACACTTCGAACCGCCAGCACGCATGAACACCTACCAGTCTTTGCTGTGTAAGTACCAATCAATTATCGAGATGACCGGTTACAAGAGAAGGTTGGCTAACTTTCTGGTAGGGGAACATCGGCCCACGCGGTCAAGGTATTTAATCTCGACGGCCACGAGCTCTCGAATGTTGAGCCCTACTCGAGCTTCCTGCAACAGAATCGCAGCTCACCTATTTCGGCAACTGCATTCCACCCCCATCGACCAATCTTGGGGTGCGCCGCTCGAGGTGATCAGCATATTAACCTATTCACCTGCGAGAAGTCCGAGTCTCTGTACCCAGGCTAGCGTCCTTGGGGCAGCAGGTTCCGTTTATAGTAATGCAATTGATGGAGTGAATGGAAGATGTTTTTTTATACCCAGACCGTGGATATGGGAGGTCAACGAGAGCTCAAAGCTTAGCTTCAGGGTGGGGGAGTTTAAAGGGGTGGTGATGTTCTCTGTATAGGCTGCATATCATATCATTCAGGGTTTCTTTTCAATACTGGCGTTCAGGGGTAAGACAAGCGAGGCAATAGTCGCGAACAGCGAGAGATTCTGATCCCTGACGTATAGGTTTCTCCAGAATCGTAAGATTCCGTGAGGTGTACTGGAGGTACATAGGGTGAGGTAGTCATTTTACGATTAAGGGACGGAGCATCGGGAAGACTTATAATCAACTTAATATGGATTTGCTCATTTACTAATTTGACGCTTTTTACCAAGAATATCCCGGGTTAGTACTGAGGAGCAGAATGAATGCATTCTGAAGCTATTTTCCTGACTAAAGCCCTAAGACACAGTAGGTACACGCAGGTTGCAGCTTATCGATAACTTACCCACCATAAGGTGGCATAAACCGTTGCGTTACCCGGTCTCGCATGTTTTTATGTGTCATTTCACCTTCTCCAATTTCGTCACCGACACAGTCATTGTCGCTCTCGCCGCCTGATTCTTGTCTGGTCTCGTTGAAGATTTTTCCAATCGAAGAATTTCCGAACATATTTCTGCATCAACCTCCATCATCGACCGTCGTGCCACCAAGGCCAACCCCGCCCCCGCACGATACCTATCCAAGCTTTTTGAAAGAACAACTTCACCATGGCTGATACCCCTACCGAAAAGCCCGCCGAAAAGACTCCCGCTGCTGGTGGCGAGGCCGCCGAGGGTGGTGAGGCTGGCCCTTCTAAGAAGGCATTGAAGAAGGCTGAGGCCAAGGCCAAGAAGGAGGCCGAGAAGGCCAAACGAGCTGCAGAGCACGAAGCCAGGCAAGCCGCTGCAAAGGCCGCCGCAGGAAGTACCGAGGATCTCGCCAAGGACAACTACGGAGATTCCACGCACCTTACCAAGATCGATGCCGAGCGAGTCAAGCTTAGAAACCTTGGTGATGAGCACCTGGGCAAGACTATCAAGGTCCGTGCATGGATTCAGAACGCTCGAATGCAGGGCGCGAAGATGGCCTTCGTCGAACTTCGTGAGGAGCGCGACTGGGCTATTCAAGGTGTTGTTGCAGCCAGCCCTGAAGGAACACCTGTCTCCAAGCAGATGGTCAAGTGGATTGGTGCTCTGAACCTTGAGGGCTATGTTCTTGTTGAAGCCAGGGTCGAGAAGCCCCTTGAGCCAGTGAAGAGCGTAAAGGTTTCCAACTATGAACTGCACATCACAAAGTGCTATGTCATCAGCCCTGGCCCCCAGATGCTCGGCATGGGCCTTGCTGTAGCCAACCGCCCTGTCACCAACTTTGACGACGAAGATACTGGTGGTCCTGTTGAGGAGGTCAAAGAGGGCATCGAGAACCTGTCGGTTGAGAATGTTCCAGGCGCCAGCATGATAACCCATCTGAATAACCCGGTCATGCACAAGCGAGCACCTGTCCAGCAGGCCATTGCCGACGTGCGACTTGCTGTACGTAAGTTATTTGTCGAGTACCTAGAAGCGCGCGACTTTGTTCAGTTTGAGGCACCTTGCCTCATTGGAGCAGCTTCCGAAGGAGGATCCAACGTGTTCGGCATGCCTTACTTTGATAAGCAGGCCTACTTGGCTCAGTCGCCTCAGTTCTACAAGCAATACGAAATCGCTGGTGGCCGAAAGCGTGTTCTGTGTATTGGGCCTGTGTTCCGAGCTGAGAACTCCAACACTCCTAGACATATGACAGAGGTAGGTTTTATGTTGTTTTTGCTTGAAGTAATTTAAATACAGCAGTCAAGTTCTAACCCGCATTGACAGTTCACTGGTCTTGATCTGGAGATGGAGATTGAGGACCACTACCATGAGGTCCGAGACATGCTTGAAGGTGTTCTCCTTCACATTTTCCGTGGTCTCAAAGAGCGATGTGCCGAACAGATTGCTCTCGTTCGAACAGTCTACCCCTCTGAAGACTTCCTCCTTCCTGAGCCCGGCAAGGAGGTTCGTCTTACATTTGCTGAGGGACAAGCCCTTCTTCGAGCTGAAGGTCCTGAGGAGTACCGTAACGTATCTGACGACGAGGATATGTCGACACCTCAAGAGAAGGCGCTTGGTGCGCTTATCAAAGAAAAATACAACACCGACTTTTACGTGCTCGACAAGTTCCCTGAGGGTGCCCGACCTTTCTATGCCCTGGAGGATCCCGAGAACACCAAGGTCACCAACGCGTTCGACATGTTCATGCGGGGACAGGAGATCCTCTCCGGTGGACAGCGTGTCCACGTACCGGAGACGCTGGAGGCACGAATCCGCACAAAAGGTATCGACCCAAAGAGTCAAGGCATCAAGGAATACGTCGACATCTTCCGCAGTGCTGGAGTTCCCCCACACGGTGGTGGTGGTATCGGCCTGGACCGTGTGGTTGCATGGTATCTCAACCTACCTAGCGTGCACCTGGCGAGCTATTATCCCCGTACACCCAAGAGACTGCTGCCTTAAAAGGCGAAAGGAATTTGGGGGCCAACAGATAACTAGTGAATAACCTGGCTTTGCAGGGACTCGAGCTTGGAGGAAATGATGGAAAAAAAGTCGAAAATGAAGAAGATATAATAATCAAGAGCCAATTGGACTGTGTTAGACTATAACAATGATTCATATTACTGACATTAGCTTCATGGACCATTAAGGACATTTGTAACTATAATCATTTGCTGCAGCTGAAGTTATGGTGTTGAGCCTCATGTCGTTTCTTGTTGTGAAGCAGATGAGCCCTAGTCTCGAAGGCCCTTGTGTAGGGGTCCTTACACTTTTGCCTTTGGTCTAGCTGTCTTGATATTTCTCCCCGTGGCTAAGGTACCCGACCATAGAGTGGAATCGAGGCGGCCGATGAGCGGGTGGTACTTGTGATGAGGTAAGGCATGTGCGTTTTTATATAGACGGACGTGTGAAGCCTGAAACTACTTTGCGAGTGTGGGATGGTCCCAGTCCTAGTGGGATAAGTTGGATGACACCTTGGCGACCTACACATTCAGGTTCATGCACGAACACCAACGGCCGGGAATAGTACCCTGGACAATGACATTTCAAAGTCAAGTCTCGGACCCCTCCCTCCGTCTACGAGATGTGGGCATTAAGGCCAACAGTCTTGACATGTTATGCGGGAGGCTACTTTTGGCTGTTATTGGCTACACAAACATGTGTTAGGGACGGCAAGTCAATGATAGCTTTGATAGAGCACATGTCTTTGTGGTATGTGCTGACTGCTATAGTTGACTCATTAGTAGCTATACCAGTTATGAATAGCAAAGTTAAAATGACAGTTCTCCATGAAATCAATGTAACTTCCTATTTATTATGCACTTGAAATTAATAAGAAATGCTCCGTACTAATACATAGTATATCATATCAGGTCTTGCTCTGAAGTCTCTTGTATAAAACTGCTCCTAGAAGCACAAGGCAACAAGGGATTTTGGCCGAGCCACTTATGATCCTTATGATGTAGACGACACTGCGGTTGCTTTAAGTTTAGATACCTGCTAATGTACTGGGGGTTTTATTGCAGGACCATTGGGGGTCTTTGTGAGGGCCTGTTGCTTGGGTGGCCTACCAAAGCGGGCGGTCGGCCGCCTGAGCAGAAGTCTGCGCTTGAGTTTACTGTTTCCTGTATCTGGTAAACTGGACCAGGCTGAATTCTTCTAGATTACAGTGCGGGATTACTGCAGAGTAGGACCGAAGAAAACGGTGCTTGGCCTTGTAAGGCTGCGGACAAAGGTTCTCTCATGCAGCATTGGCGTTGTTGGCTGTGCTTTGGTTGACATTACTTGGCTTCCCTATCACGCAAGCCACTCCAATGTAACCGAGAACCCCAGATGCAGAAGTGGTCAGATCACTTGATTCAGTACTGAGATCTCCGGCCTGAATAATGCAGAGATACAGAAGCGCAGAGATCCCCATTGTCAACTTCATTTCGTGCGGCTGAGGACCTCGACTAGCCGATGAATGTGGCCCACATTGAACCTAGAAAAAAAAATGCGGAAGGAGAAAAGAGATGATAGGTTGAATAGATATCATGCAATTCTGATTATCTAATAGTGCGCTGAGAGAACCGTTGGAGCTAATTATAGGTACCTAGTATTCCCAGCTTTAGGGCTGTTGACTTCTCGGGTAGGATGCTGAGGCTGTAAATTGTAAACTCTTTAGTTCAGTCGTAGATTGCATGGAGACAACACTTGGGTGGTAGGACTTGCTGGTATAGGTAGTTGACTCAAAAAGTAGACAAGTCTGCGGCATAAGTTGGCATATACACTCCCCTCCTACGTACAGCAAGCGGGCAGCTTGGCCCAAGACTCCTCACAGACTAACGTATGAACGAGCTAAAGCTTTACACCGCCATTGGACCACATAATAATGATATCAATGTGTCCAAATGGCGGATAAAAACGAGAGATAGGCAAGAACGAATTAGGTCCTGAGCAACGTCGGCCGCCCGCTGCAGCTCGTCAAACCTCATCCTACGTTAGCTTCAACCGCAGCATGGGACCTTTTTCGTCGAGTTGAACAACTCACGTTCTGAGGCATTTGATCGATGGAACTTTTCTCGATAGTGTCAGAATTAGGAAGCTCACGATGTTTTGATATGGTATATTCGACCCTAGCTTGAGCTTGACTAAGACGCAACGGCCATATGCATGTCAAAGGGAAGTGCCGTGCCATATTGACACCAGGATTTTACCGAATATCGTTTAGCTTTGTCCAGATCGTAAACTTACAGCCATTTCTTAAAGGCCCAGCCTTTCCCCGTCCCCCATCCCCTCGTTCATGAAACAAATGCCACGTCTGACTATGCTTCATTGAGATATCTTTTTCAGTACCTGCTGTGCTCTTGGACCCCCCTCCTGTGTTCTTCCTCAGTCACCCACGTCCGTCTCCCTCCCGCCTCGTAGTTAATTCCTACTACCAAGCACTAGAACCAATCCTTATCTTACCTACCCATCCAACCTCTCTACCTTACTTCTACCAACAAGAGCGACATTGAGCTGTGGCTCTTATTTCTTCGTTCTTTAACCTTTCTCAGTTATTACAACCAGGCTCTTTTATCCTTCTTATCTGATTGTGGCTGCCATTCGACTCTACTCCACTTCTTCTATTCATCCTTCAGCCTCTTTAACTCCGCCGCCGCCTCTGATTGTTCACGATGGATTTCACCGGGCAATACAACTTTGCTCATCCTCAGCCCTATCACCAGTTCATGCCGATTCCTCCTTTGACACCGTCCCACTCGCACTCCGCCGGCTCCGATGATTTTAATGCATCCCCGCCTGTCAGTTACTGCCCTTCCCCTTCTCCGCGATTTTCCCCCACTCCCCCAGGTGCAGCCCTGCCTTAGCGTTCCCTTACCTGAGCATTACTCTATCAACCTTGAGCCTTACAAAGTACAACGTACGACGTCTTGCCGACTTCTTTAACGTCGTACCTGCAGCTCGTTTATCTCAAAACCCCTAGCACCCGGCTTTTAAGCTGACGTTTTCTTTTCAACTTGTGTAGGATCACTTTGACACCTTGCCTACTAACCAGAACGATCGATTCCAGTCTTTCGATTATACTGCACAAGGCTTCAACAACCCACATCAATCTGCCACTGCATTTCCTGGGCCTCCGACCCCTCCTGGCCAAAATGTCTATTCTTCTCAAGTTCAGCAAGTCCATCATCAGCAGGGAGGCGCAGCCAGGAACGATTCCCCTGAGGATCAGTCTCTCGCTCGTGGCGGTAGCGAGGAGGATGAGAACTTGACTCCTGCTCAATCACGAAGAAAGGCACAGAACCGCGCCGCGTACGTCTACCCTTGCACTACAATATCACCGGAGAGTTAAGACTGTTTGCTCAAGTTGATATCAGTGATGCATCTTGCTAACATACGCTTCTGTTAGTCAACGAGCCTTCCGTGAGAGGAAGGAAAAACATGTCAAAGACTTAGAAGCGAAACTTGCAGGCCTCGAAGCTGCACAGCAGCAATCATCTCTCGAAAACGAACGTCTGAAGCGGGACCTTCAGAAAATGTCCACAGAGAACGAGATATTGCGTGCCACATCGCATATGAGCCAAGGTTCTATCTCACCAGAACCCGCGACTGGACCCATGCGCTTCAAACCTACCGACTTCTACTCCAATGTCCTACAGAACCACGCCAACAAGTCTCCTTCTCACCGTATCGTTACATCAGATAATGGTGAACGTCTTCTCGCTGTCGCTGCTACCTGGGACTTTATCATCTCTCACGAGCTGTTCAAGAAAGGTCTGGTTGATATAGCTGATGTGGCTGAGCGTCTCAAGAACTGCGCTCGATGCGATGGCCAAGGTCCAGTTTTTCCAGAACGTTCTATTACCGACGCCATCGAACAGAGCGTCGCCAATGGGACGGATGACCTTCTTTAAACAAAAGAGGCGCAGAAAGAGCAACGAAACAGATGGTTCGCGTACGGTATTACCATGATTAATGTATATCATGTGAGGAACGTGTGTGGATCGAGTATGATACCCCGCCCGTCGGGGCTTTATGGCGTGGCGTTTTGTGTTTTATGGTTCTTGTTCCAATTACAAGGCTTCGACTCTTCCTCAAAGTCGCGCAGTAAATTGCTGCATATGAAAGGTACAAACCAGCTGCAAGGAGTTATCTAAGCGGTGTAAGTGAACTGGGCGGCGAGATTGGCGAGGGATTTGCCTTTAATCATGTTGGGTTCATTTGAGTAACACCATCATATTAAAAATGGCTAGGGATCAACGGCATATTGTAATGACGACTAATTTCTAAATACAACAAAAAAAAAACGATATTTGGATGTACAAGGAGACGAAACTAACGATCCAGTATCAAAAGACCATGATACACAATCGCAATAAATCAAAACATCATGACACATATAAGCCCCAATAACGCAACACTAAGTAAGATACGCCGCAAACTCCCAAGACAAAAGCCAGATCCTCTCATCATGCCGTTGAATCATACAAAACCTTTCCTCGCCAATCCGGCTCCGAAACAAGACTTCTTAAGCCTCGATCTATGTAGCAATCGTAACAACCCTCTCTTGACCTCTTTTTAGATGCCGTAGCCATTTCTATCCCTTCCGCCCATGTCCACCCAAGAAACGCTATTTCCGTTACTCTATTCAATCCGGAACTACCGAATTAGGTTTCTTATCCATCAAACCAAGCTGTCCGTGTTGATATTTAACCATCTCCAAACAGGGAGTTAATCCGCTGCGTTGCTATGTGCTGGCTAGGCCTTTGTTGCATCAGACCTTTAGTCTTTTTTTGTACCATTGGTCTGGATGCCTTCTTTCTCGACGTAGGGATGCTTAATGGTTAGGCACCAAATATCAAGGTAATCGCAGATGGTGACAATGACATCAACAACGAAGCTTCCGTAGACGCCAACAGCGGTACCAAGCATCATGAACATGAAGGCAACCTGGTAGACATTATCTCCCAGGGCGCTAGGCCAGCCAACGCCAAGATATCGCTGAAAAACGGGACCCAGAGAATCAATCACGCCGAAAGCAAGAGGTAGACCCAGGACATTCCAGTAAGGGAAACGTAGGTGAACAAGGTGGGCAGTGATCATCTGACCAACGCTGTAGGCGTTGACAAGGCCGGCGAAGAGAGCAAATGGAATGAGATGGCACTCGCGAATCTTGGGTTGGAGATAGAGGTAGGCAACGATCATGATCCAGATGCTGAAGAATGGGACGAGGCCAAGGAGAGCGCCGCGAGAACGGTCACCGCGGGCACGGCGGGCGCGGATGACATTAAGAGAGGACTCAACGGTGTTGAAGACGAGAACGATGCTGCCCTGGACAAGATACCACTCGGTGAAAGTGAGGTTGTAAATGAAGGAGGGGATGCCAATGGTCGAAGGCACACCAATGGTGTGGAGCATGCTCTGTTGCCAAAAATGAGCGCCGCCCACGTAGCCAGTGAAGATGAAAACCAGGACGATTGCAATAACGCCTTCAACGGGTCCATTGATGATACCAAGAGTGAGAGTCTTGGTATGATAAGTCTCCCAGGTTTGGACGTAGAAGGTAAGGAGAGCTTGAATGTTAGTATCAGTAGTTTAAGCGGAATCGACAATGTCAACTTACATGCAAATAGCACAGCCACAGTCTGCCAGCTTTGTCCCATGTTCTGAGAAGCGGCAAAGATGAGGACCTCAAGCGAGGTGTTGCAAGCGTCCACGCCATGATCGAAGAGCTCACCAAGGGGTCCAGATTGTCGAGTTCGTCGTCTATTAGCTAGATTAATATAAACTGGCCTAACAACGAACATGACTGAATCTTCTCGGGGTCAACTCACGCTTGAGATCCGTCCACAGCATCAAACGTCTGGTAAAGGAACAACCCTAGGGCCCAGGAATAATATACCCACGAGGGGCAGTCTTGGTCAAGAGTGGGAGTATACCACAGCAGGGTCAGGAAGTTTGCGACCACGAAAGAAAAGCCCGTTAGAGTTATAAGGTTGGGGGCCATGCTCATAGGGAAGCACTTGATGACGAAGTTTGTGTAAAAGGGCTTGAGAACATATTTGGAGAGCAACGAATGGTCGACTGCAGAGTACTTGTACTCGCGGAGCGCGGGTAGCTCCTTTTGCCGTACGTAAACCATGGTGATAGCTTCACTCGATCGGTCGCGTCTTCCCGTGTGATTATGTTTTGTCTGTTGTGCGCCTTGGTCGGTTGGTAAATCGATCGATCGCTATCGTGTCCTCTTTTTTCGTTGAGAGTGGATAAAGTCTAGGTTTCTCGTCTGATTCCGCTTTGCGGGTTGTATGCGCTGGCTTAGCTGATGGTGCAGTGACCTTCAGAAGTCGAATTCTTGTATAAATTTTTTTTTTATAAAAAACTAAGACTGCACAGTATGCACGAGCAGGTTATCGGCGCACGACGAGTGTGGTTGTTAAATATTACCACTGATCGATCAAGACAGAGAGACGATGAGAAAGGTGGCAGAAGCAAGACTGATAAGAAAAGATGCCAGCAGGTCGAAAAGTGGATCGACAGACAACGCGTCCGAGGCAGGAGGGGATGAGGAACCTGCAGTCGGGTTCAACTGAGTTTTGTCTTAAGCCAATGCAAAGCCACAAATCCGAAACGCGCACGCGCTCCTTCAACTTCTGGCAGCTTTCCTCACTTTTCCCGTCCATGCCCGGGAAATTAACAAGATACCTTAGGTACATTATCTAGGATAAGTACAGTACCTACCTAGGTATCTAGGTAGGTATGTAGGTAAGATCCCCAGAAAATGGAGGGCCCTGACCCAACGTCATGGGACCCACTCATACATCTCCTGTTGCTCGTCATCCCCTTTTACCATCATGAGCTGTACAGGAAAACGGTCGCTTGTCACTCCCTCATCGTCAAATCCTTTGGTATTATATTGAATTAATAGATAAAAGACACGAGCAACTTAACAACTCAAATCATTCTTGCTTAAGACAGCGCTTGCAAGATCAATACATGTAGTCGGTTTTCGATTTTGCTACAATAGTTACTTGCGATCAACCTTATATCACCCCTTGTCTCTCTTTTTTGCATGTACCATCACCGCCATCCATCCGATCCCGTGACAGCTTGATAGGACCGAGTTAGATCCAATAATAACTTCCATTATTTTTTAGACTCTGTCTCGCCTCTCCTGCTTGGGGATTACCTTTCCATATTGACCAACCATCTACCTGTATCCATTCTTGATTACATCTCTTCCAATACACCTCATAAAGAGATAGACTAACAGAGTCATGTCTACAGTAGCTTTGCACTTGACTACATACTCACAAACTCGCAGACTCCAGGGCCCTACTCTCATCAGGCTGTTTCTCTAATGCACATGATTAGACCTACCATCTGCAAGCGATGCTTGTCAAAGATTTCAGGAGGATGAATGACATGCATTGATTCATTCGTGTTCTAAAGTACTTGGTTAGTCGTTCTTAATAATCTATTTGTGTAAGTCGGTAGAAATACAGCTGTTCGAACCTTGGGTGCCTGAAAGCATACTGCATCGCTGATGTCATACCTTCCTACCCATATAGTCACCCCCGACAAATCTTGCCTTCTTGATCTGTTTTAGGCGCCAAGTCTGAGCTGTTGCTGCTTTACCATCGCCGATAGCATGAGATAGTTGTTACCCAAGCCGACCCCTACAAGTCCTACATATCCTCGTCTACATTTCGTCTTTCCAAACTCTCGCCTGCTGTCTTCCAACTCAAGCGGTAACCTCCTTCTGCTCACCATTGCTCTGCTGCTTACCCTGATCCTGAGCGTACAGAGTAACCCGGTTCTCCAATGCCGAGGCATCATCGCCACAGATTGAGGCATGACTTCGGACTAGGAAAGTGGGGGAAACCTACATTCTGCCTTTTACCGCGTTCCATCCGGTAATTCTTGGAGTAATGGAGACGTAACGAGACACTGCAACGTTAGCTGCCTTTATTCGAGCCTTTGGGGGAGAAGGGCACAAATCGTACGTCCGAACAGCGCAGGGTCGATAATCTGTCACCTGTTAGCAATTCCACCATCAATGCCCAAAGAAAGACAAGACTTGACTCGTAAGTATTGGGGCTCGCCAGAATAGCTATGAAAGGTCAGTTCTGGACTGAAAAGGAAATGTCTCAAAGGGCTGTGTATCAGTCGCCCGGTTTCTAGGCCCTCGACATCGAAGGCCGAGGTTTACAAGCGATACTCGGTAATGCCTCTGATCACCTATTGAAAGTTGGCAGAGCATAGCCTTGAATGCTAGGGAAGACAAGAATGAATCTTACGCCACACTTTGATGTTCTGGATATATGTACTTTTGTTCGCGCCGCGATCATTGAGGTTGCTCTTGATGTTGTCTAGGTCTAGGAGACCTAACTAGGAGTAGACATTCCATTCACCACAACTCTCTGGGTCGCCCCAAGGGAACGTAGTCATCGCGACCTCCGCCAACAAGTGGAAGAATAGAGCGTGATTCTCAGGTCCTCCCCAAGGAAGAACTTCCGATCGAACCATCGTACCAAAGCCTCGAAAGCTGTGACGAAGCGCTCGGTGCAGTTGGGACGTAAACAGGGAAAGCGATGAGTGTGAGTTCGACCGTGGGCAGCTGCGTTGTAGATTTGAGAGAACGTTTTATCGCAGTTGAACTCGTATGCTTCAGGACAAGGGTACCTTCTCTTGTGGTGAATTGAACTATAGTGTCGCTCTGCATAACTCTTGCGGTTGAAGATCATTTCGTAATTGAACTTATCCGTACCAGGGTATTTGTGCCTTGTCTTTAGACGAAGTGTCTTGTAATGCTGCTCTGTACTATGTTTTGTGCCGAAAGTCTTGTCGCGATTATACTCCTCCGCGCCGGTGCACTTGTGTCGCTGACCAAGGTAAGACTTATGATGATACTCTTGAAGTGCGCTCTCTTCCGCGAAGGTCCTTCTGCAATAGCGCATTGCTGCATGTTGCTTTTGTGTATGATCTTGACATGTCTATTCACTTGCGCTCTGACTTGAAGATTCTGCTGCACCCCTATGCTGTACACGGGTATTTGACAACAGCATGTTCGCGTCGAAAATGTGCTTTCGCTGAATCTGCACTGGTAGCCAGCCGCGTTGCAGAGTAACATCCCTTTGACGGGCGCCATCGCCTTGGCTTGATCGTGATCGAGAATCGCTTGACGATTCAAAGAAAAGATGTTTGGGATCTAGAGAGAGGTGAGGCAAATGCAGGCAAAGACTTATAGTGCTGAAGGGGGCTGGAAATAAGGATTTTCACTGTTGTGTTGGCTAACCATGAATGCATCTGCGCAACAGCTGTATGACGCCACTGCATATCAATACACATTACAGCTGCTGACTTCCAGCAAAAACCCCTTGCTAAACACATCAACTATCTATACAATATGGCCTTTTCAAGAGCGCCAGCATGAGGGGCGAGGCAGCAGAAGCAGATAGCAGGTTTGTTTCTTTACTGTAATACTAACACAGGCGATATGAAACCTGCGCGACCTCCGAATGAAGTCGCCGAGCATTAGGCACTTATGTGTTGAGAGCATAAAGGGCTGCCAGAACCCAGACTCACCGACTAATCTGCTCTTACCTCTGGCGCGTGCGACTAGATCCTGAACTATAGTGAATATTGTATAAAGCTGGTAAAGCATAGTGCAAATTTAAGTTGTATTGGTACTGAGCAACAAGAGCGGCGGCTCGGGCCTCCCAGTTTTCGTTGTAGACTACTCCAGTTATCAGAGTCCATTCCAAAAACCATCCAATTTCATCCTGCCATGCATCGAAAATGCAGGTCATCATCCACATAGTTTTTCCCAGAATCTATTTCATGCTACCATGTATCATGCATCACATGTGGTATAGTGTATACTCATCGCCATCCGTTTCCTTTCCAACTGGCAGTTCGCTACTTGGCAGCCCGAACTGTTGAGGCTCCACACCTATCGTTCTGTTGCCATTCTGCTTCCACATACTGCTGCACGTTGACACATGCCATGTTGAACAGTGGCCGAGCATGCTCTGCCACTGACAGACGATTGGCATCACTGACCTCCATTGGGTGGTACTGTTCACCATTCTTCGATGGACGTCCATCTCCAATCGCGCCAAACTCTCCCTTTCCCTTGGGATGCTGGACTTGCAAGGCAATGTCATCTGGCGTAGCCATCAGAAAATCAGCTCCAGCATACCAGGCGCGATTGATCTTTTCGTTGCGAACCTCAAGTTCCTTGGTTGTCCACATGCGCGGCCCAGATATGTAACGAGGCTGGCTGTACTCTTGGGAGAATGCCCAGCAATCAGATGTCGAGGCAGGCGGCCAATTCCAAGAGGCTGATTTCATCTTCACTGGATACTGAAAGCCGTTTGTGAAGAGAGAAGCGGGTGCCCCGCCAGCCCGTTCCATGTTGATGCTGGCCCGCAGGTCTTTTACAGATCCTTTGGCAGTTGTAGGTATAATCAATGGATTCTTATGTGCTGACGAAGCCGTGACTTCAAACGAGGGCGGGTTTGGCACCGGGCCCACGGTGTCAATACCTGCCTGACGAAGAGTTTGACGAGTGATCACAAGAACATCGTCATCTTCGTCCTGGCTGACATCTTCGCCGGGCGTGTTGGTTTGAAGTGCTTTGAAGGTGGATTCAAAGGTAGAAGGGCGATATTGACGTTGGCCAGGAGGGCCAGCAGTCAGAGGTAGGGGTGCTCCCGATCCAAACGCAAGAGGCGTAGAGCCGAGCGTGTTGGTGGTACGGACAGAGTTACTGCCAACTGGGCGGTCGAAACTGTTCAGGCTGCCCGGCTGAATACCAGGCGACCTGTTGCCCCCAGGATTCCAAAACGCATCGTCGCAAAGTCGGCCAGTGAAATTGGTCTCTGTCTGGGCTGTGCGAAGCAAGCTTGGTGAGCTAGCATTGTTCCTGAGCGGGAGGCTACCAGGCCGGTTGAGGGGTGTGGACGGCTCATCGCTACGAGTCGCTGCCTTTAAGCCTGGACCCGGTTTGAGTCCTCGAAGAAGGGCCTTTTGAGCTCGCTTCTGATTCGGGTTTGGGTAAGAAGCCAAGTTGTGAAGAGACTTGACATTCATGTTCAACAAAGGGTCCATACTAAGATCACAGTCATCATCGCTTTCCTCGCTTGGGTCAACATCGGTGAACGTGTCTTGTTCAGCATCGGAAAAAAGGGAGTTGAGTGGCGAAGGGGTTGCTGAAGACCCAAGACGGGGAACATGAGCAGACATGTTGACGCAGCCGTGGTCTGTCTCGTTCAACGGGCCTGAAGCTCCGTCGTAGGGCGTCTGTAGGGGGCTGTATTGTTGAAGAGATGAAGGCCGACTGCCAGTCTTGAGGGGGAGAGTTGCAAGGACAGACTTGGGAAGCAGAGACAGTCCAGTGGTGTGGATGCCGGCCGGCCACTTAAGAGAGCGACCTCGTCGAGCAGGTGGCTGCAGTGGTTGAGAGGTGCTGGGGTTATACGGTGTCCCAGCTGTGGTGTAGGTGACCTTTGAAGCCGAAGTTGGCGCGGTCGGCGTAGACGAGGCGATGCTACCAGGAGAGGATATATCGTCCATGATTGAATCAGATTGACATGTGTTTATTGCCAGAGATGGTAAGGGCGGTCCTCGAGGTGAACCTCGGGTCGATTGAAATACCGGAAGATCTGAGGAAGGTGCTCGTTAGATAAGGCTCTTATATCATCCAAGGAAGCGTGATGGACAAGCGGCAGGTCGAGACTTTTGGAAAAGCAAGAGGTGATGATGTTGCAACAAAGATTGAAGGAAGGTGATAAGGAAGGATATGTGAAAGTAATTCAACACGCAGCGCAATGAAAACTGGTGCGAAGAGCGACTGAAACTCTCAGGCCTATATCACCGTCAGGGAGACAATAAACTTGGCTTGCAACAAGAGAAGCAGGGCGCTTTTGCTACAGAAGAGAAAGGAAGATATCAGGACGAAAAGGATCAAAGAGAAAATGAAGAAAGAAGTTTGTAAGATGAGAAAGGCAAAGAAGATACGAGTAAATGAAAGTGGAGGGGGGGATGCGGATGGGGTTCTCGAGACATGCGCGCCTTCCTGCAGCCCGCATTGCACGGCAAGCAGTCGGACCAGGAAGGAGCCAAAGTGCCCTCAAGTATAATGATTTGAACCGAGAAACCTACTAAGATAAGAGGCAATACTTGTTAAATCCAAAGAGACGATAAGATCCAAGTTTTGAAGATGTAGATATAATGACGTTAGATGCTAGGTCGCATGCCTTCTTTTGCAGACGGTGAGTTGGCCAAAGCAACTAAATAAGGAAGGTTTGTACGTAGAGTGTGAAGTCTGAAAGTTGGAACATGAACGAGGCGTTTACTACCATTGAAGAGAATGCGAATGCAAATTGAGATGCTCGCTTGGCCCAGCAGTGCCTTGTCAGTGTTCGCAGACTGACTCCATAACATAAGGGCTTCTTGATCATGATAAACGGGTAACTCAAAGGCAAAGCGTTATAGAGCTTCGCTTAAACATTCTATAATTAAAACAGTGAATCAGACCAGACTGGTGTGGCCTGTCAACTGGCTGGCACTTGGGGGCACATATAGCATCATAGGAATTCTTAAAGTATAATTAGTGATATGCAGTTGCTTGCCCAGGCATATGTGCCTGAAGACTCTAGCAGGATAATACAGGATGATAACAAATCCGGAATATAGGTAATGGTCAAGCTCTGGTCTTTGCCTCAGTAGGAAAGTATCTTAGTAAGAACTAGGTAGTGGCCTTAGGTTGTCCTTAGACCGCTTGTGGGATTTGTTACACAAAGGATGAGGTGTCTGATCATTCATTATTCTTTTCCCGTACAGAAACCGAATCTACTAGCAAAGTCAGACGCCAACGTCTCGATGTTTAACCCATCTCAGCATCTCTCTGTCGTCCCACTTTCGGCGGCGGTGCTCTTTACCTGCAGAGAAGCTCGTGTTCATATTCGCATTTCATTTCCATCAGTCAGAACAGCCTCCCGGTTGCATCCTGGCCCCCCTCTTCTTCAGAATGGTCTGTTGTCATTTGCGCATCAAGATATGTCCCAGAGAGTTATTCCTTGCCAACAGGACATCCCAGCGTCCTACGTGGCATTGAAAAAGGGATAGCTCACAGCCGAGCATACTGGGTAGGAGAAATGAATTAAAACATAGGAGAAAATATTGTGCGTAGCCTCCAAAACTTGGAGGCGAAACTGAAATACACGTTTTGAGGAATACAATAAATAGTAAGCCACATAGGGCCACGGATCATACAGCTAACCAATGAAGCATGGCACTAGATTAGCTGAAAGAACGGTCGTTTCTCGCGGGACGATAATCCCAGAAATAGCAGGGGGTTCGAACAATATGTAGCTGACATCGAAAGAGGCAGAGATGGCCTAGTCAAAGATGGAACTAGCACGGAACCTCACTCGACAGATTCACTAGAAGCCGCCTGGTGGGTATGCGCTTCCCGGGACCATTCCAGGGCCTCGTCCATTTCGTGAACTGGGTAGTTGGAAATCAGGTGTATCCAGGAGCATGTCTTGACGTTGTTGCTGTTGGTGTGCCGGTCGTCGATGAGGAGCGCCTTGTTGGTATGGCAGTGGTGGTGGGGGGTTAGGGTTCCAACGGGGATTGACGCCACGTTGCGAAATAGAGGTGAAAGTTGAATGTTCAGATTCGGCCGGGCTTCGAGCTCCAGGATTGTTGGCATGAATATCCTCGTAAATGGGCTCGATAGGAGGGGGTTGAAGGTTGTTATTTGCTGGAGGGGTCTGGGAGGCAAAGCGGGGATCGACATCCTCATAATAGTCACTGGCTCCAGTTGTCGTGGTCTGTTGCGCGGCAGGAGGAGTGTTCCGTCCTGAAACTTCAATCGTTGGGCGGCTTATTCCCTGTGGAGATGGAGCTCTGGGTGAATCCCGGCCATCACCTTGGTTCCATGCTGCGCGAGGCGGAGCGTAATGCCTATAAACGAAGTCAATATCTTATCAGTGATTAGCAGGTCGTGTGCCATACTCATCACTACTATATTTGCTTCCCTCGCTCATGTAAGTATCATGTCGCTGTGGCATTTGCCCCTGCTGTAAACCGATCATGCCAGCTACATCCGCATCGTTGTCCCTAAGCTGTCCATAGTCTCCTGCTTCATGACGCTGAACTACCGGGGATGCATCCATCTCTACTGCTCTGCCCCCTATAGTGGCAGGCTCAGTTCCTAGCAAGGGCGGCGGAGATTCGGCTCGCGGTAACGTTGACTCCGGGCTGTAAGCGATATAATTGGTCACGCTGGGCATTGAAGGGTTCATCGAGCTGTATCCGTTGGATAGGTCTGAGGGTTGGTTATCATGAGCATAGGTATGACCTGGCGATGGTCTCTGATCGTAAGGTCCGTTGTTGTATCCTGAGGGCGGGGTTGGGCCGGGTCCTCTCATCCCACCTGTGCCATAAGCACCTCGAGCTGGCGGACCATACCCTCCTCGACCTCCTCTAGGTCCATAGCCAGCCCGTCCTGGGGAGCTATAACCTCCACGACCTCGCATTGAAGCTCCATAGTTATCGTATCCTCCGCGACCATAACCCCCCCTTCCACTACGGTAACTACCTCCGTTGCCTCTTCCACGGGCGCTCATACTGGGCGAAGGTCCTCTCCGAGCTGCGTACATATCGGGGACATTGTCGACTGGGTTTCCATACTGGTCACGAGACCCTTGCCTCTGTGGGCTCCTGGTGAAAGCACCAACCTCACTAACACTGGCCGCCTCATTAAGGGGGACTGGAGATCGATTCGATGTCGTGCGGCGAGTAAGAGGGATGTTTTCTTCACTGGTTTGATCGCTCCTGTTCTTTTGCTCGAAAGTCGTAAATGATGGGAGGTTATCATGAACACCGTTCCCACCGCTCACCAGGGGCACAGCCGGATGCCTGGAAACCTCGGTCTCAGCTGTTGTCTTGCCTTGAGGATTTCTATTATAGTAGTTTTCGCCGCTCATTTCGGCATTCTCAGCGATGCGTCTCTGTCTGTCTTTCCTGCTGATCAGAGTGCGACGCATCGCACAGGTTACCAGTCCACCCATGGCTACCAGAATGGTGGCGGCGAGAACCAAATACGAACCCCATGCTAGATGTGGTACAAATAAGAGTACGTCAATCAAAAACGCCAAGAGGCAAATCAAGAAGTCAATGAAGAGGAATATGAAGACAATAAGCAAATATCTTGTGGAGTGCGAAGGGGCGTGCAAGTGGGACACAGCCGCCATGATGGTCAAGACGAGCGTGATGAGTGCCGCGACCGGATGCACAATGAGAATAGCCGAGAGTGTGTTGCGAACACCAGACGGCAAATCAAAAGCTTGGGTATTGTCCCCGACTAGTTTTGCTGGAAGCAATGTCAGTACTTCATTAAAGGTACCTTTATAGCATGACTGCGAACTTACCCGTATCGTATCCCACCCCGATACCACTGCATCCCTGGCCATTCTGACAGTAACCAAAGACACCGTAGGTGACACCACCAAAGTCACTTAACGGAATGGCTTCGATGATGGGTGTTGAGATGACGGCGAGTAAAAGTAAAGCAAAAGCCGCAAACAGCAGCAACGTCAATGGTGTCGCGGGTCGCAACATGACTGCGGTGCCCTAAGCGCCTTTGAAAGTAGAGAACAGTTCAACAGAGCGAGCAGCCGACGTCGGACGACGCGGGGACAAGGAAACGCAAGACTCAGTGCCTAGCCCTATGTTCGAGAATCTTAATTTCGATGGAAACGTTGGTGAACAACATAGGTGAAGGGGTGAAGGGGTGAGAAGCCGTTGATCGAATAATTTGTGTTGAATATTAGGAGCTGCAGCGGGCTCTAGGCGAGTGATCTCGGTCCAATTTTCCCGGCAGTTGATACGGTTATTCAAAGATTCGTTTCTCCAAATCTCTTGTTGTCAGTTGGTATCCTTTATGCGATACGAGTATTGGTGTTTGTCGGTGAAAGTGGCAGAATGCAGCGCAGTCGCAGAGGCCGAGTCGTAGGTAACCCGTCGCGGTTGTAGAGTCGTGAATAAATAGCTTATATATAAGCAACGGCGAGCCACGCAGGTTGCAATGAAATACCCCGATGGGCTCGAGGATCAGAGCTGCTGTCAACGTCTTCCCTCGTACTGGTGAAGAATGAATGGAAATGAATGGCGGGATGTTGAGATCTGGGATGGATCAAGCAACGAGGGGATTGAGTCTTGGAGTGTAATTGATTAGGTGCCAGCCCTCCACTAAGGTATGCCTTGCTCTGCTCTCGAGCTTATCCCTATGTGGCTTAGCTAGGCGCCGGGGTAACAGTGGAAGCCTAGGTACCTGGGTAGGTAGCCTTTCGGGATTGGGTGGTGGGTTAGGTGCCCCCAGTTGGCTGGTGTCCATGCTCCCTGGTCCAGGCACAGGGGCCCGTGGGCTGTTATCAAGACTGGGACGCTGTAAGAATTATAGAGATTCATCAATTGCATTAATTTTATATGTGCTAATAAGCTATTGTCCATCTCAATGCTGCTCGCAACATTCTTCCGTCGCCCCCTCAGCAAACAGATAGTACAGCTTTTCTTCAAGGTTTGCGCCAGTGGTTTTTATTTGACACCTATGGTACGGAGAAGTTAGGAATAAGGCCATCTTAGCCACGAATTTAATTTCTCAATCGTGCCATGCTTCTTCCTCCAAGCCACACACCTTATCATAGCATTTTTGAAAATGTAAGGTTAGCCTATGTGGGGCTCTACCGTTACAAGCAAGCCCACCAATCCCACGCGTTGTTGGTGTCATTCTCGGATGCAGTCATACGAACTGTCCATCGCGCATCTTTCGTAAATCATCTAGTCCAATACTTGTCCTGCCGGTTTTGGCTGCGCTTCTATGCAACATTATTAAGAACGCGCAAAGTTAACACGAAACTAGACGCATCTTCTTGGCTTGTAGCAAACATGATCCAGTTTCTGTCTGATCCTCTTCTGCATCTTCTTCAGATGGGAACAGCAGCATTGCATAGCCCTCTATCTGAGACGGCGCTGGACCAACGACCTGACATTTCCAATCCATGAACAATAGATGTCAAGCACATAACCTAGTACTTTGAGGTAGTACTCCATACTTGAGGACGTGGGAAATTGGATTTTTGTTTTCTTACCGGGCAAGGATGGAATACCCAAGTACCTAGGCAGTTGCGTGTCTAAAGTCTAGACCTTGTAGGTAAAAGGCTTGTCTGGTATATACACGCGTCCGCTGTTCCCAACTTCCCTCACACAATTTCCTCGGCCTGCCAACATCTTGACGTCCACGGGTGTCAGGCGGTTATGAGAACAATACCGTAATTAGGTATGCTACTGCGACGGCCATTAATCTGCGACGGGCCAATGTTCCTTGTGTCTTGTGTAGGTGGACCTCGTCCCTGTACTACCTAAAGCACCGGCCCAGAAAAAGGACAGACGAATGGTGGCCCAGTTCACCTACATACATTTAGATATTTGGCGGTCGCTGTGTCAAGCGCGTGGATCAAACTGAAGTGATCTATCTTTAGTTACGGGATTCAATACCTAGGCTTTTCCAAACCCTATCATGAAACAGACTGCATCATGCACCACGTTTCGGCAGCATTTACCCTCGAGCCTCACATCCCTTTAGTATTCAGTAATGACTACCATTGATTGTGGCATCGCTTTTTGGTTGTGCTTGTGCATGTAATTTGTATTCTAGTTCGTAATGACCTGTCCGACACTATGCCTGGATTCTAACACATACTCTTTGGTGTATATTATGTCATTCATTCTCTAATGTCCTCCATCCACCAGGTTTGACAGAGTTATACGTATATGACATGAAAGCGCCCATGCCAATAATTCTTCTTATGGCGACTTTGGTTTATATCCTCAGGGCTGGTCTTCGTTGTAATGGTACACACTGGCCTTCGTTATATGGAGACTAATGGCAATACATCTGCATACTCGACAACTAACCCTGCTTATCACCGGGTGGCTATACTAATATTATCCCTGGGACCAGCAATAGTTCCAAGTCATATTCCGGATCCTTATTGCATCTTACTCTACTCAATATGTACATTTACTTGCCTATGATCGATCCACTACCCTGGAGCTACTAAGCAACCTAGATACTCTTTAGTGAGAAGATTAACACTGGGCTTGTGACGGTCCCCCTCAAAGCGGTTGAATGATCATAGATGTTGGATATAAGAACGAAAACGTATTCATGACGCTGAGAAGTACACGATATCACAACACAAAACCGCATCTGACATTGGGTGCTCGTGGTTGCATGAAGATATATAGATCAGGAGGAAAGAAACATATCATGAAAATAGTAGGATAATGTACACCAGAGCAGGCAGAGTAGAAAGGATCCTATTTAGCACAGTATGCATTGTCAAGGACCCCATTATCGAGCTGGCAGCCAAAGGCAGGGCGGAAAGTCGGTATGATTCTGGCCCCGCGGAAGGCGGTCGCCAAGAAAGTGGCACAGGATTTTTTACGAGACGTCATCCATATCTACTTCCAGAGATGACATTGTCTCCGTCTCTTTCTCGAAAAATCCCGTTTCACCAAACCAAAACCGCGACTTCATCTTCCTTTGACTCGACCCGTGCTATTGAAGATACACCTCTCGCACCGCCCATGTCGAGACTTCAGTAGCTGATCACGACCCATGACCTTCAGCATGTTGCACAACGGCATGCTAGGCCCCTTGGTACGCGCTGGGCTGCGATGCAGGCCTACAACCTCCCTCACGCCCACATGTCGAAGACTACAATCCGGGGGCCCATTTCAGGCCATGCGACCGCCATTGCCCGAGGAGCTTGGTGCTCCCAAACGGGCAGAAGAATATAAACGGGGACGACGATGGGTGCGGCGACTTTTGATTATATCTGCCGTCGGAGGTGTGATATATATTGGCGACCGTCAGATCTATGCCTCTGGCTTTGGGCGCTCGCTTCGTACATTTGGGACTGGCCTGCTTGTGGCGGTCGACTACAAACTAAATTTCCGACCGAAGCCACTTACAGGCGGGACTGTGAAGGACCTGCACAACCGTAACGCTGAGCGGCTATTCCATGTTCTTCGAACGAACGGCGGACTTTACCTCAAGATCGGACAAGCCATAGCGATGCAGAGCGCCGTGCTGCCGCCTGAATTCCAGCGAATGTTCTCGAGGATGTTTGATGACGCGCCACAGGACGACTGGGCCGATGTTGAGGCGGTGATACGACAAGACTTCGGGAAGAGCGTCGAAGAGGTGTTCGGTGTCAGTTTTACAGGCAGGAATGGAATGGGATTGATGGAGCGTAAGGCTCGGGCGAGTGCTAGCGTTGCACAAGTTCACTGGGCCAGGCTGCCAGACGGCCGGGAAGTGGCCATCAAGATACAGAAACGAGAGATTGGCAAGCAAATATCATGGGATTTATGGGCGTTCAAGTAAGTTCAAGCCATTACACATATTCATGCACCCTTACTGACAAGATGATAGGACTGTGGCATGGATATACTCCAAGTGGTTTGATCTCCCGTTGTACAAATTAGTACCCTTCATTACCGAGCGACTTGAGCTAGAGACCGACTTCGTCAACGAGGCTAAGAATTCCGAAAAAATGAGGGAGCTGGTTAATGGTGAAAAGACTCTGAAAGGAAGAGTTTACATTCCCACAGTGTACTCTGAATTCACGACAAAGAGAGTTCTCGTAACTGAGTGGATTGAGGGTGTGAGGCTCTGGGATAAGAAATCCATGACGTCCAGATGGCTTGGAGGGCATGGAAACGGGTCACCCGGTGCCGGCAGCCCGTTGCCTAGGGTCAACCTCAACGCGTCTCGGCATGAGCTCCGGACGCGGCCGTACCAGGAGAACCTCAAACCGGAGCGTCAGGAATGGCGGGGCCGACGCGGCCGAGGTGGACTAGGTCTATCTACGCGAGAAGTCATGACAACCATGGTGGACCTTTTCTCCGCACAGATTTTCAAGTGGGGAGTGGTTCACTGTGACCCGCACCCAGGCAATATCTTTATTAGACGTCTGCCCAGCGGCCGAGCAGAACTTGTGCTTATTGACCATGGACTATACGTATATATGTCGCCGAAATTTCGACATGAGTACAGTACATTTTGGAAGGCCCTTATGACATTTGATAACAAGACAATTTCGCAGGTGACGGAAGAATGGGGTATCAAGGCAGCGGACCTTTTCGCAAGCGCGACATTACTCAGGCCTTACGAGGGAGGAGATATGAGAACTCACAATGGAATCATGAAAGAACTAGAAGGCGAGACACCTGCTGAGCGACACTATGCAATGCAGCAGCGGATGAAGCAGGGCATTCGTGAGATACTGACTGATGAAGAAAAATGGCCACAGGAGCTTGTTTTCATTGGTCGCAACATGCGAATCGTGCAGGGAAATAATCAATATCTGGGCTCGCCTGTCAACCGCGTCAAGATGATGGGTGAGTGGGCAAGTCGCAGTCTGTTCGAGGACCCCAACTTGCCACTGAGGCAACGCCTGCGCAATCGTTGGCGCCACGTTATCTTCAAGACAGTCATGGCAGCGTCAGATATAGCCTTCTACATATTCAAGCTACGCCAGTGGCTAGGTTTTGGAGGTGGAATGGAGGATGAGATGGAGAAGCGCATGAAGGATGTCGCGCAAGACTTTGGTATTGAGCTCCAGCACGACGTTTTTGAGGGCTAATAAGCCCCTGTCGTGGGTTGATTGTCTAATTAACTCGCTGCATGTACACATGACGAATTTTCTTCTCTATGTATAAATATTGTATAAGTTAGATAGACCGACGACGAAGGGTTGGGCATTGTTTTTAGCACAGGCGTCCAGAGGTTCTAGATATAGAGTCTGTGGCAATACTGGTACACTAGAATTCGAAACATCTAACATCAATGCTACTAAGAGGAAATAGAAAGAAATAACAATGAAAAACCTTTCCTTACGTGGTACAGCCCCCGCGTTCCTGACAGCAAATGGAGATGTCAGCATCTAACGATTCACTTATTCTGGTTCGTGACGCTTGGCTCCACGGACAATGGCTGTAACGCGATCCCCAGTGTCACATATGGCCAGTCTTTGTCACTGCCGTCGACTCTTGTTACAAGTTTGTATGGACTAATATCGATTCCCTTGCATGCTCGTAGACTAAAAGTCCTAGGATGGTCATAGTGTGTTGAAGATTGAACGACTCCAAAGCTACCTGAACTGAGGAACTGGTTACCGGTCATAGACGGTGACTTACAATGCTTAACCCTACGCGAACTGGTCAACGCAATGAGGCTCAAGTTGTTACTTAGCAGAGCTAGCATCAAGGGTCGAAGATGAATCTGTAAAGAGGTTCAGATCCGACCTACCTTACCTTGGCAGGATGATAAGCTTAAGCCATCGCTGCTTTACCCTGAGCAAAGGTGATTAGGTGTGTGATTAGAGCCTGAGCAAGAGCGGCGGTGCTGACTAGCCAGGCCCGGATGCTAGTATCCCAGCTTTCGTGGAAGACTACCTACCTAGGTACCAAGGTAGGTATCGAAATATATCTGAAATCGAACTAGCCTCGGAAAACATATTGTTTCTTCGGTTAGATGCATGAACAATCCTGCAATCGCACTGGTTAGGTATGTTTGATTGCCTTATTTTCTGGCTGGCAATGCCGTTGTTGCGACTGGATGTATCCTTCGATATCGCTACTCTACTATAGGGCCCATATAACCTCGGAACCTAAGATGAGGCTTTAATTCTTCCTAGACGAATGCAGCTGGTGGAGTCCTTAATTGACACATGATCAGCGCCGTGTACCTGCATCAGTGGGCCTTTCCGATAGAGGTTAAAGTCAGGGACCCCCAGACCAGCCCGAAGAAGAACTTGTACATATAACTGAGAACTTTAGAATCACGACTTAATGATTTGAGCAGTCATGGATCTTTTGCGTTAGATTGGCGGGGAAGCATCCCCACTCGCTACTGTCTCCACAACCAAGGATTGAGAACTACGACTTTCACGACGGTCGTGTCGCGAATGGGGTACCTAATATTTAATGGTACAACGCTGTAAAGAAAACCAGGAGATACGTGTTGCTTTCTCACGGCGAAGCAGATAGAGCTGATAATTGCGCCTTTATTCCGACTACCTACCTATACATTACATCTCTTATTAATAACGGAGTCAAGTCCCTATTCGGATTTCCGCTTCCCCCTAATCCCCCTGACCCTGTTCAAGCATCCAGTCAGATTGTTTTGGACCCTGCGCCAGCACTAGTGCTGCAGAATAGAGCCGGCGAATCATGTCGCCTCTGGCATGTTCTAAAGGTTCGCATCCGGGACTGTCTCAAAGTAAATGCGCCGAAGGATTGTGACGCTTGATGCCTTTGGGCGGCAGTGATGCATTACCAGGTGAAAACGTAGAGAAAAGCAGAGACCAGGTGGTCAGAGTCTACGTGTTGTGTGACGAAGAGTTTGGTGTTTTTGCTGCTATATGTGTTTAATGAAACCCATATAGCCACAGGCGCCTTGGTTCGGCTTGTGTTTCTCAGTGTTTGTTAAGATAAGGAAATGTTTCGTACATAGCATCCGCCACATGTAGCTATCCATGGACTCAACGGCTTCATAAGCAACCATCGGTACCTGATCCTCGAGCGTGGTTACCAGGTACTTTTGGGTATCTGCTGTCCAAGCTCATTAAAAGCCTTTAATCTCGACTCACTGCTGTCCAGTCCATCAACCTTCGATTAACTTGAACCCATCAACCAATCAACCACCCCAGTCTCTTCGAAACGAGCTTGGACCTTGCAAACAGCTCCCCCAACTCCAACTCACACGCGCATCAATCCTGTTTCCGTCTCACACGTTGCAAACCAGTAACACGCTACGAATCAAGGCAGGGAAAGGCCAGACCCAGCACGTCCAACTCATTTCCCTTTTGCAAATTGGAAACCACTCTAATTGAACCCCTCGGCCTTCTTTCTTACTCTCTCCACTGATCTCTAACATCCACTACCGACAATTGGCGGCTCTCCCCACAAGGTACACACTCGCTCTGGATCCATTCCACGCCATACCATTTCCTTTACCCTCTTCTCCTGTTCCTGAATCGCTACCTGCTCGTGGCTGGTAGAGGCCCGAGACAAGAAATCATCTGTCTTCTACGTGCTGTCAGCGCGACGCAGTCATCTCCGTCTCCTCTCAACCCGCTTTGACGCTCGGTGGTCATTCAAGCTATCCACAAACCACCGACTATCGTACGCCCACACTCCTCTCCGTCTCGATCGTTCCCATTGCTCCTCCACTCCCGACATTTTGTAATCTGTTCTCGACTTGACTTTGCTCGGAGTCGTCTTTTCGGTCGCTGTTGCCATATCCTTGCGACTTAGTCCCCCGCCGCTTCCACGTGCTCCGCACCCTCTTTCACGCTGCCCGCTCATGCCCTTTTGGGTTGTCGTCTCCTGGTCGCGAAACTTTTTCCTTTTCATGATCCTTTCCCTAGAGGATGAACAACGAGCAGCCTCGTCGTACCAGTTTTGGCATGTTGCTTCGACGCAGTAAGAGTGGTGATCTGGGCAAGGGCGGCCGCAAGGCGCAGGCTCTTAGGGAGGCCGAACTTGAACGCCAGCGCCAGGCATCTGCTACTCGCATCGCTCCCAAGTTGCCCGAGTTCGCCAACCATAGCGAACAGCTTTCCAACTCTTTTGGCCCTGAGTTACGCCCCGAATCACCAGCCAATGTTCCTCGATCAACAGACTACTCTTCCATTCGGCCCTCAGCCGAACACCCACGAGGCTACAACGCTGCTGCGCATGCCGCTGTGCCTGTTCCCCCGCTACCCAATGGCGGATTTGATCCATATGCCAGGACCGAGAGCATGACGAACCGCGGCCGATACAGCTATGCCAGTAGTGCTATCAGCACGGTCAACAGTCCTCGTCGCGTTCGCAGAAGAAAGGATCCCACACCACTGAAGTGAGTCTCTGCTACTGCACCTTGCTCCTTTCGATCAGTTTCGCCTTCGTTTCTGAACAGACACCACTGTTCTCCGGTTCCATTCCTTCTCTTCGACCATGTACTGATAGTGTCATTAGCATCCTGGTCATTGGTACTCGTAATGCTGGCAAGACCTCTTTTCTTGAGTTTCTCAAAACAGCACTTGCTCTTCCACCCAAGAAGCGGGCTAAGAAGGGCGATGAGGAGATAACCCAGAACCGCAACGCTCCCTCTGGGAACTTTATTCCTCACTACCTCGAAACTGAGATTGATGGGGAGCGTGTTGGCCTCACTATCTGGGACTCCGAAGGCCTGGAAAAGAATGTAGTCGATCTTCAGCTTAGGGAGATGTCAGCCTTCCTTGAGAGCAAGTTTGAGGAGACCTTTGCCGAGGAGATGAAGGTTGTGCGTTCCCCTGGCGTACAAGATACCCATATTCATGCAACTTTCCTCGTCCTGGACCCTTCTCGTTTGGATCGCAATATTGCATCCGCCAGGAACCCAGCCATCAATGGTCAACAGAACGGCCACCTCGGCGCCCGCGTCCTCGGTAGCCTTGATGAGGAACTTGACTTGCAAGTTCTTCGCACCCTTCAGGGCAAGACTACAGTGATTCCGGTCATTGCCAAGGCTGATACTGTAACCACAAAACATATGAATGTCCTCAAGCGGAGCGTTTGGGACAGTATCAAAAAGTCTGGTCTCGACCCTTTAGAGGCTCTTGGAATCGACGACGAAGATGAAAGCAGTATCTCATCTGAAAGGATTACCGAGGAAAATGAAGGCGAAGAAGAGTATGATGCCGAACATCCCCAGACGCCTGAGAGCCAAGATTTCCCATTACAGGGCCAACGAGAAAGTCCGGCAGCTTCACCGAGTTCTAAGAGGCTTTCTACCAGCTCCATTCGACGACATAAAGCACAGGAAGAGGCTAAAGAGAAAGAAGACGAGATCCCCTTCTTACCACTTTCCATCATCAGCCCAGATTTGTATGAGCCAGGTATTATCGGCCGACAGTTCCCCTGGGGGTTTGCCGACCCTTATAATGAGGAGCACTGTGACTTCCAGCGTCTCAAAGAGTCAGTCTTCAGTGAATGGCGCGCCGAGTTGCGTGAAGCCAGCCGAGAGCAATGGTACGAGGGATGGAGAACAAACCGGCTTAAGCAGAGGGACATCCCCTTTCGCCATCGATAAATAGCGACAAACGAGTGCAATGTGCCAGCCTATGCAAGGGAGTACTTACTCAATCCTCTTAGCTGATCAGCAAGACACATTGCCAGTTCAAACATGTCAATACCCTATACGGCATGTACGGAACACGCCTCACTGCAACTATCTTTCTTTACTTTTACACTACCTTCACGTCATATCGTTTTTCGAAAAACTGCAGCATACCCCTTTGTCATGTTATATCATTTTCTGAACTCACGAGGAGAAGCGCCGCCTTTGGTGGACAGGAACTATCTCCATTCGTTCTCACGGCTGATACCCCTTTTGATGAGACACTTCATCCCCTCAAACGCACGGCTTTTGACTGTTGGACCAATGAACGAGCCAGCCTTGAAGGCCTCATCGATTGCTCATGATATTTTCCTTCTATTCTTTCCAAAAAAAATCATTTCGAATGGTGGCGTTTGTGCCAGCGGCCTCGACGCAAGAACACTTTTTAAGGACTTCGCCATTGTCCCGACTCTGCTACATTCCTTGCGCTCATTCTTTTTAGGCCTGCACGTCCGAGAATGCTTACTTGTGAGCTGAGGAGCTTTTAACGATGGCGGCCTCTGTATCAAGGCTCAACACGACAGCCCTTGAAGACATGGAGAGGAAGTAGTGCACAGAATGCAGGAATGTATGAGCTCATGTGGCGGCGTCGCTGTAGACTTACAACTGTCCGGGAGACGACGTTTTTTTCTTTAGTCTTTTTCTTTACTAGAAACCCGTTGATGTTCTTTCTCCAATAAGATAAGTGTGCAAGTATGAGTATCGTGCCCTAATTATATTCTGAATACCTATTGGTGGTGGCAGTAAGCTATCATGCTCAATGCCGACAGTTCTATTTAAAAGAATATCAGGGTTTGATGAAGACAAGCACCATGACCACCCCCTTGTCGCCTAGCCCTCTGTACGGCTTGTCTGCCTTAAGGATCAGAATGGTGTAGATTCCATTGACGGGGGTCGGAGCTCTGTGTTAATAGGGTTCCCATCATCATCAATATCGGCTTCGCTGCGGTAAGGGTTCTTTCCGACACCCTTTACAATATCGCATTCCTTTTTTCCCAAAACGACGCGATCGAAGCCTGGAGGGAGGGGCAAATTCGTTTTGAGATACTCAACCTTCATGTTCCGTGCTTTGTCACGGTACGCCTGTTGATTTCGCGGGTATTCAAACAGCTCGCCGTCCTGAGCTTCCATTGTCGACCAGTGGGCAAGGCGTTTTCCAACAAGATTTACGAGGACACCGGCGTCTTTGTCGCTCCAGGGAACGCGTTGTCGCGGCCCTTGCCGTTGTGAATCTAGCATGCGTGCGTTCTTTGTAACTTGCGAGGCGTACTGCCTGATGGCTTGGAAATTAGGCATTGAGGCCGGTGGCGGTTGAGGGACGTCTTGGGAGCTTGCATCTTGTGACGCGTCCTGTTCAAAAGTTTGGTAGTCAGATCCAAATAATGGTGGAGGATGAGAGACCTGCTTTAGAGGTCGTGATGTTGACTCTGGCCTGGCCGGTGGGGGCATGCGACGTTTTAGTTCTTCACGTCTCGCTGGGTCGATATTGCGAGTGTCGGTCTCGAAAGGATCTTCTCCGTCTTCTCCTCCAGCAGATCGTGGCCGTTTCTGCCCTCGGCTTTCAGCATTGCTGCCATTCGAAACCAACCTATAAGAACTTGCGGGGGGGAAAGGACTACCGATAAGGTCTGCATTCGTGTGGTTGTGATAATCACGAGGAGCTCCTGATCTGGATCCTGCAAGTTGGTTAGACGGGGGAATGACACTGCCTGCTCGGCTCCCTCCACCTTGCAGAGCGCGGATGGACTTTTGATCAACGAACAGACTAGGTCTGAGTAACATGTTAGTATATCACTCCGTTACAAGAGAGGACGGCTTACTCTACTTCTAAAGTTCCTGCACGGACGATAGATTGTGACTCGGACCCAAAATCAACTTGACTGCCTTCCACATCCTGCTTGGTACGGTATGGAGATCGGGGTTCAGTACCACGCACGCTCTCTCTCTCAACGTATGTCAGGATTTTGTATAAACCTCTCAAAGCAGCTTGAAGATCTGTCACCAGCTTATGCAGAGGGTATAGCATCTTAAGCCGGGAAATTCCACCGTCCTTCTTGTTCGTCTTAATGATCTCGATGATCTGGGCAATGCGTGATGAGCAAAGTTTATCTGCCTCACCAGGCTCATCAGCCGTGCCACCGAGATTCTTGAAGTGCTCACCAGCGAAGAGCTTAGCATAATAATGATCCCGCTCCTGATTGCTGTTGAATTCCACATCATCCATGTCTTCACAGAACCAAGATGCAAGTGCTTGTCGATAATCGATGTCGTTCCCATCACTGCCATGAGATAGAGTCTCGACATATAACCAGGTGCGAAGATCTAACGTACACTCAGGGTGTTGGAACATATTTTCAGATGTAGTGAAGAACGCAGGCAACACTTCGTTAAGAGTCTGCAGAAAGGGGAGGATTTCCGAGGGGGCATCGTGTTGGGCATCATAAAGTCTGTCCAAGGCTGTCACCACATTGGTGCGCGCAATTTGAGTAACCATAACTTCCTGGTTTTGAGTAGATGGGTCGTTTAAAAAGTGTGCCCAGTCGATGAATGGATCCGTGCTAGGCTCATCGAGCGCGCTGTATTCGGTTCGAATATCGTAAAAAGCGCGTCGTTTAATGCTCAAACATCCTTCAAAGACGTCTTGATCAGGATCTCTTTGCTCGATGCATTCAAAAAGGCTATCAGCGGCCCTGGCTAGATCCGGAACGCTAAGCTCCAGGATTCTCTGTCGCGCGTCGTTGGCTTCCATAACAATCTTAAGCTCCTCACTGTGGCTGTCGGACTTCTCAAACTGGTCGACTGGTTCTTCGTTTTGCGTCTCATCATAGAATTCAGTTTCATCATCAGGTCTTTGTGGCTCTGATGGGATACTGGGACTGCCTCGAGCGTAAGATGGAGCATTACGTCGGGCAGCTGGATATCGCTGAAGGCCCCTCTTGATGGTTTCTGGGGGGGGTTGAGCGATGCGCGTTACGCGTGGTGTTGATATGGAGTGAGCTTGATTTTGTTGCTGAGTGCTACGTGTCACCCTCTGCGGTTGAGGGTTGGCAGATGGTTGTTCCGCGCGCAGTGCGGCACTACGAGTGTTCATGTTGTGTTGTGAAGATGGGTCGAGATATGAAGATGTGATAGAGAAATTCTGGGGCCTTCTGATGTATGTAGCACCTTGTTATTCATGGCTTGATCGCCCAATGAGAGCTAATCCTAACCCTAACCCTGCGATAGTGGGGCAGTTGTTTGGGTTGCTGTTTTGTTAAAGCTTATAAGGACAGCGTGATGGTCCTCTTTATTTAACTGTCGCTTCAAGGGATAAATTGGAACTTTCGGAGTGTTCGTTCGTTGCCAGGTATTTGACTGGACCTTTGACAATCCCTTTAAGCTGTCATTCAGCCCTTCCTCATAGATTACCAGCGTTCCAACCTACGCCGTCTTCTTTACAATACCGACTCTTTGAACATGATCATGCCCGAAGAGTCCAACGAGATAGGCTATTCTTGTAAAAAGAAGGAACAGCTGAAAGTCATTTCAAAGTTATCAGAAACACGAGGCTTTGAGATATAGCAATCATGGTGTCGCAGCTTACCGTCATCGCAATGTTACCCCAGGCCATGGCATTCCACCTCGCAGGACTCATGAATCTTTCCCAGCCGAGCCCATATGAGCTGAAACCAACATGTCCGACATCTCCAAGCAACAGAGCAATGAGATACGCTCGGACAACCTTGATCTCAGTTGTCGTTGACAGGATTGCGATCCCAATGGACGCCAGGAGTAGATAAAGATTTCCTAGCTGCCAGGTCACTATGATACTGTGATTAGAAGACACATTGTCAATGCCAATGCCATCCTTCCTGGGCGCCTGCTCTCCAATGAACCAAGCTGGGTAAATAACGGCACCAATAAAGCCAGCAACCCTGTGTGAGATGTGAGTATCCATATGGTTGATTAATGAAATGGAAGGCTTTTGTATAATATCTTACAAAGAAATGGGCTCGATAATGGTAAACACTAGGCGTGGAAAGGTTGGAAGAGAAGATGCCATGATGATGAATTGATATATCAACCAGTCAGTGGGCGGTCAAGTAGTAAACGAAGCTATAATTACATATGAGAAAGAGCGATGTTCACCCACCGCTTGGATGGGGGGCCGGGAAGTGCCGGTAATAACGTTAGGTACCTAGCTCTGGTATAAAGCACCCGACCCCTCTGGTCGCTGGTCTTCAACGTGGCGATTTTCACGTGTTACCAACAAAGAAACGAGTGAGACCACCGCACCAAAGCGTTCACAACCCCGACTATTGTGAACCAGTTCCCCATTATCATGCTCAACATGGCGTTCTGAGCTTTTTGCCCTTGCCGACAGCTCATGCAGCTTCCCTTCCTTCTCATTCCCTTTCTCCCTTTGCCTTCTAATATCGCATCCTCTTGCGCGTGTACTCGTTCCTCCGTCGCCGTTGACTTATACTCAATGTCAATGTGCCATCCGATATTCGAGTGCCCACGATGGCCACAATCGAGCCACGCTTGATTCACCTGCTCAACGAGCCGACAACACCGCAAACACCCCATACCAATCTTCCCCCGCTTCATTCTTTACCGTTTCCTACGGCCACAGATCGATCTTTACCCCCACTCGAACCAGACTCGAACCAGCGAAGCGACAGACCAGCAGCCGATACACAATCTGTTGCCAACGCTGTTGGTTCCATACATCTGGCTAGCGACGAGGGCACTTTCGATCATCGCAAGGAGGTAAAATGTCAAGATGGGAAGCCAGCGTCAGCTTCCGGAACGTTTCCGTTGTGTGTAGCCCCAGGCGACCCTGAAGTTGGGGAATCGTCCAATTCGATAAGTAGGATACTAGATGACAGCCCCGATATTATCGATGATGCTTCCAACAAGAAACGACATCGTGGTCTTCATGTCAAGGATGACATTGTACAACTTCCCCAGCCGCTCAAGAAACAGAAAGCTGCCCTGCCACCAATGATCAATGGTCTCCATGAACCTCCACCGCACGCCGCTCTGTTCCCGCCCATATCATCTCCAACATTCGATGCCAAGGATGGATCGCAGATGAAGAAGATGCCTGAGTTTACTCTGGCATCTCAAGAAACCGACCAAAATTCCAACGCCAATAAGGCTAGAAAACGGACTACTAAGCCAAGACGGAAGTGGTCTGAGGATGAGACAAACCATCTCTTACTAGGCGTCAACCGACATGGAGTTGGCAAGTGGACAAGCATTCTTGAGGACACCGACTTCAAGTTCAATGACCGAACTGCCGGTGATCTCAAAGACCGGTTTCGGACTTGCTGTCCTAACGAGCTTCGCAAGTCCAACAAGTCGTTTGATCTAGACTCGCCATTACGTTCTGGTCGGAAACAAAAGGGCAAAACAGATGTTCATCTAGATAAGATACTGATAGATGGAAACACTGCACCAGCAAAAGATACAACCTCAATCTCGCAACAGGACATTGATACAACCCCCAAACAGAAGAGGAGCCGGGCACACCGCAAAAAGATGGAGGATCTTGCAGAGCTTGGCATCCGTGGGCCTTTCAAAAAGTCTCACCGCCGTGAACGTCGACCTTTTACTGAACAGGATGACTCGGAGATTCTCGAGGGGTTAGAAATTCATGGTCCTGCTTGGACCAAGATCCAACGGGATCCGCGCTTCCATCTTTCCAGTCGGCAACCGACAGACCTGAGGGACCGAGTGCGCAACAAGTATGCCAACGTTTATCAGCGTATAGAGAAGGCCAATTTCCCAACAAAAGAATCGAGTCGAGGGAACGATGTTATGGAGCCGTCAGTGAGCATCTCGATTGAGAGCACGTTAAAGTTGTCCAAGGCCCAGACCCTGGAACCACAAATGAACCATTCGACATCGCGTGAGGACCTTCCTCGGTGGCCGGCACCCCAAAGAATAGATACATGTGATGCTCTGGGTACAGCTCAGCCTTTCGAGTTTGGCGAAGCGGCTGTACCTCAGTTCATGGGGGGTGAAATGGACATCTCACGTCTGTTACTCGACGATGCAAAGCACTCGCCAGCGAATTCACGTTTCGTTGCTGAAGGAGTCCCTGGCCTTTCTGCGAAGCACTAGCTGGCGGAGAAAAAATCATTCAAAGGAGGGAAGGACACACTCAAGACGGTAGTATCAAATAGTGTTGCTATGCGTGTGATGAAACGCCGAATGCTCTGTACTAATGTTTATGAGGGTTCCAACGACGGGACAGGAGTTGGGAAATTGATTTGCCATACGGCCTCGGGCGTACGTAGATTCGGAGACACGGTAGTGAGCGAAACCAGACAGCATGTGCTGATTGTCGGTCACTTATATCAGTCTAGTAGCATGCTTTGGCACTTAAAGAAAGGAAAATGAATTGTCTCACTAGCAAAGGATTGTTTTAAGAAAAGTTTGTTAACTAGGTCCCTTAGGTGTTCCAATTTTGTTAGAGATCTATGAAGCCACAGAGAGTATTCGGCTTCTGCATGTCAGTTTGAAAGCTACCTACCTAGGTATTTTGTGATATTTCCGTGAAACAGCAACGAAAATCCGTTGCCAAGAACACCAAACCACAAACTACGGTTGAAGAGTGCCCGAGTCCAATCCATCGATCAAACAACCTCGGAACCTGACCACCTAGGGCAGGCGTCTCAAACACTTTACATCGGCCCCACAATAACCTGGAAAGTACGTATCTAGGGCACGAAGCCCCCCGGTCACTAGCACTGCCCACTAGCCTCGCGAAGAAAAAAAGGTGTCTGGTCCATCCTTTCAGCTTCGTTTCTTGTTAGCAGGTCTCTCGTCTATCCTCCTCATCACCGCCGACAAACCAGCCATTCGACACCATGGCCCGCGGAATGTGAGTAGCAATCTGGGAAGAACTTCATTACCGCAATTACAGAAACGATAATGAATTGCGCTTCTCTCTCGTCGTTGTGTTTTTGAGGAACAAGCCTCTGACCGTCTCAATAGCAAGAAGCACCAGAAGCGCCTCAGCGCCCCTTCGCACTGGCTGCTTGACAAGCTGTCCGGCACCTACGCTCCCAAGCCCTCTGCCGGTCCTCACAAGCTCCGCGACTGCATGCCCCTGATCGTCTTCATCCGAAACCGACTCAAGTATGCTCTCAACTACCGTGAGACCAAGGCCATCCTGATGCAGCGACTGGTCAAGGTCGACGGCAAGGTCCGCACCGATTCCACCTATCCCTCCGGCTTCATGGACGTCATCACCATCGAGAAGACCGGCGAGAACTTCCGCCTCGTCTACGACACCAAGGGCCGATTCACCGTCCACCGAATCCAGGCCGAGGAGGCCGAGTACAAGCTGGGCAAGGTCAAGCGTGTTCAGCTTGGTCGCGGTGGAATCCCATTCTTGGTCACGCACGATGCACGAACGTAAGTTCTGTCAGACATCATTCAGCCGTTGGATCAAGCTTTGGTCGATTCAAGTCACCCGACAAGACAGGAGCTTTATTTGACGGTTGTATGTAAACCCTGAATACCCCTTTGCTAACGCAGACGTTTTCCAGCATCCGATACCCCGACCCTCTGATCAAGGTCAACGACACTGTCAAGATTGACCTTGCCACTGGTAAGATCACCGATTTCATCAAGTTCGACACCGGTGCCGTTGTCATGGTCACTGGTGGTCGTAACATGGGTCGTGTTGGTGTCATCACTCACCGTGAGCGTCACGACGGTGGTTTCAACATCGTCCACGTCAAGGATGCTATTGACAACAGCTTTGCCACCCGTGAGAGCAACGTTTTCATCATCGGCCAGGACAAGCCGTGGATTTCCCTGCCCAAGGGCAAGGGTGTCAAGCTCACCATCGCTGAGGAGCGTGACCGCCGACGCGCTTATGCCCTCTCTCACTAAATTGGGATTTGCGATAGGAATGGAAAATTTGGCATGTGGACTGGAGTCTCGGATTTGACGTTTGCTTTGCGGCTTTAACTACCCTGGAGATAGCCAGCCCCCATGAGGCTACGATAAAAGATGAATTTGAGCCAAATACGCAGTGTCGATTCCGCACAGTTGTTATTCCTTAGTGTGACGTCTGAAGTGAGGTGAAGCAACTGTTGTGTTATCCCTGGAGATTTGAAGATGTGAAGACTTTGTAACACAAGAGGAATAGGACATCAACTTCCACCTTTTGGCTGTGCCATATTCCCATGTCAAAATGCCATGTTGTTAAGCGGTGGGCCTTGTTCCTGCGCGTAGCAGCTCAGCCTAAGATATCGTCGCTTGACGCGGCGTCCAAGCCGGCAAGGCCAACACGAGTGGTTTGTTACGGTACTAAACCTGCAGGGGCCCTTGGTCAACTTCACGGTGTATGTGTGTATGTGACACATTTGGCTGACCGAGGTGAAGCAATTTGTTCACCCCACGTCTACCTCATTTCTCCCGCTTTTAAACCCCCAAACTGACATCAAGATCAAATGTGTTCGCTTCCCCACACCCTCCCACGGTCGGCTTGCTGGCCAAAGCGGGGAATTGAGGCAGTTCAAGGTCATCGAGTTGTGATTATGCACAGGGTTGGAAGCGCATGACTAACGGGAATTGTAGCGCCCGTCATCCCCATCGGCTGTGCCATGTTGAGCTCAAGCTTCCATCCTCGGAACTTATATTCGATAATTTGGAACTCATACATGCTGTTCCTGTGATGTGTATGTGTGTACCACGTGGGGAGACGGAAAGAAGCAATCACCAGTCAAATGCTTAGTTGAGACTCATCCATCCATCCAATATCTAGTTAGAGTAAGACTGCACACGCACAACGCTCACGGATGGATCGCACACCCACTCTTCGTCTACAGTGTTGACCCGCTATGCTTGAAGAGCCATTTTCCTAGTCTACTGCAACCGGTAGCGACACGATACGGGATTGCAAGCGAAACTAATGCTTAGAAGAGAGGCTGGATATCCATTTCCCGGCCGTGCCCCACGTACACCGACGATGTTGCCCAAGACTACTTATAAGTGAGAGTCAGCCCCATCGTGACCATTTCCGGTTCCGGATTTTGTTAGAATTCTGCTCGTTCTCTAATCTTACTCATCTATTTTACATGGTCCGGTTCAGTTTCGCTTAGATACGGCAGACGCCGCACTATTGAAAAGGCGCCCATCTCAAGAAGGTTATACCTTGTTGAGTTTTGTTCGTGCGAAGGAGGAAGATAGCTTTCGGGTACCAGATCGATTCGGTTCCACATTGTGGTCGACTGCGGGGGTCGGGTCATTCTTTTCAGTGGAACAGTCGTGATTGACCGTCTCGTCTCATCTCAATGTTTCTTAACAGAACCTCTGCTCGAGCTCTGCTGAGCCGTCGTGCTCAGATAGTGGGAATTCGCCGGGACTTCAGAACCTCTTATCGCGTTTATGGTTCTGAGACACCAGTAACCACTCCAAGTGGCCCAGTCAAGCCATCAGAATGGTCCCAACAAGGGGTTTGGGCAGTGGCACTTGGAGCTGGAGCTCTTGGATGGGGACTTGCCAGCTTCAGTGGCGATAATGATACCAAAAGTTCTTTTTGGAATCGATCAACTGCATCCCGTTATGCTACGTTGTCTGAAATGGAAAAGGTGGGTTGTCCATAATCATCTGAGACTTCGAGCCTAACTCTGAGAACAGGCTGTCCAACAAATTGAAAATGAAACCGGAGTAGAAGGCATCATATCGATAGATCCTGAGGACCTTCTAGCACACGGTTATTCTGAGTGGTCGACTGTCAACCCTGATACCTTGCCTGTGGCCGTGGCATACCCCCGAACGACGGAGCAAGTGTCTGTAATAGCTCGTATCTGCCACGAGAATCGCGTTCCCATCATTCCATATTCTGGAGGCTCAAGCTTGGAGGGCAACTTTTCTGCCCCATACGGAGGAGTCAGTGTGGACTTTGCGTACATGGACAAGATTATTCAGTTTAACAAAGATGACATGGATATTGTGGTTCAGCCCAGCATTGGCTGGCAAGACCTGAACGCGAAGCTGCTACAGATGGACAGCGGCCTATTCTTTCCTGTTGACCCTGGTAGGTCCTTGAAAAAAGGAAAGCTATCTCGCCGTTCCTTGACTGATAAGCTTCTAGGTCCATCTGCAAAGATAGGAGGCATGGTTGGGACGAACTGCTCTGGCACTAATGCTGTGAGGTACGGCACGATGAAGGATTGGGTTATCAACTTGACCGTTGTCCTCTCTGATGGGCGCATCATCAAGACACGGAGAAGACCACGCAAGTCGTCTGCTGGATATAACCTGAACAGTCTATTTGTTGGATCCGAAGGCACTCTGGGGCTCGTTACAGAAGGCAAGCTATGAATTCACTTCTCAGGAGATCTGGTTTGACATCAGCTAACACCCACAGCCACACTCAAGCTGGCAGTTATTCCTGAAGAGTACTCGGTCGCCGTCGTCACATTCCCAACTATTCGTGATGCCGCGGCCGCAGCAGCTGGCGTCATGCAGACAGGCATCCCTGTTGCGGCGATGGAGATTATGGACGAAGTTCAGATGAAAGTTATCAACCTTGGCGGTGCTACGAAACCTCGTGTCTGGAAAGAAGAGCCAACCCTATTCTTCAAGTTTTCAGGTACTAAGGAGGGCGTGAAAGACAACATCAATCGGGTGAAGAAGATTGCGGCTGCTAACAAGGGCGGCAACTTCGAATTTGCTCGGGATGCTGCTGAGCAACAGCTGCTCTGGTCTGCCAGGAAAGAGTCTCTTTGGTCTATGCTCTCTCTGCGCCGAAGTGGTGACGACGTCTGTAAGTATCTGTTGCCATTGAAGAGCTCTTGATTTCTCATGTGCAATCGCTGACATTTTGTTCCAGGGAGTACAGATGTAGCCGTTCCCTTTAGCCGCCTAGCTGACATTATTGAAGTGAGCAAGAAAGAGATGGACGACCTTGGCCTCTTCGCTAGCATCCTTGGCCACGTTGGTGACGGCAACTTCCATGAGAGTATCATGTATAACAAGGAGGTACCGGGCGAGCGCGTCAAGGTGGAAGCCTGCGTTAAGAACATGGTGAAGCGCGCACTCGACATGGATGGTACCTGCACGGGAGAGCACTCTATCGGCTGGGGCAAGAAGGAGAGTCTTCTATGGGAGGTTGGACCAGAGACTCTAGCGGTCATGGCCGCAGTTAAGAAGGCGCTCGATCCACGATGGGTGATGAACCCTGGTAAGATCATAGATGTGCCGTGGGAGAATACTGCGTATCCTGGGGCGGATACAGCTGTGACGCCGAATCGGGTGGTAAAGAATTTGGTTTGACAAGAAAATGTGTTTTTAAGTTTTATGGCACAACAGGACTCACAGGGGCGGGCGTCTTTTAGATCGCAGTTATATAAATATATGGCAATATGTTTCCTTGTCATGTGCCGTGTTTGTTGGAGCTTGACAAGTCCACGTTCGCCTGTTCATACAAACAGTTGTACAAGGATAGTAAGGTTGCCAACCTTCTAATACTTATAGATACCTGTCTGAGAGGGATACAAATCCAGAGTTTTGATTTGGTAGAAGGAAGCGTAGCACGGTAGGTGCATCCTTTTTGTGTAACAGAAAACACTGGGATAAGGACGTTATTACTCCAGCATCTCCGATCACGCTGTTTGGCAATCGTAGGTATGGATACATGACCTAAAGCACCCATTTCTTTCATTGATCTCTTGCTTGGAGGTTGACGGCGATTTTTCTACAAATTACATCAACAAAGATGATCTCTGCTTTAGTTGCTCTTTCATCTAAACAACAAACATCAACAGACAGCTGCAGCTGGTAGCTAGATTAACCATTTCTTCACCTGCTCTTCTTATACCGCAATCGTTTACATTCCACGCCACAGAAAACAAAAAAGATCTCCCTTGTCTGCTGCCTGCCGATGGAGCTGATATCATTAGGGTTCTAGCTGGTGCCTCCTCCATGAATCACTGCTCTTTCATCTCGACCTCTCAAAAGGCCCTAGTAACTTATTTCATCCTTCCCCGAGCACAACTTTTCTTCCATCCAAGGACCCTCTCACGAATACTTTGCTTAATATTGAAAACACCCAAGGTGCTTAAAAAAAACCGACGCCCATCTCCGGTAAACCCCCAAGGTAGCCAGACCTTCCCACCCTCTGCAGGTACGCGTTTTATCTTGGAGTCAATGACCTCAGCTTCAAATATCTCCTGCCCTCAGAGCTTTTGCGCTGACATAGATATTAGCTTTCATGGACCGAAACCCAAGATGAGCTCCAAACGCACACGTCCAAATCCTTCAAAAGGGTCTCGAGGTGATTCAACGTACAAGCACACATCGGAACGAAGAAGACCATGGAAGCACGGAGGCGTTCCAAACCAGCCAAGATCTCATGATATCAACAGTATTGCTGCTCAATTGCCCGCTCTGTGGCATGCGTGGCCTGAAATAACAATTCTGCTTGAGCAAATGCCCGCCTCGGTCACAACCTCGAACCTCTGGGATTGGTTCTCCCACGAAGGAGAGATCGCATACATGGACATCAACGAGACACCAAAGAATCCTGGATTTTGTTCCGGAAAGATCAGATTTGAGCCACCACCGCACAGAGCCTTTTGGGCGGAGGGTAAACATTTGGTTCCTCACCCTGACAAAGAGCGATACCCTCATGGCCTCGCAATTAATGTCTGCCCTGACAAATACATACCCGAAGGCTTCGTTCGGAGTCCCATATGTCCGGGCCGCTCGTATCCTATCAAGATGATTGCACATCCTTTGGCAATCCATTTCGGAAGCATGATAGGAGCCAATTCTATGAAGGTCATGAAATCTTTTGAATCAACAGCCCACGAGCTTAATTTGAAGCTTGAACTCAGTCTCAAGTATAATAATCTCACGGTCTTTTTCCCTATGAAAATTAAGACGCAGAGAGGAGAGATCATTCGACAACACAAGGTCGCTATTGGCTTTTCGCACATGAAGTATGCGTACCAGCTAACAACTGACGACAACCGTTGTGTTCTTGTGATTCCTCTCAAGAATCCGCCCAAATACTACTGGAAGGTACACAACGTCCGCAAAACATTTTCCGATGAGAACAAGAACTGGAGCGCAATGGAGAGTTGGAATCGTGCTACTGATATCGTTGAGGTGGCTGGGCTCCCAATGAGACATCCCATTGCTCTTCATACAGACTTCCAGGACCCTGGATTCACTGACATTGGCCGTTGGACTACTCTTCGGTTCGATTTGGATGGTAGGAGCGAAGAAGCTAGAGCTATTTGCCACCAGATCTTGAGTGCTCTCGATGATTTCAACATCAATACTCAAGCCCAAGATGACTTCCACTTCACTCATGGAGGTCATGCAGACATGTGGAGATACCTGGAACACCCGGTCGCTTCAGAAGGCGACAACGCACTCCAAATGCTACAGTCTTCCTCAGTTCCTGTCGTTCACCTCCCTTTTGAGATACGGTATCAACTTGAAGTCTGTATCTCTCGAGGCTACCTCAATGATCACACGATCACCCTGGAGTTTCTAGAGACGCTTGCCAACATGAACCCGGTGAAAGCCAAGCTTTACCTCGAGTTTGTGGCTGACCAGAGGCATGATATCCAAAACCCAATGGCCATCTTTCAATGCAGCGAAGCCGAGGTACTCAAATCTACCGCAAGAATTCCTTCGTATTGTGCTCTTGTCCGCAAAGCGGTCATCACACCAACTACTGTGCGCTTTAGCACACCTACCATGGAGATGTCTAACCGAGTCATGCGCCAATACAAGCATATTCAAGATCGTTTCTTGAAAACCCAGTTCACTGAAGAGTCAGAACAGGGCAGAATTGCAGTGAACAAGGACCAGAATGACGAGATCTACAAAAGAGTGCTGCGGACAATGTACGAAGGTATCCGTATTGGTGATCGTGTCTACCAGTTTCTCGCATTCGGCAACTCTCAACTCAGAGTGAACGGCGCATACTTCTTTTGCCCTACAGACCATATCTCATGCGATGACATTCGCAGCTGGATGGGCCAGTTCAGTCACATAAAAGTTGTGGCTAAGTATGCTGCTCGACTCGGTCAGTGTTTTTCCACTACACGAGAGGTTCGCGGTATTTCCTCCCCAGCAACTCGTGAGATTACCGATATCGAACGAAATGGCTACTGCTTTACCGATGGTGTTGGCAAGATTTCCTCATTCTTGGCCCAGCTAATCAACGAGGACATGGCTCTTGATGTTTTCGACAAATCATCTGCTTTTCAATTCCGCATGGGTGGTTGCAAAGGGGTGCTTGCTATTTGGCCAGACGACGCCAAAGGTATGGAGGTATACGTTCGTCAGTCTCAGAAGAAGTTCGAGGCCGACTCCAAAGGTATCGAGATCATTCGTTGCGCTGGATTAGCAAGGGCTACCCTTAACAGACAAACTATCACCATCCTGGAATGCCTCGGTGTGCCTAAAAAAGCCTTTATGGGCCTGCTTGACCAGCAGTTAAAGTTTTATGAGCTGGCTATGAATGATAATGAAATGGCGATTGACATGTTGATCAGGGTTGTTGACGAACAACAAACAAGCCGTCACATTGCGGACTTACTCAAGGCTGGCTTCAAAACGGAGTACGTACAAGAACCTTTCGTGGTCAACATTATCAACCTTTGGCGATCATGGTCTCTCAAGCTACTCAAGGAAAAGGCGAGAATACAAGTCGAGAAAAGCGCCTTTGTGCTCGGCTGTGTTGATGAAACAAACACGCTTCGAGGGCACTCCACTGAAACAGAGGGCTCCGAAGAGAAAGATGTCAATAAGCTGCCGCAGATTTTCTTGCAGCTTAGTGATTTAAGGCACTATAACAAGGCCCATGTCATAAAGGGTGTATGTATCGTGGGACGCAACCCATCTCTGCACCCAGGAGACATCCGTGTCGTTGAGGCGGTGGATTGCCCAGTGCTGCACCACCTCAAGGATGTCGTTGTATTTCCGGCAATAGGAGATCGACCTGTACCCAATATGCTGTCTGGAGGCGACCTCGATGGTGATGACTTCTTTATAATGTGGGATGAGAGCTTGATGCCTCAAACATGGAATTTCCCGCCAATGAACTATTTAGCGCCCAAGCCTCCTGAGCTGGAGCGCGACGTCAACGTTGATGATCTCAGGAACTTTTTCGTCAAGTACCTGAAGAATGACAAGCTCCCGCTGATTGCAACATCGCATCTAGCCATCGCTGATGAACTTGGTCCAGAGTCCCCCAAATGTGAGTGTCATGTTGCCACCCTCAAACTAACTATTTGATCTAACTAAGTACTTAGGCCTGGAACTTGCAGAATTGCACTCTAAAGCAGTTGACTATCCGAAAACCGGTCTTCCGGCGATACTTCGACGTGATCAACAACCAAAGAGATGGCCGCACTTTATGGAGAAGAAAAGAACTTATCACTCCAAGAAAGCTCTTGGGGCCATTTTTGACAGAGTGGCCAACAATGCGGTTCAATTCAACCCTATCTGGGACAGTCCATTCGACCAGCGAATCATCAAGAAGTTTGAGCTTGACAACGACACACTGGAGGCAGCAAGGCGGATCAAGTCGCAGTACGATACCTCTGTACGCCGACTCCTTATTCAACACTCCCTCAAGACTGAATTCGAGCTTTGGACGGGCTACGCCATGTCTAAACCAGCCGTTGGATCCAGCTACAAGGTAAAAGAGGACCTTTATCAGGACTATACTGCACTGAGACAAAGTTTCCGTGAAATCTGTGCCGATGCTGCAGGTGGGAAACATGCTAGAAAGATCGACCCTTTTGTTGCAGCCATGTACACGGTCACTGAGGAAGAAACAAAGATTGCACTCTTCGAACACCGCCGGGGACCCGTAAATGATGCAGGTCGCATCTTGCAACCTCGGAAGCTAGAAGCAAAGTCAATGCCGCTCATCAGCTTCCCTTGGATCTTCCACGAGGAGATGTGTCGCATTGCGGTCAAAGGCAGGTTTGGTCCGCAGCTCACTTCGACGGATCGCAGAACAGCGCCTCAACAACACATTATATCTCCTCAAAACATGCCAGAACAGGCTGCTTCGCCCACAGAAGAAAAGAACGTGGAATCCGAGCTATCATCCGAGATCTATTCCCGCCTTCCCGACGGCACAGTTGTGCATCAAGGACAGCCGCTGACAATGTTCCACTCCGAACAAGATATCAAATCTGCTGATGAGTACTCATTCTCGGAGAGGCCGTTGCCAAAAGCAGGTGAAGGAGAGTCACCTCAACCGAGCCCAGAACTCTCTGATGAGAGTGAAAATACCACCAAAGAAGACCTGAGCGACGATACTCTATATATCCAATATGCAGAGGGTGCGCAACAAGCTGGTGAAGCGGAGCCTGAAGAAGAAGAAGAAGAAGACTATGAAGATGACGACCAAGAGAACGCCATGGACCGTCTGGCAAATTTGATCGGCGAAACTGATGTGAACTAATTCATTAGATCTCGGTAGATGAATGGCGGAAATCCTGGGATTGACATAGAAGTTCAACATCGTGGGACTAGACACCAGAGACTGAGAGATGTGGCGTTCAGCAGGCTGCAGGCTGTAGAGGCTATCAATACTCGCTGCCGGAACGGTTGAACAGGACTAAAATGTTCAACCGCTGAGAGACTTGCTTTGACAGTAGTGGATAGTCAGTGATACTAGCAGATCAAATCAAGGTTTTGGTATTTTAATAGTAGCTTCGGTCATCGTCTAATACACAAGTCTGTACGAAGGACCCATTTCTCACCCGCAGTGACTTCTCGCCCTTCATGCTAATTAGAAAGATTGTGGTTAGCACTCGGAGCCCTTCTTTACGGCAAACGCACATCTCTACGTAAAAGAGATAACATGAAAAGGCAGAACTTACAAGAAGGCAGTCATCCCCATGCTTGTGTAAAAGAAGCATGCCAGTTTCGAGAGGAACTGTGATCTCTTCTCGAGAAGATCTGTGATCGTTTGGGTAGAAGACCGTTTCGCCCCCAACACACCCTTCGGCAGCTGATGTTAGGTAGAGCAGCAAGGTCCACGTGGTTTTCACTGCAAGGGGAGGATTTGATGGCAGCGTCAAGTTGTGAGAATCATCATCTGGAATTAAAAGTCGCCAGTCAGCCAATAATCTGCAACACGGGAGAGGTTTGGCAAGACTAGCAAATTGCCAGCCCTGGTGTGGAATTCAGGCACGTACAATGACAGTCAAAGAACTGATTTTTGGTGTAACGATATACTCGGATGTTTGGAGATAGACCAACAGGTTCACCACCCCTACAGATCTCATCAACAAACCGACTTTTCGTTCATTTTATGGGTGATTACAGCTGTATTATCTCGGCCACTTTGGCCACTGGAATTTATGCGTTGCGAACAGGAGCTAGGGCTGCAATAACAAGACAAAGCTTACCATTTCTCTTCAACATCCCCTTCTAACAGGACCTCTTTCAGTCCTGTTTCCTCCCAGAGGCGAGTAGCAAAGTCTGGACTGTCAACCTGAAAGCGGTCGTTGACGCGAACCGCTTCACCCCGCTTTGGACGACCGGGCGTTGTTTGAAGAGGTAGCGTCTTGAGGAAGGCAACATAATCTCGACAAAGAGATCGAGGGAAAAATGATGGAATAAGAACCACTTTGGATGTTGATGGATGAGGTTGAGGAGAGAGATCAACAATTGGCAGCGGAGGCTTGAAGACTGGCCATGAAGGAGGAGCTGCTGGTGATGACGCTACGACTTCCACCTTGCCTGGCTTGGATCCTTTGCTCTTTGGTTTTGGCATAGCAAAAGATAGCAATAAAGAGAACGTTTGCTTGTCCAACTGCTGGAAAGCAAAGCCGATCGTGAGACTGATTTGGATGTGAGATAATATGTATATACAGGGGTTTGGAAAGCTGGCTTGTATTCATGAAGAGAGTATGATGACTTTGATATCTTTCCAGATCACGGTAAGAGCTAGAAGAAGATAAAACCAAACCTTTGAGTCTAGTCTACTTGTCCATATAAATCTGCACCAATATCGTAACTTGCAAGTAACATAATAGGTATGTTTGATTATCACTGGAATATGACTATGCAATGACCGGGGCGCTATTTTCAGCAATTGATGAATACTTGAAGTCAAGATATCCTCCCAGTACACAGTCAGTCACGTCTTTAAAAATTCCGAAGATAACCAAAAGCCCTTCATTCGTTATAAATGACAAGCTCTTTCATCGGCATGCCAAACTCTATCAACACACATGCGCCTCAAAATAGCCAGGAAGCCACATCAACCCGCCAAAACCCATCAACATCAGCACCATCACCATGGGCCCGTCCGTTTAAACAACTAGGACTATTACTCACCGGCGCCGGCTTCCTCGCCGCATCCGTAGCCGTATCACGCCGCTCAGTGCTACGAATGCGGCGCGATGCCTTCCCCAAGTTCTACACTTCCAACCGGCACCCAGTAATGTTTGAGTCGGGAGACCGATCTCTGTTGGCCGTCCAGGCTCTCGGACTTGCTACGCTCAATGTCATGAGCTTTGGCATCATGTTGGTCGGCGGGATCTCGTGGGGGTTTGATCTTTCTTCGATTCAGGAGTTAAGGCAACGGACGCAGGCGGCAATTCGCAGGCCGGGGCTGGTGAATCCTGAAGATGAAAAGGCCATGGAGGAGATGATGGAGGAGCTTATGGCAAAGTTGGGAATGGATAAGCCTGAGCCGCCGGAGAATTCTCCAGACGGGTCACGAAAGGATGAGAAATGAGATCTCTTTAGAAAGGGCTAAGCAGAAGCCAACATGTAGGATACGCTGCGCTGTGCCAATATTGAAGCACGATGACTATACTCCAATCACGAAATGACTTTTTTTTTCTTTCCTTTCTTTTCGCCATCTGATACATCAGGACTCCGGGAATCAAGCCAAATTAACTCTTAGCCATTAATTCTGCAATTAACCAAACAGCATAGACTTAGGTTGAATCTAGTGAACCACTTGTTTAATAATGTTTTCCTTTGATAGCAAAGGTTTTCATTATTCCTACGTAAGACCCATATTCCATAACACGCTGTTGAAAATATCCGTATGATACCATTCACCCATCATGCCCGCCATCCATGCCTTGCAAGCCATTACCAATACCTAGAACAATGCCAACGCCTCGTCACCATGCACGCCCGTCTTCTGTATGTATCCTACATTCCCACCCCTTCTCATGCCTCCTCCCTTCATAGGAAGCCCTTGGTGAAACTGGGAACCCTGCTAAGGCTGCTCTTCCTCTTGGGGACGTCAATCATAGAAGCATCGTCCCCTTCGCTAACCCGCCAGGGGCCCATGCGGCTCCGGACGCTACCCATGACGCTGCCTGAGCTCTTGGTCTTCCACCCAGCCAGTTCACGCTCCAATCGTTGGGCCCTCTCCTTCTCCTCCCTGAGTTCACGCTCAGCTCGTCGAGCAGACAACTGGTTGTTGGACTCGGACGACTGCAACTCTTCAATGGTCTTCAGAAGCTTCTCGACCTTGTCGCGCATCCTTGAGACGTCTTCTGAGAGCTGTGTATTCTGCTTGTCTTTGCGGTCAATTTGACCCTGCATCTCCTTCACAATTCGATCCACGTTTCGAACGGAGCGCTGAGACTTACTACGCTCAGTCTCCTGATCTTCGAGTTGTAGTTCGAGCTGTACAAACGTTAGCTTCGGTCTGTGTAATGAGTATATAACTTGACACTCACCTCTTGGATGCGTTTATGTAAGAACTTGACGTCCTGGCTGGCACTTGAGTATCCCTTGGTCTCAAGATCAACAAGCTTGAGCTGAGCCTCGTTCAAATTCTTCTCCAGTGACGCCTTCTGCTGCTGCAACTTCGTGCTGTTTTCACGCTCAACCATGACGTCCTTCTGGACTTCAGTTACAAGAGCTTCTGCCCGGCGCATCTTCTCCACAGCAGCGGCCGCAATGTCTTCTTGCTGAGCGAGGTTGGACTTGAGTTCCAGGATCTCCTTGTCTAGATTGGCAGCGTTGCGGAGAGAGGGACTCTCTCCCTTGACAAGATCTTCCAAGCCAGACTTGGCCTCCTCGAGGCGTGCCTCGACATTGCGTTTCTCACGAATGAGATGGTCTCGCTCTGCGGTGATCTCATCTACTGAAGAGCGCAGAGCACGAACCTGTGACAGAAGAGATACAACCTTGCCTTGGGCTTCATTGTGCGCATTAACTGCCTCGTCACGGGAGGATGCGACATCTGCCAGAGTCGACTCCAATCGGGATTTCTCCTTAGACCAGGTCGAGCTGTTGAGAACCTCGTCATCCCACTTCGACCGTAGCTCGTCGAGTTCTTCTCGCAGTCGGGCGATCTCGGCCTGCTTAAAGAGTTTCTCCTCACGCGCTAGATCAAGCTCATTCGTTAGGGTGGCAAATTCAGCTTGATACTTCTTACGAGTCTGCTCCATGCTCGATTCCTTATCCTCAATCTCCATAGCTCGTTGATTTCGGTAATCCTCTAGCTCGTGCTGAAGTCGTTTCTTGGCCTGGGTGGCGGCATCTAGGTCTGTTGAGACATCTTCCACCTTCTCCTCAAGGCGCTGGTTCTGCCGTTGGAGGTCTTCGATGGTGGCATCCATCTTCTCGCGCTCAGCCATGACCTCGGCATAGGTATCATCGGCCTCCTTCGCTTGAGACTTGGCAAACTGCTCGGCGCGGCTAGCCTTTAGAACAGCAATCTCAGCCTGTTCAAGTTTGCCAAAGTACTCGTCAGCACGGCCCTTGTACATATCCAAACTGGAGGTCACATCGGCAAGTTTGGAGCTTTCTGCGTCCAGTCGAATCTGAAGGTCCGCAAACTCCTGAAGAAGTTGGTTTCGGCTCTGCGCCTCCTGTTCTCTTGCTAGGGTCATTTCATGCAGATCAGACCTAACGTCACGGAGCTCAACTTCTGCCTTGGCGCGATCATGTCGCAGCCTCTCGAAGTGAACCTTGATGTCGGTCAGTTCAGCCACGGCGTCCTTATGGCTGTGAACCAAGGCACGACGAGAATCTTCCTGGCTATTGAGGACCTCCAAGATCTCCTCGTGTGTTCGGGTTTGAACATCACGCAAAGAGAGTTGACCAGATCGAATTGTACGCTCCAGAGCAGACACCTTCTTGCTAGAATCATCAAGCATCTCATGAAGACGAGTGTTGACCATTTCGAGCTTTTGGATTCGACGCAAAGAGGGGCTTTGATCATCAGAGTTCTCTGGCACGGGAGTGCTTCGGTCGATTTGGCTCTGAAGATGGCGGTTTTGCATCTCTTTGAGCTGAAGCTGATTTTGTAGTTCCTCGACCTCAGCTTTCAAGTCCATTCGACTGTTGAAGCTGAGAGTGTCAACTGTTCGGTCAGAGCGTGTAGAGTCCTGAAGATGGTCGATTTCCTGGAAACGCCGGGTGGGCGTTGAAGTGTTAGAGTGGTTGCGAGCGTGCAGTTTGGCAGCCCTCCTCTGAGTCGGCGATCCTTGAAAAGGGGCCTCGTTAAGCTGGATCTCTTCAAGTTTGGGCCGAGTGGGAGACTCGTTGCGCGAAGCTCTCAATTCAGTGAGTTGTTTCTCTGCGTTCGTTCGAGCTGCTGTTTGCACGCGAAGATTCTGCTGAAGCTCTTCAACCCTTCTCACGAGATCAAAGTTCTGGATAAGCACCTTTTCGTCAGTTCCATCTGACTGTGGAGGGACTGGGACTTCTGGGTCGACAGTCCTCAAAACGTCGAGCATCTGTCCTTGTAGCTCATTGATCTCCTTGTCTCGCGAGTCTAAGGACGCTTGGAGTGTACGAACCGTGGTCTGAGCTTGTGTTCGGAGTTGTCGCTCTGACTCAATGGTCCGGTTAGCTTCAGCCAGCTGCGCGGTGAATGTAGAGGATGCCTTTTCAGCATTTCTACTCGACTTGACCTCGCGAGCGACTTCATGGCTCAGATCTTCTAAATTGAGCTGGAGTTTCTCAGCCCTCTTCTCGAGTGACGCAATGGCGATTTGGGAATCACCAAGCTGTTTGTTGAGTTTAGTATTCTGTTCTTCTAGTCTCGCCTTTTCTCGCTGAAGAGACACTATCTGTCCTCGAGATGCCTCAGTGGCGCGGGAACTCGAACGAGCAATCTCCAAGCCTTTCTGTTGGAGCTTGTTCAACAAAGCTCGGTTATCATTCTCGGACGCCGTGAGACGGCCTTTCACGGTGACTAATTCCCGTTCGAGCCTCTCTTTGGCTTGGTCGTTCTTCAAGCCGAATTCGCCCGACTCTAAGATCAGTTTGTTGAGGTCCTCGATTTGATGGTTGAGCTTAGCACACTCTCCTTCAAACCACTGAAGCCGTTCATGGGCTGCGTCGAGATCCTTGCGAAGGCTATTCTCGCGTTCTTGTGCTGCTTTGGATGCCTGTCGCTCGCCAGCAACTTCGGCTTGCATTCGTGCCTCTTCAGCTTGAGTCTTGGCTACACGGAGTCGTCGAATTTCTTGTCTTGCTTCGTCCCGCTCCTTTTCGGCAGTAGTTCGGGCCTCCATGGTCCTTCGCAGGGTATCTTGTTGGGCGTATAGTTCTTTCTCGATGATAATCTTGGACTCGTTGAGGCGATCAAATTCCTCCTTCAGCTCCTGGTAACGATGCTCTCCAAGCAGCTGGACATCATCTCGAGATTGGCGCTCTCGGCTTAATTCCATCTGTGTTTTGTACAGTTCGTCTTTGAGATCTTTGGTTTGTGACTCCAACACCTGACGGTTTTGGTCGGCCTGTGCATCCTCTGATAGGCGTGCTTCGAGCAGGTTCTTCGCATCCTCAGCTTCCCGTTCCAATTGAGATTGCCGAGACTTCATCGCTACAAGCTCAGCTTGAGCCTCGCGGTACTTTTCGGCATTTTTCTCTTTCTCGGTGGTTAAGGACTTTCTCTGGTCCTCTAAAGAATGGCGTTCGCTCTCGAGGTTCTTGTTGTCAGTTCGCAGTAGAGCGAGTTCACTCTCCTTCTGGCGTACAAGGTCCTCATAAGCGGTCGATGTCTTCGAGAGCTCGTTGAGCTGTTGCTGGATGTCATCGTTCTCGCTGGACAATTGATTTTCGCGAAGTTTGATAGAGTCGAGTTCCTTCTGGACAGAGTGAAGCTTTATTTCCGCATCCTGGTCAATCTTGACCAGCTTGTTTTCAAGATCTTGAACTTTCTTTTCCTTCACAGACAACTGACTCTGTAGCATCTTAATTTCATCTTGGAGAGCGATTTCCTGCTCGTTGTGCTCCGTCTGTTTTTGAGTCATCTCGGCGATTGACTGCTCAAGCTCGGCGATCTTCGCGTTCAAGTTGCCTTTCTCCTCTTCAAGCTTTGTGATGAGGGTAGCGGCTTGTTCAAGCTGGGAGCGGTAGGTTTCAACCTCACGTTCCGCGCGATTCTTGGCATTTAATAGCTCATCCAGCTCATCCTCTAGTCTTTCCTGGTCTTCAATCGCGCCAGCAAGCTTCTCTTCAAGCTCCGCTTCTCGAAGTTGAAGTCGCTTGAAGATCTCTTCCTTGTCCAACGCAAGTGCGCGCTCGCTCTCGAGAGTCTGCTGAATACGAACCATTTCGGCATGGCAGTTGCGCCGCTCCTCCTCCAGCTTGGTGCGATTCTCAGACTCAATTCGCATCTTCTCATTGAGCTCCTTGATCATTGCGTCTCTCCTCTTGACTTCAGTAGCTGTACGGGTGGTGCCAAGCAGAGGCTTCATCTTCACAATCAGCTGCCACCAAGGGTTGTCCGCCAAGTCCAGATAGACATTGAAATTGCGTTGAATAATTCTGGTGGCCTCTGTTCGGAACAACCTCTTGTACGCTGTCCGCCTCTTCATAAAACCTCTGGCAACCGACTGAAATCTTGACATGATCTCGGTGATGAGTGCATCACGTTGCTCTTCGAGTTCAGCAAGGACGCCGGCGCGGAAGAAAACCTTTGTCAAGCCCACCCGATACAGGGCTCGGTCAAGTCCAAGCTTTTCAAGCATAAGAGCAGCCGTGGCTTGCCCCTCAAGATACCCCTTGGGCAAGTTATGGCAGAGAACTTCATATCGTTGTCGGAACTCTGCAAAGGGGAGTCGGTTTGGAAAGCCGGTTCGTGCAATCCTGATACCTTCCAAGACACCATTGCACCGTAGCTGGTCAAGGACGAGGAGGTTGTTGAATTGCTTTGGCTTCTTCTTATGGTTGGGCAGAATGCAGCGAACGAAATGGGGGTGTGTGGAGTGCAGCTGTGACATCAGACTATGAAGATGCTCTTTATGTTTTTGAGCAACTGTGCGAAATAGTCCTTTCTTGACTCTGCTCCGGCCTGTTGCGTGATCTTCCTCTGATTCAGCACAGTCTGCGAAGAGAGAAGAAACGTGCTCGTTGTTAGAGGCGGCGAGTAGGCGTGTGATGTTATCATTCAGGGGGTCCTTGTTCTTCTCTAACCATCCTTCTGTGGAATACTCAACTTCAGCAGCGTAATGGGTAAGAATAAAGCCTTGTCCAAGGCGCGATGGTCGGTATTTGGTCGACTTCTTGTCCCACAAGGAATTGAGTTTCTCGGTGAATGACTTGTCTGTAGCTTTGGGCATGACACAGTCCTCATCCAGACACGAGAAGACGCCTATAGGGTTTGATAGCTCAATCAAGTCAATGGTGGGTTGCAGGTCGCGTCCAAAGTCGATAAATTTCCATTCGATTTGTTCTCGAGCATATTCTTCCTGCTCTAGGACGAACATGTGATGGTTAAAAAACTGCTGTAACTTTTCGTTGGTGTAGTTGATGCATAGCTGCTCGAAACTATTCTGCTCAAAAATCTCAAAACCGGCGATATCGAGGACTCCGATAAAGTATGAATCATCGAGACCCATACCAGTGCGGTCAAACTGACGATTGATGCGACTAACAAGATCACCAAATCCTCGCTCGTAAATGCCCTTTGAGAGTGCATCTAGACCGAGGCGGACTTGCTCGGGCGTTTGAACCTTCTCGACCCATTCGCGGCCTGCTTTGACCTTGGGATGAAGTAGGCCCTGAAGGAACGGTTCTAGGGGTACACCAAGGAGCTTGCATACCTTTGCTGCTTGCTCCTTTGCATCTGGTGCCAAACGAGCTTGGTCTGCAGCTCGGCTTTCCTTGACAACATTAATGTTGCCCAGATGTAGAACAGCTGCTACGGTCCGTAAGATAGATGTTTGTTCATTCTCAGAGAAGCCAATGACATTGAAAGCTTCCATGAGCGAATCCCATTCATCGTTATCCGACACACCTACAATGGTATCGTGACCATCCCGGGTATAGTTGAAGTCCTCAACCGTCAGGCCATCCATCAAAAATTCCCTCTTCAGACTAGGGTTGGCACCTTTCAGAAGCTGGTAAAAGACATGGTAGTTTCGTTCATGTGGGTTGATATGGACAACTCTTGACTTCTCAAGGAGGTACCAGTCGATATAGGCACCACAAATGGCACCATTTCGAGTGAATTCGATCCGGATAAACTTGCCAAATCGTGAAGAGTTGTTGTTGCGGACGGTTTGAGCGTTTCCAAACGCCTCTAAAATTGGATTTGCTCGTAGGATTTGTTGAGAGAGGCTGGATTGCGGTGTTTTGTTCTTGATCGATGAATCCGCAGCAACAGCTGCCAGGTACTGGATGACCTTTTTCGTGTTCTCCGTCTTTCCAGCGCCTGATTCACCAGTCACTAAAATACTTTGGTTCTTTCCCTCCTCGACGAGGTTTCGGAACGCCTCATCAGCCATGGCGAATATGTGAGGCTTCGTATCTTCTCTGCTTCGCCCACGGTACATATTGATGTAGTCATTGCCGTAGATAGGAATCGATGCATACGGGTTGACTGTAACAAGGAACAGGCCAGAGTATGTGTATATTAAATCTGCTTGGTATCGCATGTGAAGGTTGTGGACAACGGATGCCTCGTTCAAGTGTGTCAATTCGGCCATATCGTTTGCTTTGTCAAACTTGGCGGGGTTCACTTTATCGACGCTCTCGGAATCGACATCTCTTTGCTGGATAATGATTAGCTATGTGAGAAATGCAATTGTTGCTGAAGACTCACAGTGCCATCGTCGCATTGGACGAGTAGCCGACCTCCGTCCAGTTCTTCGACGACCCATCCTCGAACGAATGCCGCTTGCGGGTCTTTAACCCAGACGTAGCGCTTTCCAGAGAAGTCCATTTCGCTTTCGATACCTTTAACTGTATCATGTCGCTTCAACTCTTCTGTCTTGATGAATGATGGCGCGAATGTGGTTGATGTTGGCGTAGCGCTCCTCGAATCGCTGCGATGCTGTCGCGACGCTGGGCCAGGAATTCCTTGTGTTATTGCTGAAAGCGACCCATTTGACTGTGTTCGGCTATGCCCAGGTGGTGTTGAAAGACCTGGTGTTGATGAGGTGGAGGAGAAGATGGCGGATTTGGGTCGAATGGTGGTGTTTGTAACGGGAGATGCGGAAGAATTTCTGGCAAAAGGATTACTGCGCCGATGCGCCGTGCCATTGGCGTTGAGTGACATTGTGAAGTGTCCGCATTAACAATTCGTAATGTTGCAATCCGTAAACCATATACCCAACTTGAAGTGATGTCCTTGCGTAAGTAAATAAGCCAGGCGGGATGAGAGGGAAGATGAATTAAGTCTTCCAGTAGAAGATGAAACAACAAAAAACATGCGCAATGTGGTGAGGTTCACCTTTTCGTGAGCCAGGTCATGAAGTAGGTAATGCAGGTCTGGGGTTATATCACAATTGGGTTGTGAATTGATATCAACATCGGCGTTGCTAGGGACCGGGGTCGAAAGTAAACAAAGCGATCCCACGTGACTCTAGCGCGAAAGAGGCGCTAGGTTTATCCGCGTTAGACGCAATACAACCTGCACCCGCGAAAGAACGATCAATTTGTTCCTTCGTAATTTATCTGGAGCCCCAAACCACGTCTTACGACGGACTACATCATAAACCGGCGTATCGAAGTGATAGTCCGTATTCCTCATGCTCATTCGCGATCTCACACATTCGACTTGACCCTCTAGTTGTTTGGATTCTTTTTTCTCGGGTAATTACGCTGAATCTGCTGGCTTTGTTCCTGGTTCATTCATCACCAGTAAACGACCTACTCCGGCAGACATTGCGACACCAAGGGGGGAATTTATCTCTTCACTTATCCGATAGCGAGTACGAACGAAAACTCAACGATTAAAACACGCTCTGTGATATTTTATCAAGATGAGTAATTACCTGTATGGTTATGGGGCACCCCATGGTTATCAAACTTCGCAACCGTGTAGCTATGCGACAAATCAAACGTACAATGAAACATCGTTTCACCCGAGCGAAACCACAGAAATTCAACCTTCTTCTTATGTTCAAGATGCTACCGAAGCCTATGAGTATAATCAGACCGCCATCCCTGGCTTAGGAATGAGTTTCTCTCACAATATTGCGAGTATGCAATCAGCATGGCCGCAGAGCTCCTCCGAAGCTCAGCCCAACCCAAGCAATTCAATCGCACGAAACCAGATGACGGAATCTTATGGGAACGCTACACTGGACGCCACCAACTCGCGTAACCGACAGCCAGACGTTGGCACGGATGTCGATGCGATGGAGGAAGGCGAGCTCAGCGAAGGGGAACTAGAAGATATTTATGAGCCTGGCGAAACAGAAGCCAACGGTGATGACAAACATAGCATTCGAGTGTTGGATCCATTGTCTAATTCTGGTCGTCAAGGAGACTCATCTCAAGTTTATGGCACCAACGAACGATCTTGGAGCCCGAAACAGTTTGGCCGGGAGCGTTCCGGGTCTTATTCGCCATATCTCTCACCTCGTGAGATACAATCGAGTGGCGTTGAAAATGGTACATCTCATGCTCGTATATACGATCTATTTTTTCCATGGTATGAATGATACTGATACTCTACAGAGACCTCATATAGTGGAATTCTTGATCCCTCGGCGTCAGAGCCTGCTCTGTCTAAGACAGCATTGCCTGAGTACAGCGGCCGCGATGACTACATGGCCCGACAAACAGAAGCGAGACAAGCCGATCGAATTATCTCGGAGTCCAAGAAGCGGGCAGAGGAAGCTATCCTTCGTCTCTGGCCACTCAACGTTCGGTACCAGAACTATGTCGAAGAAGGTATTGACAGGGCTCTGCTCAACGAGTTATTTCTGGAACTAGGTCTTGAGTTAGAAACCACTGTTTCCAGCCAGGAACAACCAAATCTCCCAACGCGACAAGTTACGGAAGCACCAACTGCCGCGCTTGGCACACAAATTACCTCCACAAAAACCACTACTGATGTCGAGAAGCCAAAGGATATGGATCAGGTAAAGGACAATTCCGAAGAGCGAAAGGATCGGATAGCGCGCTTGTTAGCTGCAAAAGGCACCAAGTCAGGAGCCGCAAATTCAGGAGACAGCAAGCCTTCTGTGCCAATACCTGTTCCTGAGGCTTCGGCGGGCAACGCCAAATCTGAGAAGACTAAAACTCAATCAGAAAAGTCAAAGCTTATACAGCAAAAGATGGAAGCACTCATGAAGGCACGGGAAGCGAATGCAAAGGCTATTCCATTATTACCGGAGCCTTCACTACTGCCTCCCGCGCCTGAAATAAGCAACTCGCAAAGTCTCACACCAGCTGATCCTATGAGCCTCGAAGATCAGTCCGCCACAATGCCTGAAACCACCGACGCAGCTCTGGCACCCTCTATCCCAGGCCTGTTTTTGTCCTCAAACGCCCCGTCTCCCACTCACAATCAACGCAAACGGCCTGTTGCGGCAGACTTGAACGACAATTCTACAGCTGTGTCGCCAAAGCGCCCATTTGGCCAGGCTCGAGAGTCTCGGCCATTTCTGATTGATGTCAGTGATGATGAAGACGATGCTGAGATGGAGATTGATTCTCCCGAGTTGCGGCCTTCCTCTATCCATAGGCCTATGACACCCGGCTCGAGAACAACTTCGTTTCGCGACCATCCAGCTTTACCCGACAGTGCCTCTCGCCACACTATATCCAGCCCTAAGACTGCGAGTACTCCAACCACGAGTGCTAATGGCATGTACGACTTGGAGAGTATGACCAAGAAGATCGAGGATATGAAACGGAAAATTGCTGAAGCTGAAGCACGGAAGAAAGCGAAGAAGTCAGGCAATAACTCGCCGCTGCCACAATCTCACTCACAATCAAAGGAGGGCAGTGTGGATGTCGCTCTCTCATCTGTTCCTATGGTGCGTGCTACATCAGCGACGGTGGATGCAACCACAGCCGAAGCGGTTCAAGAAAGTCCCGCCTCCAACACACCACAGTCTCCCCCATCATCACATGCCACGACTGAGTTACCCAAGGTCAGAGATCAGCATCGACCAATCAGGCCTTCATTGCGTGCTCGTGTTGCCAGTGAACGCTTGCCAATTCTCGAAGCTCGGCGAAGGGAGCAGGCTGAACAACTGAAACATTTACAGACTGAAGTCGCTAGAATCAAAAAGGATATTGAGAACAGTTTGGTTGAGGAGGAGCAACTTAGAAAGGATGCTCTACAGGCAGAGCAAGAAGCCTTATACCAGAATGAATCTGGATTCGGTGTTAGACAAGGTAAGACCCCGGGTATAAGCTACTAAACGAGAGAAATATGTCGGCGTGTGTGCATGAATTCACACTAATTTTCATTCAGATCGACCCCCTCAATATGAGTCCGTCCAGGACAACACAACGGCTGAGTCCGCGCAAAACATGGAAGTGATTCATTTCTACAATGAGACTGAGCAAGATGCATCAATGGATGAATCTTTGAACGCCGGATTGGTTGAAGATTTGGAAGTCACTGAGTCTTATAACGACGAACCACGAAAAGATGAGCCAAGAGGAATACAAGAGACCATCGGTAACAGTGACCACTCTCTCCTGTTAGCAGACTCTTCATCGACGCATCACACAGCCGACAAACTTGATGGAATTGGATGCAATCATGTTGAAGAGCCAGAAGACATAGCCATGGAGGAGGCTGTTACTTCCAGTGAGGAGGAGGATGCAGCAGAGGAGTCGTCGGATGACTATGAGCCAACAGATGCCGGCATTAGTCTATCAGATCCGCAATCCCCCATTCCACGCCAATCACCGCGTAGCCGAGTGCTTCTTGCGGACAATGCAGTACTGGAGACAAGTGATGCTGATATACAGGACTTGGCAACGGCAACACCTATTACTCAACCGATCTCGGCAGGCAACGGAGATACGGAATCAGAAGCTGATCGAGAAGTAGACCAACTTGATACCCCAATTGAGTTGCAAGGCTGACAACTATACAGGCCGAGAATCCAACAACGTCAAAAGTTCGTGATGATCCGAAGACGTCGTTCGTTCCATACGAGACGCCTCTCCGATATTTCAGGGCATATCGCTTCCATCCTCAATATAGCAACTCAGTATCAGGGGGACTACGCTCCTTGACCTACAGCAATAAGATCGACGTGACAAGGGAAGTATGCCCTGACCAGCTCACCAGAGGAGTTTGTTCCAGAGGTAGCGAGTGCCAATTTCAGCACTTTGAAAACATGCAGGTTCCGGGTACGTGTTATCATGGTTCACCAAAAATAAGCAAGCAACTACAAGCCGAGGCGCATGCCAGTGGAGGGGACGCTAACATGCCGAGCGGCAACAGATGATCAGATTCTCCTTCAACTTGGTGCCTATGGCAACTACGAGGAAGAACAGCAGCGGCGGTTTGTTGAAGGACTTCGCGAATTGCTCACAGACTTTCGCCTCCGCGAAGTTAAGGACTTTGAGGCCATCAGCCAAGGCATCATTCAGTACCGCGCCAGATTCCACGGCGACAAAACGAAGATTCTCCCTTTGGGTGTTGTTACCCTATGAAGGAAGATGTTGCGAGATTCCCGTCTCTTTGCAGACGGCCTTGCATGTTCACGTAATATTCGCAACGCGCCTCTTATGAAACGATTACGTTGGTCACCATTGCACATAAGGTGGGTTAACGTGATCAAGATATCATAGCAACTATCAAGCTTGATGCTTCTGTGGCTACGCCATTGTATAGCTTTGGCCTTGTTCACTAGAGCTAATGCTCAGCTTCCGTATACGATGTTTCTTGTCGTGTTTCTTGAAGATAGTATTATCTAAATGACGAACAAGAAGCGGTAGGGGATGAGTTTAGGAAAATCATATCAAACAGTAAAGAGGAGGTATTTCTAAATTATTGCAGATAGGTTAAGGAGTAGTTGATGGCTTGCCTGCCCATAGAAGAAAACCCAATGGGCCTGGTGTTGAAAGGCTGAGGGAATAATAAAGTGTGAATTCAAGCGAAAGTTTGTGATGTCTATTGTTTCACAACATGTAGGTATCGGCTGTACCGGCTACTATAGGTAAGGAAGGTATTTACTCAATTACATAGCAACAATGGAAGTTGAAAATCGTGTCCAGAAAACGGCAGAACGTACAAGACGCAACGTATGGCCAATATGATAGACGAGACCCTTGTTTCGTCTTGTTGATTCCACATCATGCAGTATGATCCCTGATGCTCCGCTTTCTTTGTTATCTAAGATATTCGGACTTTTAAGGTAAGTAAAAATGCGCGGCATAGAACGCTACCCGGAAGCGAAAGAAATGTTCAGGACTTACCACAATCATAAATACATACTACTTGCGATTGTGATTATTTACCTGTATGAAACCAAAACAGCCAACTTGGGCGCCTCGATATAAGCTGAATGGCAGCATTTTTACTTTTTGTACTGTATCTTCGCAAGCGTGAAGCATCTCCGAAGATCGGCAATGATGCAATTGGATCTGATTGTCAGCACTCGTTTGGGCTAGAATGACGACTACCTGACGAAGCGGGGGTAGCGGGGCTCTTTTGCTTCAATCCCACTTTAGCATTACCAAGCTCCGTGAGACGCTGAGGATGTCCAAACAGCTTGCGAGAGCTACTGGAGGTCGAGAAAAGATTGGCTGCCGGGTAATGGAGGTCCAGGGAGGGGGCCACAGCATGAAAGGAATGGAAATGGGGGCGAGATGGGACGGGAGGGAACTGGCCAAGAGCTCAGAAAGCTCGGAGGTAGCGTCGCCTCGGAACCCCGATTCCCTTTCAAAACTCCTCTTCTTCTCCCCTCTCCACTTGCATCATTCAATCCTCGACCGCTTCATTCAACGCAGCATCAACTAAAACAATACATTTTAACACAAAAAGCAATAGAAACCGTCAAAATGGTCAAGGCTGGTAAGGTTCCTACCTCCGCAACTGTCTTCAAACACTCGAGAGGGTGGCCCTTCTTTATAGATGCGGGATCAACCACGCCCCGCGGGTCGTCAGGAGGGAGTTCGAGCTGGTTTGAGCGAGTTTCTCTGTTCTCGTCCAACGAGATGTCGAATAACACTTTTGATATACCCTGATGAGCTCGTTCGCCCTCCAGAAGGTGTCCATAAATGTCAACCGGTGTCCTAAGAAGTCCCTTGCTGGACGCTTCTGCACTCCATCAAGGTTGGGGACTCGGTCAGCTCTTGGAGGGTCCTCTCTTCAGAGTTAACGCCTCGCGTAACGGCCTCGCATCTTGCATCACTGAATCGCCGGGCCAACGACTAACACGCAATGTCTTACAGTGAGCGTTCTCCGCGGTGACTCCAAGGTCTCCGGCACCGTCATCTTCGAGCAGGACTCCGAGTCTGCCCCTACCACCATCACCTGGGATATCACCGGTAACGACCCCAACGCCAAGCGGGGATTCCACATCCACACCTTCGGTGACAACACCAACGGCTGCACTTCTGCCGGCCCTCACTGTGAGTTGGTCCCTGAAGATGGTCCATGGCCTCCAATTGGACCTTTGGAGATTAGGTGGTTAGAGATTTATCTGCCAAGATTTCCAGCCTTATTTCGAGACCGAACAACGCTAACAGGCTTGAATGACAGTCAACCCTCACAACAAGACTCACGGCGCTCCTTCCGACGAGACCCGTCACGTCGGTGACCTCGGAAACCTCGAGACCGATGGTCAGGGCAACGCCAAGGGCTCCGTCACTGACTCTCTTATCAAGCTGATTGGCCCCCACAGCATCATTGGCGTAAGAACATATTTGGCTATATATCTAATATCTTAACTGACAGAAATACAGCGCACTGTCGTTATCCACGCCGGTACCGATGACCTTGGCAAGGGCGACAATGAGGAGTCCCTCAAGACCGGTAACGCTGGACCCCGACCTGCTTGCGGTATGTGGAGAGACTTCAGCCATCAGTTTTTCTTTACTGACAAAACATTAGGTGTCATTGGTATCTCCAACTAAAGGGGAATACTCCTGAGCTTGGTTGATCGAATATCCGTGGCCATCATGAGTAGCTTTGGTTAAGCAAACCTTTATAGCGTTTGAACATGTCAGAACGTTATAGCTTCAATCAATTCAAGTCAAATACCGTGAACGATCGACTTCATTGCTGTTCAAGTATCCTATCGTGTGTGTTTCCATCTCGGTAGTAGTAAAGAGGCTCGAAAAACCCGGAGTCTGTACACGTAGATTGCTGTAGGCTTCAATTCAGAAAGTATTTGCTAGTTGACATTATATCGCCACGCAAGGAGGAAACATATCAGTCCATCCCAAGTGCAACAGGTCTCGGATCCTACCTTCAGCCACGTCTTATATTCTGCTCTAGTTAGTGGAACATCACTTGGAAAACTCCCAAAATATCAACCGGACTTGGTGATGATATGAGGCAAGCTTTAAATATTTTTTCAAGCTCTGGCAAGCATCCTCGTCCAGTTGTAGCTTCAGCTCTCGAAGCTCTCTGCTGTAGCTGAGCAGCGAGTTTTGATACCCCGCGGTCACTTGGCTCAAGGGCCATAAAACCCCTGAGCTTTGTCCCCACCTTGACCTTTTAGTGGCGACCTTGACCTTGGGGCCACCTTTCCACTAAGGCACCTCACACGATCTTAACTTCAACTCCACTTGGATGAAGCTCTCCCTTTCTTTGTTCTCTCCTATCTTTGTCTGTCTTTGTTTGAGTCCAATTCTAGTTTCTCAACAAGGCTCAACCTAAAGACACACCTCTTATTCTATACAGGTATGTCGATATCTGAATACTATCTCAACCTCCAAACAAACACTTCTCATGCTCCGATTCCCCACGTGGCGGTGTCTGGCAAAGGGAGCTAGAAGCTCAACGACAGCTTGTGTTCATTGAGAATATATTCAAGGATCCTCCCAATTGCGGTCTTACGATTTGCTGCTGCTTCCCTTCAATCTTCGAGTTTGGTCTTTGTACCTAGCCACAGCTGTTACCTCAAGAAATCTCAGGATTGGCTAACACGAATCTTGTGCAAGCAGGTCTCCGTCTCGTCCCAGGGTTACATTCATAATGTCCAAAACTTTCATCGGCAATGTCAAGAGTGTACTTAGTGGTGACACTCTGATTTTGACTAGTCCCAACAACCCCAATGCCGAGCGAACCTTGTCCCTCGCCTATGTCACTGCTCCTCATCTGAAGCGTGAAGGCGACGAGCCTTTTGCCTTCCAGTCTCGAGAGTACCTTCGTAATCTTGTCGTCGGAAAGCCTGTTCAGGCAACCGTTCTCTATACAATCCCTACCTCTGGTCGAGAATTTGGTACTGCTCAGCTCAAGGATGGAACCAAGCTGCCTGATGAGCTTGTCAAGGTTGGCTGGGTAAAGGTCCGTGAGGATGCTGGTCGCAAGGAAGAGTCGGATGAGATTTTGGACCGCCTTGAGAACCTCCGTCAACTCGAGAACAAAGCCAAGGCCGAGGACAAGGGTCTCCATGTAGGCGTTGGTGGCATCATTGAGGTACAGAATGACCTTGGTGGCCCCGAATTCATGAAGGAATGGAAGGGCAAGACAGTTGATGGTGTCGTGGAACGAGTCCTTAGTGGTGACCGCCTATTGGTACGACTTTTACTCTCAGAGAAGAAGCACGTTCAGCCTATGACACTGCTTGCTGGTATCCGGACGCCTGCGACTGAGCGAACACTGCCCTCTACCGGTGCTACTCAGCCTGCAGAGGAGTATGGAAACGAAGCTAGAGCTTTTGTCGAGTCAAGACTGCTCCAGCGTCAAGTTAAGATCGAGATTGTTGGTGCTAGTCCCCAGGGCCAGCTCGTTGCCAACGTCATCCACCCCCGGGGAAACATTGCCGAGTTCCTGCTGCAAGATGGTCTTGCACGCTGCAATGACTTCCATTCCACCATGCTGGGTGAGAAGATGGCCGCTCTCCGTACTGCCGAAAAGCAGGCTCAGTCCAAAAAGCTCCGACTCCACAAGCACCACGTTGCTAAGGCCGACGGTGGGAAACAGGACGCAATTGTATCCAAGATTATCGGTGCCGACACTATCCTCGTCAGAAACAAGGCTGGAACAACAGAGAAGCGTATCAGTATCAGCAGTATTAGAGGACCTCGAACCACAGAACCATCTGAGAGCCCTTTCCGAGAAGAGGCCAAGGAATTCCTTCGTCAAAAGCTGATTGGAAAACAAGTGCGGATCAGCATTGATGGAAACAAGCCTGCGACTGAAGGATTTGAGGCCCGAGAGGTCGCCACTGTTACTGAGAAGAACACCAACATTAACCTCCTCCTGGTTGAGAATGGATGGGCATCAGTTATCCGACATCGCAAGGACGATACTGACCGAGCTCCCAACTACGACGATCTCCTTGCTGCCCAAGAAAAGGCCAAGGAGGAGAAGAAGGGCATGTGGTCTGGTAAGCCTCAGAAGGCTAAGCAATACACCGACCTTTCCGAGAACACACAAAAGGCGAAGATTATGCTGGCAACTTTGCAACGACAGAAGAAGGTTCCTGCCATTGTCGACTTCTGCAAGGCTGGTTCTAGATTCACAATCCTGATTCCTCGCGAGAACGTGAAGCTCACCATGGTTCTTGGCGGAATTCGAGCTCCGCGAGCCCCCCGAGCCGATGGTGAGGGTGGTGAGCCTTTTGGCAAGGAGGCTCTCGACCTTGCCAACCGTCGATGCAACCAGCGCGACTGCGAGGTGGATATCCATGATATGGATAAGGTCGGTGGCTTCATCGGTGATCTGTACATCAACCGAGAAAACTTCACCAAGGTTTTGGTCGAAGAGGGTCTCGCCTCTGTGCATGCCTACTCCGCTGAGAAGTCTGGCAATGCCCAAGAATTATTCACTGCCGAAAAGAAGGCTAAGGAGGGCCGAAAGAACCTGTGGCAAGACTGGGACCCGTCCCAGGATGAGGAGTATGAGGAAGAGGAGACCACCGAGGCAGCCCCTGAGACTGAGGTGTCCATCGACAAGAAGCCTACCGACTACCGTGATGTTGTCATCACCAACATTGATGCCAACGGCAAAATCAAGATCCAAGAGATTGGCAAGGGAACAGCCGCTCTCGAAAGCTTGATGAGCGAGTTCCGAAACTTCCACATGGACTCAAAGAACAATAATCCCCTCAAGGATGCCCCAAAAACGGGAGAGTATGTGTCGGCCAAGTTTTCTGCCGATGGTCAGTGGTACCGAGCACGCGTAAGGGCCAACGACCGCGCTGCCAAGAAGTCTGAGGTCGTCTATATCGACTACGGCAACAGCGAGAAAATTCCTTGGTCAAGCTTGCGCTCTTTGGATCAGCCCAGATTCGGTGCTCAGAAGCTAAAGGCCCAAGCCGTTGACGCGTCTCTGTCGTTTGTCCAGCTTCCTACCGGTGCCGACTACTTTGAAGATGCCATTGGTTTCATTTATGAGCTCACCGAGAATAAGCGTCTCGTTGCTAGCTTTGACTTTGTCGATAGCAAGGAGAATGTGAGCTACGTCACCCTGTACGATACTGGAGATTCGGGCGAACTCCCGGGTCCCAACGACTCCATCAATAAGGACGTTCTTACCGGCGGATATGGCATGGTGCCAAAGAAACTCAAGGCATGGGAGCGCAGCAAGGTGTTTGAGCCTACTCTGAAGCACCTCCGGGAAGTCGAAGCCCAGGCTAAGGAGGGCCGCAAGGGTATGTGGGAATACGGAGATATCACTGAGGACTAAGCGTCCATTGATTAGCAGTTAATTATGTAGTGACGGCCTTGGTTACAAAGATGTTGCAAAGATAAGATTTCGAAACAGGGAAAGCTGAAAACGTAGGTAATAGTGTCTCGGAGTGGTCTCGGGAATGAAAGTTACTGGATGGGATATATATGTATGTTTGTACGAACGACGAAGAACCAAAAAAAAAAGAGGACATTACTACATAATTACGGTACCCTATATGGAGGTGAAAGGAGCGCTTTCGACTCATAACGCCAAGACGCAATACTGTACAGATTTTAGCTCAATGCTGATCAAGCATGTTGGGCGACACCAGCCACTGTCGTTGTCTAGGCCAGCTTCTTGTTGATTTTGTTGAAAGCTTAAACTTCTTATTCGCGCGGATTTGACGCAGTCAGAAATATGGGTCCGGTTATATATTACCTTGAACATGATGTTTGTTTAAATCGCTTCAATATCGGGCTATTGACCGCCGTGATTTATTTCGGCCACCTCGGAATTCTCCCCGCTTAGAGCATCGGCGATATCTCACCTAACACCTAGACGTCGGAATTTGATGCCACGTACAGAAAATTAATAGATACTATGAAACTTTTCTATCAAATGCCATTGGATCCGTCGAGGCCACCGCATGAGCAGATTGCAAGGCGTTTTTTTTCGGTGAGATGATGTTGGGGATGGGATATCCATTTCCAGCAGTCTGGTTGTATGTAGGCAAAAATAGGCGGCTAAATATGGTACCTCCAGGAGCCTTGGGGTGTCAAAAAACACGATAATCACGTACACTTAAATCCGTCAATCTCCCACTAATTCCGTTCTCGTGTTTTTTTTTTTTTACACCCCCTAGCCTCCGTTCATAGCACGAAGCTCTCGTCTTCATGTGCCTTACTTTAAGCATCTACGGCATTCTATGTCCATGTGCTAACGACATCACTTGAGGGTCTCGGTGGACACAGCGAGGTCTGGCCGGACCATTGGAGCGACTGAGCTATCAACTGGTGGGGATTCCGTTATCCGCCTCATCCGCTTGGACTGTTGGCGGGCTTGTATGAGTGGTGGGGTTGAGAGGCGGTAGCAATTACCAAGACCAGACAGCGTGTCTCGATGCTATCTTGAACAAAGAGACGAGGAGGTTTGTAAGAGAATGGCTTAGGAATGGATAACCAAGGTTTTATGTCACCACATATTGCTTATGTGTAGATGAGGTAACTGCTTACCTATCCGTAGTTAGGTAGCAGCACAAGATCAATGTTCTATAGTACTAGGTAATGTTCACCTGCTGGGTTGCTGGATGGCGCGGCTGTAGCTGAGACGCTTAAGCTACAAAAGGTGAAGCAGATGAAGTGAGGTCAAGGTACCCAAGTCCACCAGGCTACCTGTACACCTTACTAGAGGTACAGGTATGACTTCAAGCGGGGCATTCGACCGGCGACGCAGGGTGTAGAGACGGGAACAAGAGGAGGGGCAAGGGGCGAAGCAGAGGAGGCACCAGTCGTGCTGTGTACGTCAGGTCCTTTCCCGACTTTCGGTGGAATCCCAATCTTTTTTCTTGCTGCTCCTGCGCATTCCTTTTCTTCCTTTCTCTCTTCTTCCTTCATCTCATACTCAACTCTATTCGACTCAAGCTATACCAAACAATACCATCCATCATGTCTAGCGCTCTCGATCAGCTCAAGGCCACCGGCACTGTATGTCACCCCTCCATTACCCCTCCAAATCATTTATGATCGCGAACAAGAAAGACCAGAGATTTCGAGTTTCAAACGAGAAGATTACTTCAATTCATTAGACTCATGGCTCGCTCAATCTTGGTCGCCTTCGCCTTTTAGCTGCTGCTCTTACTCTCTCCGCATAGCTTCTCAAAGTAATTTGATCACTGACCGTTGACTTTTTTTTACACCGCAATAGACCGTTGTGTCCGACTCTGGTAATTACCGCACCTCCTGAAATTGACTCAACACGATACTAACTCATTCTTTCTAGGTGACTTTGCCTGTTAGTATTTGCCCTTCAGCGTTCATGATCCCGAATTCGCAGCTTCTATCATCTTGGTCGAAGAACCACGTTCTTGCACATACGACAACCCCACCATGATCATGATATGACACGACATGACATGATATGATACAACGAACGAAGGCTAACTGCTTAATGCAGCCATCGGCAAGTACAAGCCTCAGGATGCTACCACCAACCCTTCTCTCATCCTCGCTGCCTCCAAGAAGGCCGAGTACGCCAAGTTAATCGATGTTGCCATCGACTACGCCAAGCAGAAGGGTGGCGAGATCGACCAGCAGGTTGACGATGCCCTGGACCGTCTTCTCGTCGAGTTCGGCAAGGAGATCCTCAAGATCATTCCTGGAAAGGTCTCTACTGAGGTCGACGCCCGTTACTCTTTTGACACCGAGGCTTCCGTCAACAAGGCTCTTCACCTCATCGAGGTAAGTTATCATGACAAATAGCATCAAAAGACAAAAACATTAATACTCTCGATAGCTCTATGGAGAGCAGGGTATATCCAAGGACCGTATCCTGATCAAGATTGCTGCCACCTGGGAGGGTATCAAGGCTGCTGAGATCCTCCAGCGCGACCACGGCATCAACACCAACCTTACCCTCATGTTCTCTCTTGTCCAGGCTATTGGTGCTGCTGAGGCTGGCGCCTACCTCATCTCTCCCTTCGTTGGCCGTATCCTTGATTGGTTCAAGGCTTCCACCAAGAAGGAGTACGCCAAGGAGGAGGACCCCGGTGTTCAGTCCGTCAAGGCCATCTTCAACTACTACAAGAAGTTTGGCTACAACACCATTGTCATGGGTGCTTCGTTCCGAAACACTGGCGAGATCACTGAGCTTGCTGGCTGCGACTACCTGACCATCTCTGTGAGTTCTAGACAAAAAGTCCCTGCGCAAAATGGAGCCGTCCATACGTGCTAACTCTCTATAGCCCAATCTGCTTGAGGATCTCCTCAACTCCAACGAGTCCGTCCCCAAGAAGCTTGACGCTTCCCAGGCGTCTTCTCTGGACATCGAGAAGAAGACCTACATCAAGGATGAGGCCCTCTTCCGATTTGACTTCAACGAGGACCAGATGGCCGTCGAGAAGCTCCGAGAGGGTATCAGCAAGTTCGCTGCTGATGCCGTCACTCTCAAGGGCATCCTCAAGGAGAAGCTCTCCGCCTAAATATTACACGCTTTAATGGGATAAAAGAATGAACAAAAAGTTTGGAAGGATAACGGTGTTATTGGGGAAGTAAGCGGAATTAGAGCTGGTTGCATAACTGGCTCGGGTTCCCTGGGAGTTGTCGTTGATTATACCACATACCTATTATATCTACCAGCCTCCCTCATGATGAGGCGAAGTGGCTAACCACGACCTCTATTGAGACATGGAGAAACTTTTCATGCACAGATAGTGATTAAATAACGAATTGAGACGACATATCACACCCAGAACTGATGGCTTGACTGCAAGTATCGTGAATAATTCTTCATAATGCATCAGAACTTCTGAGTTTATATGCGTTGATAACCAAGACCCGCGGTGTTCAACATGATCCGTAAACGCCATCCAAATCAACCACACACCTCTTTCTACCTCAATGCTGTCCACAAAACTGCTATACACATAGCATTATACGTTGGAAATATGGAGTTTCATGAAGGACTGTGTTACCTACCACCAGCCCTTCTTACACAGGACTTGGTGGGTTGAATGTTTCCAACCACCGTCCTCCTTGGCTTGAATAACCAGCGCTGTCAGAGCATTACCCTTGACACAACCCGAGTCCAGGCCAAAGGTATATGAATCCTCCTGGTAGCCCATTTTGGCATCATGACCATATATGACGGACCGGCGATCCGGTCCGGGTAGTCTCTTTTGTTCCTTGTTCCATAAGTCGGTCCATCGCTCGCCTTCGTGACCGTCAATGGGAATCCAGACATCGCGATCGGGGTTCGCCCGCTCAACTCCGGCTTCGTCGGTTGAGGATGTGGCGGTTGCAGAACCGGCCTTTGCGGGCTCGACGCGAACGACGTGGGCATGGGAATAGGCGTCATTTTCCTCCGGAATTTCGCCGCGCTTCATGACCTTTGCTTGTATTTGCTCCTGCGCCTTCTCCAACTCCTTCTGCCTTTGTTTCTCAGCCTGTTTGCGCTTCTTCTCAATCTCTTTCTTGCGAAACTCCTCGCGGGGAAATCGTAAGGTGCGCATGTTCATGACAGCCCAAGCGTCCTGTTGGGGCAGAGGAACGCCTGGTACCAGGCCGGCGTGTACGATATAGAGAGCCATGGGTTCAGCGGATATGATGATCGGGAGGTTCTTGAGCCACGTCATTTGTGCTTCGGTAAGACTGCGAGCCGTCTTGAGATGTTCGTCTTCGCCCCGTTTCTTGGCGGCGTCATCTGAGTCGAGGTAAGCTGCAACGCCTTGCTGGGCGCTGAGGGCGCGCCAGGCGAGAATAATGCGATCTTCGTGATTACCGCGGACGGCGCTGGCTTTGAGCTCCATCAGACGGGCAATAACTTCGGAGGACTTAGGACCCTTGTTTATCATGTCGCCGACGGCAATGACATGGTCGTTTTGAGGGTTAAATTTGATCTTCTTGAGTAGATTCTCGAAGGGGTCGAGCATGCCGTGGATATCACCAACCACCACTAACCGTCGTCCATTCTTCGGCGTCGGGACATATTCGCTCGGTAGGTTTCTGATGAGGTCGATGCCATCGTAACTTGGTCTGTTATACATGCCGTAGGACATAGGATTGTCGGCTCTCAGAAGCTCGACCTGCGGGCCTGGATCTACTTCGACTTCCTTAGGTCCGACTGTTAAAGCTGCAAGACGCGAGCAGCAGTAAAATAAGCTGAAGACAAAGAAGAATGTCGAGAGAAGGACAAGTAACCGACGCTGTGGCGCGGTGATCATTATGGCCATTGTTGCGGCGGGGCGAATCGGAGGAGGGGATAGGTCGCAAGCGTCAAACGGGTTGAGAATACGAACGTTGAGCCTCGTGAGATTGATTAGGTTATGACGACAACGATGGCGGCGTAGATCGCAGAAGAGAGCGCATTACCAAATTTGGCGATACGGTGAGTAACTGAGCTGGGTTTGGCCCTTAATGGATAAGTGAACTGAAAATGCCAAAACAAGAGGACGAGAAGGTGGCAGTGCAAAAAGAGAAGGGTCTGGAGGACAAGAGCTGGCACAGATCCAAGCAATCAACGTCTGAGGAGGAACCGGAAGATAAAACCAGTCTGATCGAGGAGCAGGGAAGCACGAAAATCGGGAATGATAAAACGAGGCAAAACCAAGAGGCCACTAAATAACTGACCTCGCCAACTGCCAAAAGCCATTGCGGCTTGAACGGCAAGCCAAGCCTTTTGTGATAGCAGGATGAGGAGTTCAAGACGCGATCTCCTGGAGCCAAGAAAGCAATTGGGCTTGTGGGACACACGAGGCCAATTTCCTAATACCCGAGCCTCCAGAATGGGATTGGGTCAGGAACGGATGCCGAGGACGTCTTGGACCGGCAGATCAAGATTACGTGTGCCTGAGCTCTAGTTAGAGCTGGTCTACTGGTCTTTCGGATTGTGGGGGATGCACGGAAATATCCAAGGTCCAGATCGACGGTAGATAAGCGCCTAAAAAGTTAATACTGGCCAGTTTCAGCATGGTCAAGTTACCTCTTCAGTGGTGGTGTGACCAGAATCTGTCTGATTGATGTACCGTAAAACATATAATATGATGACGGGTGATTAGATGTTTAATGCAAGATACAGGTATTGTACAGGCTCCAAGGACAAAGTCATGGAAGAGTACAGAATCTCATCGACGTCAAGTCGACTCGACTGAGACTGTTCGGGCAAACAGCTGGTCAGGGCGATTCTCAGCCTTGGCCGGCCTTCTAACATGTGCCTTTCGATAGCATGAGGAAGATACTATCATCTCGGGCATGGTCTCATAATTACTGCCATGAAACCCACATCCAGAAACCCATCTGGTTCAGTTTCAGAACAATCATTCTCTTCTCCCTGCTCCTTCTCACTTCTTCTGCTGCTGCTCTAGGGCTGCCTGCTCCGCCTTCCACTTCTCGTTCTCGATATCTCGCCAATCTTGGGGTATAGGTTCGTTACCGCTCGTCTCTTTGACACCGCCCGCAAAAGCCGGTCGTCCAGCGTACAATTGGTATCCTTTCCCCTCCTCTGCTTGCTCCATTGTACGGTATGCGACGGGCATGTTACCGCGGAATCGTTTACGCATATCCACCATACCACGCTTGCACTCTCCAAAGCCCTTCTTCAGCTGACGACACTTGAGCGGGAGGGTGTTGACAAGGGGTTCGCGGAGGCAATCGGCTGCGCTGTTGCGCTCGACCATGACACAGTCGGATTCTTGGAGGCACTGCGCGAGTGCCTCGCCTGGTAAAGCATCGAGTGTTAGATTGACGGCCAGAAGACAGGGTCAGTGAGACTCTTACGCAGTTCTTTACATGAGCTGGGCATTCTGGCTGAGGGGATCGTCAATGGCAACTCGGATGATATATCGGATCAAAATCCTCGAGAGACTTCATACGATAGTTTTGCGGTCAGCATGTGATTGGCTGATAACATCTGAGACTAAGATGGGCTTTGTGGCGGCATCCCTGAGCCACAACCGTAGATTACATCCCATCAAGTGAACCTTTGTACTCATGTGTGATCCAGCGAGTAAAGACCCTATAGATTCAATATATTTGCTCGAGAGAGCAACTTATGGCTCATCTCTTTCAAGGTCAGGGAATATCCGAATGGGCTCGTGGCATAAAGATCCAGATCGGCTTCCGAGAAGCTACAGGGTAGCATGAGATCAATGCAATGGGCCATCTTCAGGGAGATGTGCCCCCACTAACAACGTCCAATCCTACTGCCTGCGGCCCTGACATTTGCATGCGCCATGGCTTGCTTAACCAGTTGTGGTGATGAATGTTTCACAAGATGGAAAGAAGATATGGAATGTTCTAATACACCCGTTGCATGATTCTGTAATTAATCAATGATAATATTTCCACATAAATGCTCATCTTCCCCCCTCAGTGCTGTCGTTGGTATCAGAGATGATGGCCTCACCGAGTTTCGGGGGCTTTGCTGTTATCTCGCCTAAAGTCTGAGGTCATGATTCGTTGTTATGCTGAGCTGGCGGACGTCAGTGCTTGATATCTTTTTCAGTTGCATGTGACATCACCTTAAACCTTTAGGATCTCTCTTCGACATTGATCCTTGTCTCTATCAACAGCACAGCTTTAGATCCTCAAGCTAGGATAGGCTTGCATCACGAACACTTTGGTATCAACCTGGAGAGTTTGCCGCGATGGCGATTCCCTTTATTGGGAGGCTTCGCCCGTGAGTTATCCCCGTTGATTTAGGCGCCCTGTTGCTTCGACCAGCAACACGATCTGCACTCCCATCAGCCTTTTAATCTGTGCGTTGACCTCACTAACTTTGAATCTCTGTAGCTACGAGTACTTCGCACTCGTGGGCTCATTTATTCTCGTCGGCCTTGAAGCAGTCATTCGAGTTTTGACACTGGCATTGCGTGAGTTGCAAACCACAAGCGGTGTAGGGATTACACTAACAACATCCCAGCCCCGTTTCTCGTCTCGCTCTTCTATCGAGCCTCTAGACGACTGTTCAACAAATTTTCCGCTCCTGCGAGAAGAAGGGCAGAAAGCAAAAGAAAATGTAAGCAATTTATTGAGTCGTACTGTGCATCGATTAACATCATGCTCTAGCAATATCAACTTCGGTACGCGATGCACCTGATTTTGTGGAGCTATGTCGGATCTGGGGCTACGAAGCAGAAGAGCACATCGTTCAGACCAAGGATGGATATCTCCTAGGCCTCCACCGACTTCAGTGGAGGAAGGGAGAAGAAGAACAGAAAGTCAACTGTGGACCAACGAGCCTGAAGAAGAAGGTCATTTATATGCACCATGGTCTTCTCATGAATTCCGAGGTTTGGGTCTCTCTGACGGACGAGCAAAGATGTCTACCATTCGAGCTGGTAGAGAGAGGCTACGACGTCTGGGTGAGTTCAACATCGTGTTACAAAATTGAATGGACACTGACTAATATCTGCAGTTTGGGAACAATCGGGGAAACAAGTACTCTAAAAAGTCCATCCATCAATCTCCGACCTCCAATGCCTTCTGGGACTTTTCTATCGATGAATTTGCCTTCCACGATATCCCAGACAGTATTGGCTACATCCTCGATACGACCCAGCAGCAGAGTCTGTCCTATATTGGCTTCTCGCAAGGCACAGCCCAAGCCTTTGCTAGCTTAGCCATCCACCCCAAGCTCAACAACCAGGTTAACGTCTTCATTGCTCTTGCACCCGCCATGGCACCCGCCGGCTTATCTAGTGGAATTGTCGATGCGCTTGTCACAGCATCCCCCTCTGTTTTGTTTCTGTTGTTTGGCCGTCGTTCTATCCTCAGTTCGGCAACCATGTGGGAGACACTGTTGTACCCCCCTATTTTCAGCAAACTTATCGATATGGGACTTTGGTTCTTGTTCAATTGGCAGACGCTGAACATTTCGGCGAGTCAAAAGTTGGCGGCATACCCTCATCTGTATTCTCTCACAAGCACCAAAAGTGTGGTCCATTGGTTCCAGATCATTCGGAACAAATGTTTCCAGATGTACGACGATGACGTCCACCAGCCGATCAGTGTCAGTACAAGCAGAAAATACTCTAAGGTGGCCAAGTACCCGACCCGCAACATCAAAACACCCATCGTTCTCGTATACGGAGGGAGCGACTCCCTGGTCGATATCAAGGTGATGTTGAAGGAACTGCCGCCTCAAACCGTGGCAACAGAGATTCCCCACTACGAGCATCTCGACTTTCTCTGGGCGCGAGACATGGATGTGCAGGTCTTTCAACATGTGTTTGATGCACTTGATAGCTTCACCGACGCCGAACATACTAAAGAAGAGTACGATCGATACTATGTCAGCCGGCAAGAAAGCCTCATGGGTTCGAGATACGTACCTGCACATGCGCATCATGGTAGTGAGAGTGAATCTTCAACACTTACCCCGAGTTTTGAAGGAAACAATAGTCTTCAGGTCGAACCTCAACCCCATCGAGCACGAGAACAAGCCACTTCGATTCCGTCTCCAATGAACACAACAAGACACAGAGTAAAATACTCTACGGACAAACCCGTAGACGGGCAGCCAGCGACCCCCGATGTGTCCCAGGGTGAATGTTTTCCGGGAAGAGAATCGCCGGAGAGTGGAATAGACTCCCCAACGACAACCAGGATTAAGAACAGTGGTAGGCGCAGTGGAAGTGTTGGAAGCAATATCAGCCTGGACAGTATGCGAGATGGACGAGGCATCAGCGTTGGAGCGAGTAGAGCCGTTGGGGGTGTGGTGACCAAGAGTGGTGTTAGCGGAACACCCGCGGATGATGGCACTGGAAGAGGTGGTTCCTCAGAAAAGAAGAAGAAAAAAGTAGACGAGTGAGTGGGAGTAAGCAAGTACCGAGGATGGGAGGTCGCGAGGAGTTTTGTCTTCATGCCCAGCATGCAAATGAAGTGTTTATTATTTCCTATGTCACGAAAGAAGCAAAAACCACAGAGTAACCGATGCAAGCTACGATATAGAATTGAGATATGCCCACCCACAATAATACAGGCTACACTTCCTCAACTTGTTTGCTTTGTCCCGCATTTCTTGATTTCGCATATAATGGGCCGTGAAGAAGCGGGAGGAGTGACACGGTATATGATGAGTGAATTCGCCGAAGGAAACTTATTCATTTGTTATGTGAACGTCGTCGCTCGTGCGAGACACCATCTTGTCAGGGTTTAGGTTGTCTATTCCCTCGAATGGCACACCCAGCATAAAGTCTTAGCCTTCATTTTACTATGCTGACTTTGTTTCTCCTTCAAGTCTATTTCTAGATTAGTCCTCCAGCATAGAAAATTATGAGCTACTCACTTACAGGTTTCCTTAACTCTGGGGTGACAGTCCTTCGCTTTGATACCAACTATCTACTGTTCGAAACACCATCTACGATGGAGCTGGCCTCTTATCTAATCATTCAGTTTTATATTAGCTTGTATGCTCAGTTTACACTTCAGCTGATACGGCCAGCTTGAGTCGGTCAATTTCGATCAGAGCGCACCAGCGGAACGAAGGGAGAACTCTGGCTCCATAGATAGGGATATAATTCAATTGTAGTGGTTGCCCCGACCACTAAAATGCATACTCTATGTCTTCGAGCTTTGCGCATATACTTTTACTGGGAGTTTCTCGTCTTAGCCGAATTGACTGAGGTACGTTATCTTGTCTTAGTTCCTGAAACTGACCAAGTAGCTAGTGCGTTTGAGGTCAAATACGAGAACATAGTAAGAAGGGGAAACTAAGACGGATATTTAACGCCAAGGAAAAAACATATAAACTTTTAAAAGATTGTCTGTATTCTTGGAATAAATGACTATTATTCGACATTTTCGATTTATCCTTAGTCGCTCTTCATGTCGAACTCAAGTTACGTCCCAGACATAATCAACCAGACGTGGACTGACCAAGGAGGTCGTACCATTCGTCACCAACGTGCTCTCGGCAACGCAGCCCTCGACCAGTGACCCGAGGTTGTCAGGGTAGAAATATACACTCTCTTTAAAGCCTCTCTTGGCGCTCTTGCACTTGCGGCGTTTTGTATCCTCAGGCGAAGCACCTTTCGAGTTGCGGAGTTGTCTGAAGGCTGGGAGGGTCCCCTTATGGGCGACCAGCACATGTTCGTCAGATTTGAGGGCATCTTGATCGTAGTTGCTGTGGTGGCTCTCAAAATCTTCCATCCAGCCTTCTGAATGAAGGAATTGCTAGAACTAGACGATGGTGGTCAAGGGTCTCTGGTGTTTCCGCAGCCGCAAGAGTAAGCCATTGTTGGTGCGAGCATAAAGTTCTCTGTCATTGGCACTACATTGGTATAGAATGGATAACATTTTACTTCAAGGATGTTGAGCTGTTTCAAGTTGGATATGTCGGACAAAGTAAGGGAGCAAGATCAAGAACTGTGACTTGTGCACGACATTTCAGGAAGCGACCAGTGCATTCTTTGAGCATATGTACAAGTAGATGCAGTACCTGAACGTACTTGAAGGTTTCTATATACTAGAGATAAGAAATAATATAGGGCGAAGTATTTTTCATGACCCAACGCCTTTACTTAGTACCAAAAGCTAATTGCAAGTGCCTAACTGCATCCTCTATCATCTTGTACCCGCGATCTATGATTCCATGAAGAGAGAGGATAGAGTGTGTTCCACCTTTCACTATCAGTGTTTCAACATCAACACCCAAGCCTCTCAACTGCTCTCCAAAAGCCAGGGCCTCAGGTGCAAGAATATCCATCTCTGCGGCGGCGATCCAGGTCTTTGGAAGCTTGCGTAGGAAGGCTTCAGGGGCTAAATTGGGGCTTGCATCCCACCTTGTACGATGATCGACTTGAGTGAAATAAAGGTTGCGATACCATTCCATCCGCGAGGGTGGGAGCCACGGGGCAGTCTCTGCGTTGGGCTTCCAGACCCCTTCAGCAGTGGCGGTGTTGTCAACAACCGGAATGAACAGCAGTAGTGATACCAATGGATGAGTAACAGTGTTGGTAAGTGAAGGTTGGGCGGTTGGAAGAGTGGCTTCGGGGTTGGATGCAGCGAGCGCAGCGACGACAGCCAGATTGGCTCCAGCTGATGTTCCACCGATGGAGATACGAGAGATATCTACTTTCTCCAACTCAGCCGGAGCAGATGCAACCCATCTGACAGCATCGATTGCATCCTCGATTGCAGCTGGGAACGGGTTCTCAGGGGCCAGGCCATAGTCAACACTTACGACTATGCAACGCGCTTCTTGGATAAGAGTTAGTATTAGGACTGACCGATGGACAAACTCAAAGCAACATACTTTCACAGGCCCAGCAACAAAGATCTGTCCCGTTGTTTAATCCTCCAACTGCCCAGCCGCCACCGTGGAACCAAACGAGGACAGACCAGCCTCGCTCGTCAGATTCTCCGGTAGGTGTGTAGACTCTCACGCGAAACCTCCCAACGTCAAAATCATTGATGCTACCCACGGGGATAGGTCTTGTGCCTCCTGGAGGTAAAGAGACCTTTTTAGTCCGAATTGAGCCATCCCACCCGCTGTTCTCATCAGGCTCAATATACTGTAGATGAGCATCGTGGTAAGCGACATATTGAGGGTCTAAAAGGCCACGGACGGCGGGATGGAGAGGTTGCCAGATTTTGCGGGTTGTATTGTCTGTCATTGTGAATTTTGGATGACCTAGAAGTTTAAAATCTGATTCGAGGAGTCTTATACGTATTCAATCGAGACTGTACTGAACCATCGTATGCCAGTCCTGTCGTTTAGAAGGTCAAAAGATGAACCCCCACACTACTCCGCGTACCTTGCCCCTTCTGCTGTCCGATCGCCGGACCCGCACCAAGGTGATATCGTTGGTTAGCATTGCTTAATGACTTAACAGGAGATTGTCAATTAATATGTGCGGTCACGCTATGAATTTCATTATGAAGCTGACGAGGAGGGCTGACTCGACGTCGACATCATACCGTTCTACAAAGCTCTTAGCTTTATCAACAATAACGAGGCCATCTCCGTGTTGTCCGCTCGGCGCGGTAGATGAGTGGGGCCAGTATCGGAACGCCATGGCCGGTATTCGTTTATCATAGGGCTATGAAGCCGGAGCATCATTTTGCTTAGACAAGGGAGCTGGAGATAGAAAAATCATCTTCTAGGCGAGATAGGTACAGAAACTTTAACAGAAAGACAAAGTCCCGAGCAACTCCACTCTAATTTATATCACTCAGAGATAATTCACATAAGTATGTTGAAGAGAATTTTAATATGCAACGGACACGGTCTTGGGTGATATCGATTGCCGTCGGTTAAAATCATTCTAAAGCTAGTCTTTTTGTTAAGTGGACAAAGATTCTGGGATAGTAGATACATAATTTGTTGTATTTGAACGCCAAGGGAACATAGAGAGCAAAGCGAAATGAAGTTGGCTACCCGAACAAAACAAAGGAGCCCAACTACAGGGATATCATGGTACGACCTGCGTACTGCATAGAAGAAAAAAAAAACATGTCATGGGTCATATATTGAGACCGGGAATTTGTTTTTTGTCAAATAAATGAGATTTGACTTGTGACCCGGTAGGGCTGTGGCTGAAGGCGGCTGACATGCTTCGGTCTCTCCGTAACACGTCGAGTTTACGTGGGGATATGCATGTATGCAGTCAGATGAGTAGGACATCAACAGACAGAGGTCACCAGCTATCAAGTTACCTAGTTTGTCAAACCTGAAGAGGTTCTGGTCCTGAGAATTATGATTGGCACGGGGCAGTTGTTGAAAGATAAGTATCTTGTAACACATATGCGGCACTCTGCATTGTATTATTTGAGAAGAATTCGCAGAACATAAACTATACCGAAGATAAAGGGTGTTTGTTATTCTTGGAAGCTCCTTCCATTTGATATGATTTAAAGTTCTAACGTCCTATTAAAATAGGCTGCCGCATGTCGAAAAATGGGAGGATCGTATTGTAGCACTATATTCAGATATGCGTTTGCAACTAATGGGATTCTAAATACGAGAAGTCGAGAGCGAATGTATTGCGCCATCCCTGACGTACATTTCGCCCATGAATCTGACAGCGAGGCCGCCCAGCAATTCATCCCGTCACTTAAACTATACTAGAGTTATCTATAGATTGGATATGCATTGTCATTGCTCAGAGATACCGCGTTTTTGTCTATCTTGCACCGCCGGTATCGAACACTGAACCAATCCCAGACAATGACCCTGAGCACGAGCCCAGGAGCCAATGCTGTTAGTCGCGTCACAAAGCCAAAGCCTCTGAGTAAGACTTTAATAACCGAAGCCGAGTTTAAGTTCCAAGGGTTCCCCAGGCGGCGAGAGAACAAAGGGTGGTGTCATGAAGCACTGTAGGACTGACCGTCGGGTGCTGGAAAAGAAGGGAATTGTATCAATATTTAAGTCAGGCAATAACTCTACTAAAACTGTAACGACCTAACGTTAGGATAAATTCTATTTACTCTATCTGACAACCTTGGCTTTGGACATTATCATGGTGTCGGTTTCATAAATTGAATGTAAGCAGTTGGTTAAAGGCCCCTGTATTTGTAGGACATCGTCAAGATTCATTCAACTCAATGGATGTCATCATCTGATTGTGGCTTGGTCACATTAAAACAAGAGAACTGTGCTGTACTATGCCGTGTTTTCAACCCCTACAAGGTAGCACGTAGTAATCCAAGGCGCTTCCTCTCCTTACAGAATCGGGGATGGTCTATGGGAGCTTCGGAGCCTGATTGATCTTCACTGACGTCTCAATCTTACCTTACCCTTGGTCCTGGTCCTTCTCTTCTCTTATTATTTCCCCCGTCACTCGCTAAACCCTGCCTTACCACCAACTTAATTCTGACCCTTAGCTGAGAGGACGACAATTGCCATCAGTTCTTCCCTTTCTCCCCTCCGAAATCATCTCAGAGGGCATCATCAGAGCTACCTTATAGTACAGTGACATACTGTAGCTACGTACCGCGCCATCTCACACCGCAGGACGCGAGGCTCCAGCTCTGACCCGACCCTGCCCTGTCTGAGTAAGAGGGGCTTCCCGCCCAAACAATCCCGCGCCCGCCGCTTTCGAGTCCGCTCACCATATCCATCCCGAGATCCATTTTCGCTGAAGCTCGACCGCTTCGACTCGACTCGTACCGCACATCCCGTCGCTCTTTTTAGTTCTTGCTGTAGACGACAGTGTCGTCTTGCTCTCTCCATTTCTGATCCCGTTACCTTCGGCCACTCAATGCGACCCGCCCGCGCTCACCAACCCTCGCCGTTCTATACGAGATAGACGCCCGAACCGCCAAGCCTAAACGGCACTGACATTTACTTTACTTTGCGACCATCTCCGCATTCCACCGTCGCCTTCATTTCTCATCTAAACGTCTGCTACCATGTCTTTTCGCGGGGATGATCAGCGAAGATACGGCCATGTGCCACCTGTGCAATATCCAGTCGCTGGTCGCGGCCAGGAATACCAGCAACAACAGCAACAACAGCAACAACAGCAACAACAACAGCAGCAGCAGCGCCAACCATCCTACGGTACCGATGTTGGACGTCGAGCCAGCTTCAATGGTGGAGACGACGCCGCTTATCTCGAGCGCCCTCTCGACCGTCGATCGCCCGCCTATCCCAGTACTGCTGGTAATGGCGAGGATGAGCTCTTCATGAATAATTCCTCGACGGCCCGACCTGGTTATGGTTCCACGAACAGCGCGCTGTCGGGCTACCAGCACCAGTATCAAGATGTTCCTCCTACGCCTACGTATTCATACAACCCTCAGAGCTTTGCGCAAACATCGGGGTTCTCGAGATCAACATCAACTAATGCTCTCCCTTACCGTAACCAGCCTCCTACCCGTTATGGCTCGAATGCCAGCTCCTACACACCGCAGGCTTACGACCCATCTGCTTATGCGGGGACCAACGTCCCGCAAAGGCAGGCTTCTTATCAGGGATTTAACTCGACATATGGTTCTCAAAGGTCACCTGGCTACGGCCAGTCCGCGGCAGGTTATTCGCAACCAGCAGCTTCCCCTGCCTTATCATCCGGGTATGACCAGCCATTACGGAGTCTCTCCAATGCCTCAACTGGTGCATCGGCATATGACCAGCCTTATGGGCAATATCCAGGCCAGTTGTCCAATGGGTCTACTCCATCCTACTCGAGTACCTCGCAGCCTCCATATCCTACCACGACCCAGATGCCAGTTGGACCCTATTATTCTCCGATTGAGCACAATTCACTCTATAGCAGGCCATCTCGCTCGAATTCGCAGGCCTCGCCCGTCGGGTCACCTTCGAACTTACCCGGGTCAACATCCCCTGATCTGCAACGGCACCCAACGAATGCACCACTGCCGAGCCGGCCTGTTGACGATGAACTTAGCTGGAATGCCGGGCATGAGAGGATTACGAGCGATAATCTAATGCAAGAGTTGGAACTTGAATTGGGTGGTTCTGGACAAGGCTATCGCCCACTCCCTGATCCCGAGAATGGCCAGTACGATGATGATATTCACGGTCTACAACGATTTGATTCGGGCGCCACCACAATTCCCAATACTGCTAGCCGAACAACCTCAACTCGAACTGGTCAGACTGCCTATGAACCCGAGGAAGACGATGACGATGCGTATGGGGAAGCCGGTTTACTCGCTATGCAGCAGGCTGAGCTCGACGAGCAACGCTTCAGCACTGTCTTTGGATACGCAGATATGCCGGCTATGGCTGACCCCATGCCAGAGCCCGTTAACAACACATTGCCCACCCACCCCGAAGAGCAAGGCCAGAGCAGCGATAGCGACCTCGCTGGCGTGGATCTAGGAATGCTCGGTGGTGGATTCAGCGGCACCTTGACATACGGCGGTGATGTTGGATCCCCACCCACATCGTCTGGCCAAGACGGCGCTCGACCTCTTCCTACGCCAGGCTATTTCAACCGTGCATATGATCATGGTGAAAGTGTACCTGCGTTCAAGACGGCAGAGATAGACTATGGCGGTACGGGAGGTCTTCAGCCACCAACACAGCATCGACTAAGCTTCGATGAGGAAGATGAGCGAGTATCGTTACGTTCTCGACAAAGTGGAACAGAGTCACCAAGTAAAGATGAACTGCAAGACCTATTTTACCACCCAGGACTGTCAAATCGGCCTCTCCCGGCCATACCTGGACCTGGATCTGATAGTAGCTCAATGCTTTCATTCCAGACCAACAGTCGTCAGCAATATCAGCACGCATATTCACGCAGTACCGACTCACGTATGGGTGCACCGGACAATCCTGAAGCTTATTATCAAGCTGGCCAGCCCTACAATCCGCACCCTGAGCGATCCATATCGCTGGCTGGGCATAGCCACACACCTCAAGTGCAAACCCCGGCTCGCTCCAGGACTGATGCCGCTGAGGAGCGCAGAAAACTTACCAGACAGCACCAGCAGATGCCGTCACAGTCCCAAGCTTTTCCAGAATATGAAACTCCTGGTGGCTCGATAGCGGGCTTTGACGGAATAACTTTACCAAGCGGCCGAAAAAAGAAGTTCATCCCCTCAAAGCTCAATGCGGCTGATTTTCGTAGGTGCCCTGAGCCGTGGGCCCTCAGCGGTCTTGAGGCATGGGTTCGGGAGATGGGAGAGGGTGAAATGGACTTGAGAACCAAGACGATCGAGGAGGCCCTGATCAACCTCTTTACCGGCAAGATCCCCATGATGAATGTGGCAGACGCCGAGGTTCTCAGCACACATGTGATATCATTAATGCTTGATCGGGGAGTGCTCATGCCTGATGAGGAATGGGTCAAGTTTGGAGATGGCCACATATCTGGAGTATTGTGGCAACTGACCGGCTCGGGCTGCTACGCACCCAAGGTACACGATGAAGAGATTGGCGGTCGATGTTATTCTCATCATTGTACCCGTACCCTCAAGAAGGTCGATCTAGAGGAGCTGGCCCAGGACTCCAAACCGGCTGACGAATGGCACGTGTTCTATGGCCTTACCAAGGCCGACTGGGAAACGAAACCCAAGAAGGAGGTTGACCGCCAAAACATTCTACACGAGATTGTCACTGGCGAGGAAAACTATATCAAGCAGCTGGATATCTTCCGCAGATACTATCGAGACCAACTTCGGGTTATGCAGCCACCAATCCTGAAGCCTGAGAAACGAGATAAGTTCTTGCACCATGTGTTTGGAAAACTGGATACTGTTCAGGATATCAACAAAGATCATTTGCTAGCGCAACTCAAGTATCGTCAACAGGAGCAGGGTCCTTGGATTACTGGCTTTAGCGACTTATTCCGCGAGTGGATTCGTAAGGCCAAGTCGATCTATATCGAGTATGCGTCCGCCTATCCAAATGCAGTCTATCAGGTTCGCAGGGAAGCGGATCGCAACATTCTCTTCAAGCGATTCCTGGACGACATGCAGAAGCAAAAGGTCTCGTCAAAGCATGACTGGACTCATTATTTGATCGCCCCGATCCAGCGTCTTCAGCGATATATCCTTCTTCTTGAAAGTGTTGAGGGTAAAATGGTAAATGACAGTGAAGAGAAGACCAACCTGGCGAAGGCTATCCAAGAAGTCAGACAAGTTGCTCTTGAGTCTGACGCCAAGGTCGCCGAGCAAAATAAGAGGGTCGAGATGATGGAACTCAATAGAATGCTCGTCCTCAGGCCAGGCTTCCATTCTGTCCTTAACCTTGACCATCTCGGTCGCGAGCTGATCTTCCAAGGTGACCTACAAAGGATGGGATCAAAGGGAGTTAGATGGGTTGATACACATGCTCTACTCTTTGACCACTACATGATTTTGGCGAAGACAGTCACTCCAAAGGAGGCTAAAGACAAGAAGTATGATGTCTCAAAAGAGGTATGCATAATCCGCTGGTTGATGAACAAGAATCATTATTAACAGAGTATAGCCTATCCCAATGCCCCTCTTGTTTCCTGAGAGCGTCAATGATGAGCCAGTCCAGAAGCAGAAAGGCATCACTGCTCCTTTGGGTAGAACTACAGCAGCTTCTGCCTCCAGCACTCAGCTCAACAAAGTGACAAGCAATACCGGAAGACCTGGCCTAGAGCATGTAGCAACAAACTCTTCCCTTGGCTCGTCCCTGACGCCAACTGGCTCTAATGACACCGAGGGTAAGATCTTGTATCCGTTCAAGGTTAAGCATTTGGGTCACGAAGTGTACACCCTGTATGCGTCCTCGGCAAAGGACCGAGCCGACTGGTGCAACAAGATCATCGAGACTAAGACAAGACATGCCAAGGCCCTCTTCTCACAAAACGCTGAACCTTTCAGGCTTCGAGTTCTGGCGGATGCTGCTTTCCATTACGACGTTGCCTCTATGTACGCCAGGTTCCCAAGTGTTCCAGTTAAAGGTACTCCGCTTGACCGGGCCATTCAAGAGCTGGAGAGCGTGTTGGGACCAGCTCAGGGCGTTGCCCCCGTCTGCCGTGCTCAGGTCAATTGCGCCACCGGATTTACGGCCTTTGGCAAGTCCGTGATTGCGATTGGAACTGACTATGGCGTCTACATTTCAGAGCCGTCAAATCCTCGTGGATGGCAGAGGGTATGTGTTTCTCCATTTCCCAAGGCAACCTAGCTAACGTGTTTACCTGCAGACGGTCCAAGCAACTCGCGTCACCCAGATTGCTGTCCTTGAGGAGTTCTCCGTTTGCGTGCTCATTGCTGACAAGAACCTTATTTCTTATCCTCTGGACGTTATAGCCCCGGTCTCCGACTTTTCAGCGCCTCTTAACGATAACCCTCGACGAGCGCCGCAGCGACTTGCCAAAGATGTGACATATTTCGCCACGGCGAAAATGAAGGACCGTATGCTTCTGTTCTACAAGCGTAAGGAGGGCCTACACACTTCCTTCAAAGTTCTTGAACCCATCTTCCAGAAGTCCACCGAGAAGAAGTCCCGACTATTTGGTGGACGCAAGACTGGCGGAGGATCTGCTGAGACATTCCGTGATTTTGACGAATTCTTCTTTCCGACCGAGTGCTATTCCCTTAGCTTGTTCCAAACCTACATCGCAGTTGCGACAGCTAAGGGAGTCGAGATGCTCACACTGGATAAGAAGCAGCCTATGTCGATTCCGGACCTAAAAGCACCTGCAATTGCTAACATTGCGGGCCGTATCCGGGATCAAAAACCACTTGGCATGTTCAGGCTCAACGAGAACGAGTTTATCGTGACGTACGAGGATTGCGCCGTGTACGTGGACAAACACGGCGATGTCAGCCGAACGCTTATCATGGAGTACACGGGCAAGCAGAAGAAGGCTCGCGGGGCGACCATGTATGGACAATACCTACTCCTTTTCAACGAGGACTACGTCGAGGTGCGGAATGCTGAGAATGGGCGGTTGCGTCAAATCATTGCCGGCCGAGATGTGCGCGTTCTCGATCTAGGCGTCCGTGGACCTACAGGCAGAAGCACGCTGGGCACGCAGTCGCACAGCAACGGATACATGCAGTCATCAAGCGGTAGCGAAGGGTCAAAGGGCACCGTCAAGATTGCCATGTGCCACCCGGAGCTTCCGGGCCGCCAGATTGTCCTAGAAATGCTTCTCAACGATGGCCACATGGAGAAGTAAGATGAGGTGGGCGATTGATTATTGGTCATGGTGACTAACGTCTCATGAATTGACCCACCCGGTGTGGGAAGAAGATATTGAAATATGACTGAGATGATGAGGTGAACACCTGGTGGCTATTTCAAGAAAGGGGGTTGTCTGATCGTGTACATATTAACACTCGGTTCTTCACTTGACGTTCCGTAGCCCTATAGGCTGTAAAAGCCACATGAGCTTGATGATTGGATCTATAGCGAGGGGAATTTTTGAGGCAAGGCGTTGACAGGTGGTGCAAGAAGCTTGCTGGTGCCAGATGAATGCCACCATGAGCGATACCTAAGCAGGGCTAGAGGAAATAGTTCTGGATAATGGGAAGAGGTTGTCATGCAGCATGGTTGATGTGGGAGAGGCATTTACCAACACCTTGACTACGTACAGTACTCAACAATCACATGAAACTATCATGTCTTATACAAATTTATTCGTTGAACCCAACCCAACTGTACGTAGCGACTATCTATGTTCTAATTCGCACCAGAAAGAACAGCTATTCACATTCCGAGACTTCCCTTGACCTGGGAATGATTTTGAAGGTTCCCTCCTTTTCAGGCAATAAATATGTTCAGATCTGATCCACTCCCTGCTTGTTGTTCAAGACATTCCCTTGTAAGAGCAACCATTTGTAAAGGAAAGCCCAGATCGCGAGATATGTCAGGTAAACGTGTGTTTCGACTCTTGTCCAGTTTGCTAAGATTTGAATGCATACTTAAGGCTTGACCTCGTTGATAGTCTCCTTGGCATCGGCCTTGATGTCCTCAACAACACCGTGCAGGCCCTGCTTCTTTGCGGACTCGTACTTGGCAATTCGGGTGAGCTGGACGAGGCCGACCAATCCGAGGAAGAAGTTGACGGCGGCGAGCCTACGTCACAAGCATTAGTAAACATGCGATATCGAGATTATAATGGGGCAATGCGTACAGGTAGTTCTTGGGCTTGATAATCAGACACCAGCGAGTCCAGATGATGCCGGTGCAGGTCAGGGCGAGGTTCTGGGTGAAGGAGAGCTTCTCAGCGGGACGAGCGAAGTCGGAGATACCGGCAAGGACAAGAGCCCACTACAAGTGACAGAGAAGGTCAGTATATGTGCTCCGCAGGATATTCGCGATGTGGGGTTGGTTCTTGGATACGACTGAGCATCATGGGTTGAATATCGTAAAATCGTATTGTTGTTGACGAACCTTCATGACAGGAGCCCTGCAGCCACGCACATTAGCCAGCACTTCTCCACAGTCTCAATTCGCAGGTTTCTCACCAAAAGTGCACAGTCTTGAGGCCGACCTCGCTCTCGTACATGCGCTTGAACCAACTCTGCTGCTGCTGCTGGGCGCCATCGGTGCTCTGCCATCGACGACCGCTGCCCTGGTAGAAGTTTTGACGGAAGGTTTGCTGGCGGAAAGCCTGGCGAGCGGGAGCGGCGAGAGTGACCTGGCGGAAGAGAGGGCGCGAAGCGCGGAATAGGGTGTTTGCGGACGAGGCCATTATGGGTTGCTGAGAATGCGATTGTCAGTATCAGGATCAGTATCAAATAGGTACTAAGATAGTCAGGAAGATTGCGCGCCAAAGGTCCATGATATACATGCGACAGTAGTAAAAATGTAGCGAGCCGACGAGTAGTGATGCAATTGGCTCATATTCCCGTTAAGGAATTGTCGACTTACATGTATATCTCTTTTTTGAAGGGGAGGTTGCTTCTGAAGATAGAGAGAGACAGAGATGAGGTTCTACGTTAGGTACTACGTTAGTTAGGTTGACAAGAAGCTTGATGAGATGTTGGGGCAAGCAAGGGTCGGTCGCTGTCACACCAAGATCTCCCCCAACTTTCAGTGGACGGTGCGCTAAAAGCAGGGAAACTTTGAGGGCGTAAAACGGGAGTCGGAAACCGGAGTTATGGTACGTCCGGGGTTACGAACTTAGAGTACAGCGGCACCGGAGCCGGTGTGCATAACTAGGTTATGCACTTATCACTTTACATTATTACGCCATTGGCTTTTTATGCAATACGTGCCTTTGTACCGCCGCCTTTCAGCTTATTCCGCCCGACGGGAGCCTCATCAAGATCCTTGCCAACCACAAGCTCCCAATTACTTAGCACTTCAAGGTCGACCCGACTTGCTTCGCTGCGCTGCCTCGACGAACCAAACACCAAATCCGCCCACAATGTCAGCCAAATACGCCTTCACAAAGTCCCTCCGCGAGGTGCGATTCCTCTTTTGCCAGACTTCGGAGCAGAGCGCGGCTGTCCGGTACGTTCCAATTCAAGAACCCCAGCGGCAACAACGACAATAATCAACACGACGAAAACTCAATTGAGAAAATTGGAATACATACACGATAGGGGGACATTGTAAAAGGATTTTGAGGCTTCAGAAACGACCAGGCTGACCATATTCTTTGCGCACCGATACAGATCATTTCTTACCCGAGCGTACCCTACCATGAAGCGCAACAACCCCAACACGCCAATTCTTATCCGCGAGGCCGCTGGCACACAGCCCAAGGTCTACGCCCGATATGGTTCGTCTCCTCACGCTGCACAGCTATTTGGACACCCAGGATATCTCCGTGTTCATTAGAAACCGCCCCAAGATCGAATTACTAACGTCACATACACAGAGCGAGGCACCGAAAAGTCCCAGATCCTCGAGGGTCTTTCCGACAAGGAGATTGAGGATGCTGTTTCTGGTTTGGTCCAGCCCACGCAATAATTGACTATTGCTTGTTTGCGAGAGAGGAATGAATGGGAGAGCCTCGGAGTTGGGCTTTACGACACTGAAATGTACATAAAGGTCAAAATCAGCATGCGACAAGAGAGCATTGCACCACTACCAACCCCCGACATCCGATGTTTTGATCAACACTTCCTTTTGGTTGTGTGATTAATCTATGTATGTGTGCTTCCACAGAGATAGGAACGTGTCTCGGGTGTATAGAAACGACCCCTATGCCCTTCAACAAAGCGTTAAGGTTATGTATAATTAATCTGTGGTCTAATTCCTGGCCCTCTACCAAGGTGGGCATAGTTACGCGTCGAAACTCAATCGTTTCCAATCTGTTCATGTCGGAATGGCGTCTAGATCTTGGCGAGGAAGACAAAGGGCCAATCTAGGAACAATTTCAAACTTTTGAATGTACTCAATGTACTTGTATCACTCGACTGATGTTTTCTCGTGTCTCGTCATGATCAACAGCAACCCAGATATCTCAAAGTAATCAGTGAACAATTCAAGTTGTCCACGTCCAATACAAGGTCTGAAAATCCGTTTTCCTTCTGTCCTCAGCACTCATATATTCATTTGACACTTTGTCAAATAGAGTCTACAATACCAAAACTACTGCATATGCCTTTTCAAATCCTTCCGCCCCATGCGTCATTACGCTTGCTTCATCAGCGATTGTATCGTCGCTTACCCTTTGGTAAGAGGAGACTCTCGTCCTGGATCACGCTCATCTCCCGCCATTTTTGTCTTTGACCCCCAAATCGACGGCGTCTGCGGTTTTGATGGGGCACGGTCACGAGGTACTGGCAGTGATGGCCAGTCATCATTGATTAGCCCAGGCTTCTTCATCTTGGCAGTCCGACGCTCTGGGGTGTGAGGCGTGTCCTGGACCTTCTCTTGCTTGCCTGCAGCCTTGTCAAGCTTTGCACTTGATGCCAATGCCGTATCCCTCCCCTTGCCACGTTTGTGATTCTTCGATGGCGTCTTCTTTGACTCTCCTTGCGACATAATCTCCTTATGAGTGGTGTGTTTTGGAACAACCTCCGAGAGCGCTCGTTGGTGCTTCGGAGTTGTATTGGCCGTAGTAGAGGGAATTGAGTCGTTGCCTGTAGGTGTTTCTATGTTGTCAACATCCGTCTTTAAATGTTCCCGAATACTTTCATGTCTCTTGCTGTGTGGGACAGCCGAGTCATCAACCATAGTATTTCCTCTTTTCTCGACGCCACTTGAGACGACAGCTGGTTGTGCATCGGGGTGTGCCAATCTCGAAGGAGAGACAAACTCCTGAGCTGCTGGGTTTAGACGGCTTCTTGCACCATTACCAAGTCCACGCAAGCTTTGCGAGCCACTAGAAGCCGGTATTTCTGAGCATTCGAAAGCAAAGTCGGAGGAGGGAGGGGGCATTTGAGTGTCTGGGTGTTGCTCTGCGAGTGCTGGGCCAGTCATGAGAGGACGGGGTCGACGCTGCTTGCCCATACGAAGTGAGCCCCCTCTGCCCATTCTGTATCCCCTGCGACCACGGGCGTCCTCTTCAGGAGAATCAGACTCGTCGAATGAAGGCTGTTGTGATTTTGGCTCGACTTGGGGAAGCTCCTGGTCATGTCCATGCCTCTTGCTTCGCTTACAGTCACCGGAAGCAGAACGCTGTTCTGGACCTTCATGATGTCGTTTTGTGGGTGAGGATGAGCCAGAGCCTTGACCTTCAAAGTGACTTGCAGGTACCGGCTCAGTGTTCATCACTCTAGTATCCGGGTGCTGTGGCGCGGATGACATTTGATCTTGGACGTTGATAGGAGAATAGGCTACGTTGCCCTGAGGCCCAGCACTCTGCTTTCCCTTCTTCTTCTTCGCCTTTGACTTCCATTTCTTGGTCTTATCCCTCGACTGGGAGTCCGATGTAGTTTCTTGGTGGTGGTTCGGGTGAGAGCTTCCACCAAGGCGCTGAGGCGCATTCAATTCTGACATATTTGTCAAAGACAATCCATGAAAGGATTGGTTTGGCTTTTTATTCTTTTGCACCGGGTCTGCGGTTATTGCAGCGGCCACATCAGACCCTGTCGTAGTCTGGAATTGTTGTATCTCATCTTTACCAACCTTGCCAGAGGTTGTCGCGTCTTTCTCTACTACATGGGCCGAATGAGAGGCAGAAGCATCTTTCTGCTCATGCTGAGAACTAAATTCATCTTCAGGCTTCTCAAATGGATCATAAACACTTCCAGTCTCTGGAGTAAAGGTCACAGCCTGGGTTGGCGTCGACGTTTCTGATCCAGTAACGTTACCAGCTTCATCTTTGACATCATCACTATGTGGCTTAGTCGGTGTAGAAGGCTTGGGCTTGTGTGGGTTAAGAGGCATGGATATTTTGGCCCATGCTTGTCGCCTTTCTTTGATCTCATGCTCAGTAAAAATGCTGGGTACACGGTGGTGGCTGGTTTTGTCTCCGATAGATGCAGATGCTGCGGTAACCTGAGGGCGAGAATCAACCTCTATCCTAGTCGAAGTCTCAAGCTTCGCATCAGAAGTTCTAACTAGCTTCATCGTGTTCTCAGTGTCCACAGCAATATCATCGCCGGGTGACTGACAGGCCGTCTGGGTGGAGGAGGAGGCTTCAGGGCTATGGGTAGCTTTAGGGGGGCTGTTAGGCAAGGAAACCCGAGCTCTGGCACCGAGAATCTTATTTCCGTAGCTTCGCGGGCTAGTTGAATCATCTTTCTCAGCATCCTGGATCTCATTCAAGGCCTCTTCGGCCGGTGGTTTTGTCTGAAGAAGCTCATCAGAGATTTCCTCGCCTCTCTCCACATCAGTACTGGTAGGGCCAGGAAGTTCAGCCTGTGTAAAATTATGTCTTGGTGCTTCATACAAGTTTTGTTGTGGCCCTGCTGGAACTGTGATGGCAGATGATTGATGAGAGATGCGATGTCTCATGAAGCCTGAAGTGGCACGTTGTGCTCCGTCTATGGACCAGCCTTGGCCACTGTATTCGTGCGGTAGATTTACAGCAGCCGGATGAGTTAGTCCAGGCATAGTGTGGGCAGCAGGGCCAGTGCTCTGGGTATTGATTGACATCGAGGATCCGAATGGGTATGGAGAGAACGAAGGCTGACCAATACCTTGGCTAGGGGTCTCCCGAATGTATGTTTGAGTAGGAACCGTCCACTTCGAACGCATGGCTGGTGAGAAAGTAATCGATATGCCCTGTTCAGGCATGATTCCACTGCCCATTGCCAGAGCCTTGCTAACGGAGGAAGTATCCGAAAATCTATGCGAAGTCAGTAATTGGCATGCGTGAATTTGACAAAAGGCCATAACCTACCGAGCAAGGAAACGTCCTGGCTCCTTGGATTGAAGCGGGTATACATCTTCCACATATCCATATCGCTCGGACAGACCATGTTTGATTCTTGTTTGTAGATCCATGGTCGTGGTGTTCTCGAAACACTTGGCCGCAACATGCACAGAGCGATTACGAGCATCGCACATCTGGCAGGAGCATGGAACATAGTCGTTGATTGTAAGACCATTCTGAACGTTTTGACATGTCACTTGTATAAAGTCTGAGCCTGATCGGCGCCATTGTTGGTCCTTCCACGGTGCTCCATCACGTCTCTTGTTAACAAAGTCAGGACCAGATTGTTGCATCATCGGTGTAGTTGCGTTTCGCTGATTATGACTACCACGCCGATTTGCTCCCCTGCGAAGTCCGCCACGCTGGTAGCCTGCTCGGTTGGGCGCGGATGTAGGATCGTTGAAGTTCTCATGATGATGTTGATGAGGCCATCGTTCGTTGGGCTCGAAACGGTCGAGGCGGGAGGAAGTACTAGCGTTTCTTCCCCGGTTTTTTGCCAGGCCGTTTTGTGGTAGAGGTGGCTGCTGCACATTTGGATGACGGTAGCCCAACCCAGTTGGCATTGCATAGTTCTGTTGGGGGTTAGAGTAGCCTCCAGGAGTGGCATGGCTAAAAACTGCAGCAGGATGGAAAGTAATTCCCAGGGGAGGCTGTACTTGTGGTACCATAATTTCCTTAGGCATGCCAGTAGACCCGACATTAGGATAAAAGCCTGAGTCCGGTCTTTGAGAGTGAGCCGGATTGTGAGCCTTGCTGAGGAACTGTGCACTCTTCAGATCGTGAGTTCCAGAACGAGCAAAAGATCGATTTGGCCGCTGGCCCTTCTTAAAGTCTTTATTGGGGCTTGTTCGCGGCTTTGTGCCTTTTTTCTTGCCATTTCTATCGGCGCGATCTTCTTTCGAAGGGCTCGAGGTGGCCTGAGCTGGTTCCTAAACAGCTTGCAGACTACCGACTGAGGGCCTTGTGACGTGACTTGCTTGTTGCGAAGCGTCATCGGAATGCTCCGGGCTGGCAGCTAAAACCGAGAAACCCAGTACCGCCGATGCCGGCAAAGATGCAGTCACTGTAGACTTAGAAGCTCCTCGTGTGGCTCGGGGGTTATCACGACCTCTGAGGGGGGCCTTTGTAGGGGTGAATGGGTCAAATTGCTCATATTCGTCGTCGTCATGGCCCTCCATCGGTGCACTGTTAACCTGCGCATCTGAAGGGGCAGTAGCTTCGTCGCTGATGCCAAGGCTATACGAAGGAATGGGCTCAGTTGATTTACTCCTAGCCTTAGACGATGCTTGGATAGTATCCCAACGCATGGGGGTGTCTGTTTCAGGTTGCTCTGATCTGGTGATTTGGCTGCTGCCATGGGCAACAACAGGTCCAGCAGCGGCTACAGACTGGTGCAGCGCCTCTACAGCGCTGGATCTACGCTTGACATCTGGCAGAACGTAATAGTGGTTGCTATGGTGCAAAATTGCCGGTGCAGGTGCATTTCTGGACGCCGGCGAACACTGATGAGATCTGACTTCAGGAGGGGATGGGAGACCGGAAGGCGTGAAGATTCGTTGTCCAGCTGTGTTCACGTTAGCATCAAATTATAATCTCGGGCAAAATCTTACACACCTAGCCAGTTCTCAAGGCTATTGTTTGCGCATGAATTCATCAAGTGATTGGGCTTCACGCCGGACTTCACCTTCTCGGGTGAGAGCAACAGAGAGCGACGATGCTTCAGAGCACTTGCGATAAGTGGCATCGCATCATCCTGGATGTTGCCAATCTCCCTCCAATCTTCTTCTGTGAGTAGAGGCAAAAGCGGACCCTGGGATTCGTCCCAATGCAGCAGTTTGTTGCGGTTGTTCTCATTCACCGACCACCCATCAGCCCAGTGGCCGATTTCGACTGCCAACTCCTTGGCCAGGTCCATATAGATCAGCTTGTTCTCGTCAAATAGCTGGTTCGTCACATTCCAAAGGTTCAAAGCTCCGTAGTTGTAAATATCACACCCGTCGAAATAGGTGTACAGGCTCTCCCAACAGTATGGTTTCTGCATGCCTTTCATGTGCTCCCAGTAGAGCTTTCGTAGCGAGTTGCATACGGATTGGATCTCGTCCTTAGACCAAAGGTGAACCCGACGCTGGGGCAGAAGGTGCTGCATGTGACGAAATTCGCGCAGTCCATTCTCAGTAGAGAAGATTGCTCTGGCGCCCGGCCGAACGTTGGTGTAGAATCCCACAGGGAGATAATCCTCGACGTAAGTCTGAGGGACACCCCCCGCCCCAGGGGTCCGCAACATCTTATAGACATTTGGAAGGCCGTTAGGATAGAACTCGGTGAAAGCTTCTCTCAACTTTGGCGGCTGGTCTTTGGCATAGACTCGTGTCTGGTCTGTATGCGGAATCGGCGGCGGCGGCGGCCCCAAGGGTGGTGAGTGCCCCATGCAGAGGGCGTGAGGCTGAGCCATGGTGTTTCCTATCGACAGTTATTAGCAGCTGATATTATCAGACGCGTTTAATTATTGAAGAATGAGTGTTGTTTCGTCTGCATTGAGCTGAGCTTTTATCCTCGAGAAATAGAGCACCTGCCGCAGTGAATCACGGCACACCTAGGTCAAGTCTTAGGTTATGCTTACCTTGTGGTAATAACAGCGCTCTATCAAGGTGAATCAAGCAAAGAGTTTACGTTCAACCCGTAGATTGAAGATAAAAATTATTCTTTCCTTGAATTCAACACACGCTGACGTGACGTTGAAGGGTGGGCAACGTTGTGTGATTGAATTTGTGCGGGAGTGAGTGTTAGAAAGAAGAGCAGAAGACCAGATGGAAACAAAAACGAATACAAAAATAAAGAGAAGAGAAGAGAATAGAAGAGCAGGCGGCAACGCAGTCGCCGTCACTGGCCTGGCACTGGCACTGGCACCGGTACTGGTAACTGGTAACTGGCATTGGCATTGGCAGTTGGCGAGGTGAATGAACCAGTATCCATCAATCCAAATGTGAATGCCGGCTGACTGACAGTGGCCGCTAGACTTTTCGGCTGCTTTAACAATAACAAACCATCAAAACCGTAATAAAGGCATTTTGCCTTATCACCTAGGTAACTAAGGAGGAGATAGGTAGGTGGTGGTTGAGGTGCCCTGCCTTACCTAGACGAGTTTTCAGCATATATCTCAGGCATGAGGGAAATTGTTGCTAAAAATGGAGGATAATACGGGTTGGATGTTTAGGTTTGTTTTTCTCGCAGACAAAGAACACAATCGGTCAAGATACCTGCTGGCTTAATAATGGTACTTGCTGTTTCCCGCTGCACATAACCACACTTTCCCGCCACTCCCGTTAAAAGATTTGTTTGTGACCTTTCTTGCGTTCACGTACCTAGGAGAAACTCGTTTCTGACTCGACTGAAGAGAAATTCGATCGGATCAGAACAGTTTAATGTTGGTGTTCTATCCTGGTCTAAAGTGACACCTGAATGTAGTTATTTGCGGCGGGTAACTGCGATTCTCGGCGGAGTGCACAGTTAATACTCGGAGCCAAAATTCAGAGGTTGACACCCGCCTATGCAGCTGGAAAAAAGAAAAGCTTAAGTCAAGCCATCGGAGCATACCAATGTTGCTTCACATAAAAGAAGTATCGTGCCAACATGTTTATCATCAGGTAGTGTTGGTCATTGATACAGTACATATACGGGGAGATATGGACGGGACGATTTGTCGACCCTGATATGTTAAAAAGCCGCTACTTTTGCTTGAGCAGCTTGAGAATCTCAGATTCGTTATCTCCAGAGATAGCCTTGCCATTGTTCCAGTCTACAACCTATAATTGTCATTAGCCAAGATCTACTGGTACTAGGGATATGGAACCAACGTACCACAGGGCGGATAAAGTTCTCTTTACTCTCCTTAAACTTCCTCAGAGCATCCTTCTCGGTGTTTGCGCCCTTGATTATCTTAGAAATACCACTGGTTCCAACGTACTCCAGGATTGTCTTAACCTGGTCATCTGTAGGAGGGTCTTCGGTGACGTTGAGCTCGAATTGTTCGCGGATAGGCGATGTCTGGGCAGAATGATCACTCGCTTGGTCAAGAGTGGCGCCAGAAGTGGCATTGGCAGAGACCTGCTTTAGCAGGTTGGCGACTCTCACGGAAGCGGGAGAGCTAGCCTTGTGAAAGACTGTCACGATGTCGAGCGTCTTGTGCTATTGTTTGTTAGCAATTAACGTTTCTGGTCGGCTAGTATTGGACTCACAAAGCGAAACATTTTGTCTTGCTGGTACTGGAAAAAGTTTGTAGCAGCGACAATTGAAGTAGGATTATGATTATCGTGAGAGGTTGATGTCGGAACTCCGATTGGGGATAGCTTCGTGAAGCTTATTACGCCGAAGGATGACTTCTTGGCTCGGGCATGCGGCTGGTCCGTGCCCCACCACCACCCGCTATCTTCCGCTCCTAGTGCACGCCTGTACTGGACCAGACTGTGACAGGCAGATATCTCCATGCCTTCTTCCTTTTTAATATTCTAAACAACAAAAGGCCATACACTTGCTTAACTACTTACTAGGTAGCCTATTTTTTTATTTATATTTTTTGGTTTCTTTGTTTTGTTACTGTGACGATTTTGAGAATGCGTACTATAGAACAAGAAGCTACTCCGTAGGTTTATGTACATATCAATTTGTATCCAGCACATTAGATGGAGGAATGGATGGAGTTTCAGCTCACCACATCAGTAGACTTTCAATGTAAGGCCTAATGGCTGTGATTTAAAACTGCTTCAGTTAGTAGTTTCTTAATCTGAACATTGACGCCTTATTGATCCATGCTTTGGGAAGTGGCTTTGAGTAATGGAAACTGTTCCCCCCTCACCTAAAGTTTTCAAGAACGATTTGAATCGTGTTACATACCTAGTACGTCAAACGCCCATCAAGCTCCAAACGATTGTTTAAAAGAGAACTTTCGGCTGTACCATATGTAACAAGCAGCAATTAGACAGAGTTTCTGCGGTAGTTGGCTATTGCGAGCCACAGAATCATAGATTAGAGAAAAGTAGTAAATATCACTGTTTGTACGGTACACATCAACTTCAACTTAAAAAACGGTGTCAAATTCGACAATTATACTAAGTATCTAACATTAGCTCAGAACAATGAAGTACCGAAATCTGCACTGTTCCTTTAATAAAAAACATTCATTATAGGTATTTTAAGTTAGAAACCATGATATGTACCTAGTTACCCAAGTAGTGTTCTCACTCGTGGTCTTCTCCTCCTCCTCCCTTCCCTGTGGTTACTCTGGGGAGCTAAGCAACGTTCAACCGCTTACGCTATAAGTCTGGAGATCGACTGCAACAACCGCTTGTTACATACATACAGAAAATCTAAAATGAGCTAGGAAATCATTTCTCTGCCCTGATGACGTAGTGTTAGATGTATTTGATGTTGCGACCAAGAACTTACCATGACGTATTCTATGAAGTCAGGCAGTGGAGAAAGGCGTGCGACCATGGCAGATTCATCGTCAAAAGTGAACTACAAAAAGGTCTCGCAGTCGATTGCAAGCTTCCCTCATACAATACATCTCATTTCATCAGATTCTAACCCTTTCTCAATAATTCAACTACCAAACTTCTTTCCCTATCATCATGTCTGGCTACTCCAACGTTGGTAACCGTGGCGTCTACGAGGCTGGCGACCAGAGGAACGTCCCCGAGTCTGAGCGCCAGACCCACGACCCTTACAATGAGGGCAAGGAGAACTCTCACAGCAACCTCGACTCCAGTAAGATTCCTCGGTGGAGCGAAGACAATCAGAATATACTAACAACACGACAGAGGACGAGCGATCCATTGCCAACCGACTAGCTGCTGAGGAGGTTCGTAAAAGCGCCCCAGACCATTACCCACCGAGTCTGAACTAATGCAAAGCAGAAGAAGTCTGATGCTGGCGACGATCTCGAGACCGCCCAATCAAAGAAGGATCCCACGCTGCCTGTAAGTCCGATCTACATCCATTTCTGACACAACATGCTAACGTTGACTGCAAGGCTCGCGCACACGGAAACGAGCCTTCCAAGGGCGCCAAAATCGACGCAGAGCTTCAGGCTGAGGAGGAAGAGGAGCTGAAGCGCAAGCGCAAGGCTTGAACTGGGATAGGAACAAATGTTTAGATCACGACCGTTTCATTGCAGGCAAATGACTCGGAAAGGATGAATTAATGATTAAATTTGAATCCAAAACTACCTCACGCTACGAAAAGGAAAGAAGAAGAAAAATTATGGCTCGTGATATCTCGGCTATTAACCAAGTGATGGATAAAGCAATAGAGAACACGCCGATACACGACCATGAGCCACGAAAGAGAAAGAACTCGAGCGCATCACTCTAACTATAATCTCCGTTAGTCAATGTTGAAACACAAGATCGTGCAAGACAAATCAGAAGACAAATGGTGCTTTCAGAATATGTAAGAAATTGAATATCAGCTTTCCACCTGATTTAGCCACTCCGGCGAAAGAGAGCCATCAAGTAGAATCAATCGCAAATTACCTCATCCTAAAACATGAAAGAGTAAGAGGGGAAAGAAATGTTTGTCGCTTACCGTGATGCACTTGGGAAGGCTGTAAGCTCTTCGTTCAGAGAAGAGGTTTGGCCGTAAAAGACGTAAGGTCGTCCAGAAATTTTCTTTTGAAGCTCTTGAGCGCGCTTGGTCCGTGCGGTTATGGAGTCGCGCCGGGTTCCGGAACGGTTGAAGGATTAATCCGATACAAGTCATTTTAGTTAGGGCACACAGGATCGTTCCTGCTTTTTTTTACCGAGCATCAAAACGTCCTTAGCGATTTCAAGGTTCGCGAGGCTCCAGCAAACTACCAACTAACGGGACAGCATAATCGACAACTGGTATGACCCTCGACTCCTACGATCGCATTGCATTCGAATAAACATTGCGCGCAACTTCTGAACATCCGACTAATCGATCGCTACCTAGATCACCGTCACAATGGGCGACGCAGTCATTGAGGGTTCAAACTGGCGCCTCGTTGAGGTTGGCCGTGTCGTTGTCATCAACGGCGACCACCCCTTCGCGGGCCGTCTGGCCACAATCGTCGAGATCATCGACCACAAGCGAGTATGTGTCGCCTACTTCCGTTAACGAAAAACACGATATTGACCCGTTACAGATTCTCGTCGACGGTCCTTCTGCCAACCCCAAGCTCGCCGTTTCCCGACAAGCCGTTCCCCTCAACAAGGTCCTCCTCTCTTCCCTTATCGTTGAGGGCCTGAACCGCGGTTCCCGAACTGGCACCGTCCGAAAGCTCTGGGAGAAGTCCGAAATCGACTCCAAGTGGGAGGAGACCAACTGGGCCAAGAAGCGGGATCAGATTGAGCGGAGGAAGGGTCTCACCGACTTCGACCGCTTCAAGGTTCTCCGACTCAAGAAGCAGCGACGATTCGAGGAGCGCAAGGCTCTTGCCAAGGTCAAGGCCGCCGCATAAATGGGTCATTAAAGCTGGAGTCACGGAGGTGCTTGCAGGTCGGGTTTAGATCGAGAGGTACGGAACTGGGCAGGAAAACACATCACGGCGGCATAGAGGCTGCCGGATTCCCTTTCGCTACGTTCTGGAAGACTGTATGTCACATTTCATCGTCATGATGAACGGCGTCAATACGGAATCTGAGATCAACTGAATTCAAAGCATAAGGAGCATCAAAAAGAACATGGATTTCATTGTGAAGTGTAGCCAGAATAAAAATGAAATGAATACCCTCAAAAGCTCACTGTATCTACGTCCATCTAATTTCACATGCCACCAAGCCTTTGAAATGCTACGGAGGTATTATATGTCTATCAATTTCATGTCTATCAAGATTCCGTCGTCACTGAGTCTAGGTGAGGGATGTAGGTAGCGACGCAAAAATCTGATTACCTAATGCAGATTAGTTCCCACCTCCCACCAAACAAGCCCTAGAATTACATTGTGCGACATCCCCCATCACAAATTGACGACGTGAGATCAGGCCAGCAAACAGACGTAACTGGGACCAGCAAAACAAGTAAGTACGCAGCTGCAGTTCCGTTCATCGTGTTATTCTGCCATCGATTTTGGCAATACTGGGACGAATTTCTAGCCACAAATTCCTCAGCAAGCAATTAGCTAGGTAGTGTCACTAACATCTGTGCCCGCACCAGTCGCCAAAATGTCTAACCCCCGCGTTGAAGAGCTTCCCGACGAGGAGCCTAAGAAGACCACCGTTCAGGAGCATGAGGATGACTCCAGCGACGACTCCGAGGTCGAGGAGGTCGGCGATGGCCAGCTCCCCGCCGGTTCTACCGCTGTGATCCACAACCGCAACGAGAAGAAGGCTCGCAAGGCCCTCGAGAAGCTGCATCTCACCCGCATCCCTGGCATCACCCGTGTCACTCTCCGCCGACCCAAGAACGTGAGTGATCGCGACTCCAAGGCAGAGATTGGAGTAGAGGGGTAGTGTGAGGAATGGTGCTAACCCACATGCTCCAGATCCTCTTCGTCATCAACAACCCCGAGGTCTACAAGTCGCCTAACAGCAACACCTACATGTGAGTTGCCTCGATGTCTACATGCAGATTGATCTCTGACTCTGGGTGCAGTGTTTTTGGTGAGGCCAAGATTGAGGACGTCAACGCTGCCGCCCAACAAGCTGCCGCTCAGCAACTCGCTTCCGCCAACGCCGAGGACCACTCTGGCCACAACCACGGCGAGCCCAGCAAGGCTGCCGAGTCTACTGAGGACAAGAAGAAGGACGACGAGGAGGAAGACGAGGAGGAGGAGGAAGATGACGACGAGGAGGTCGATGCTTCCGGACTCGAGGATAAGGACATTGAGCTCGTCATGACTCAAGCCAACGTCAGCCGCAAAAAGGCTGTTAAGGCGCTGAAGGAGAACGACAACGATATTGTCAATTCCATCATGGCCCTAAGTATCTAGGCATGATCTGCTGATTGGACAATCTTCCACAAAAGCTTGTGCATGGGACGAACATTGGGCTCTGTATTGGTTCTGGGCGAACTGTACCCTGCGAAATGGAGTTGATGCCAAATAACGGAAACAATTAAAGGGAAATAACACCCGTATCCGTCAAACTCGACTCTCAAAGCTACGATCATGGTGACAATGACGAAATGACTGGTTCTGGCTTGACGATTTATGATATATCCTCATTCATGTGATGTCAATGATGGTTTATCGCAAAAATCCTGGTCTCGGGATCTTTCCAGGAACAATTATAATTACAACATTAATAGCATCTAATTCGAGCATCTCCCATCAAGACTTCTGCTTAACCTGTTGTCGTCAATGAGGGGTTCCGAAAACGCCGCCCGCTGGATATCTCAGAGACAGCACGTGACTTGCTAGCGCCCGGTAGTTCCCTGGCGAAGTTCGGCAAAGTCAGACAATCAATCAATCAAGATCATCCTCTCCGCTCCCTCGACATCGCAACCCTTCTCAAAATGGCGACTGTAAGTTCAATTCATCAATTAGCGCGTGCGAATGATTGTAGATGCCGTCGAATTCTTGTCCGGCCCAGAACGCGCGCCCCTGCATCCTCCGACACCATGAGCTAATTTCTCCTTCGACAGCGAAGCGCAGCTCTCAAGCTTGACTGGACCAAGGTCACCAGCAACCTTGGTCTCCGTGGCCAAACCGTTGCCTCCCTTCAGGCCTTCAAGAAGCGCAACGAGGACGTCCGCCGCAAGGTTCAGCAGCTCCAGGACCAGCCCACCACCGTCGACTTCTCCCAATACCGATCCGTCCTCAAGAACCAGGCCGTCGTCGATGAGATCGAGAAGCGATTCAACGCCTTCAAGCCCGTTACCTACGATGTCAGCCGACAGCTGAAGGCCATTGACGCCTTCGAGGCCGAGGCCGTCAAGAACGCCGAGGCCACCAAGCAGGCCGTCGACCTAGAGCTCAAGGACCTCGCCGCTACCCTCAAGAATATCGAGGAGGCCCGACCATTCGAGGACCTTACTGTCGTACGTATCATCGTCTCTGAGACCATTGGGTCGACTCTCACATTTTGTAGGACGAGGTTGCCGCTGCCGAGAAGTCTATCGACGAAAAGACCGACCAGCTCGTTTCTAAGGGCCGATGGATGGTGCCAGGCTACAAGGTACGTAATCCGGGATTTGATAGACATAACAGCTCTAATCCCTCTTATAGGAGAAGTTCGGCGACCTGGCTATGGTTTAAACGAATCGCGATTTTCCTTTTCCGGCTTCGCGTTGTGTACTCTAGCATTGTAGATATGAGAACCCGAGGCAGAACCCCGGTTTTCCTCATCCCCAACCACCTACAATATCTTCTCTGTGCTTCATAATGCCTATTCAATTATGAAAAGCCCGTTTGATTGGTCTTTTGAGGAGGGAGCCTAGTGTTTAGAAGATGCACCATGCTCAGAGTGATGTTTGACTTGATATGCCTGCCAGTTTGAAGTTTTCGCTTAGTTGAGCGTGAATGGGCATGGTTATAAGTAGACAGACATACGCAGTCCTTGTGGATTCACATTCGTTGTTTATACTTTGGTCCTTTTTTATCCCGTAGAGTATGAAGTGGCAGCGCCTTCCTATTTCTGAGGAATTGGGTAATCATTTGATGATATTAGGTAGGTATACTTCGATTAAAGCAGTTTGTACTAGCCGTAGTGTGCAACGTACCCTGTATCTCAACTAGATTGGATCTAAGGTTCAACAGTGTTCTTCCTGTAGCTATATGTTTCTCATCATGAAAAAGGTCTCGTGTTTCCATCCCAGTGCTTGTGGGGAAGTAATATACTACTATGTGATTGATTGTTGGAATTGAAGCCTGGATTCGTAGTAAACTCGTTGATTTAAGTGGTTTGTTATTCTTTCTTCTATCTAGAAAGTCTCGAGCAGCTTCAAACAAAACATTTTTCATGAATGATTGACTTAGTATCAATAACGTTTTGCCATCTTGATACAAATTCTAGGGATAGTCAAGTGCTCTTAGTGTCACGTGTGCATTTAGACGTTCTTAACCTGAATATATTGACTTACAACAAGCACGTCCGTCATATAATTTGGTCCTCAAGCAACACCCGACTAGTTGTCATTTCTATGTTCAAGATTAACTTTAAATTATACTTGAGTTTCATTCATGATGGTGTTTCCAGATCCCAAACTCGAAGCCTTGATCCTTACAACGGCTCCGGGCCTTGACCCCTCCTGGCTGGAGCATGAAGAGGAAATTAAGAGAAGAGGTCCCGCACGAATATTCAACTCTGTCGAGGAGAGACAACCCGCCTATGCCAAAGAATGTCGCGACTTACACGCAAAAATGATGGCACCTGGTGCACGATATCATGAATTATCTCAAGGAATCACCAAAACAGAGCTTACAGTCTCCTCGTCTGTGGATAGCCATCTAATCCCTATTATTCAACTGGATCTTATGCATAGTGAGCATCAAGAGCCAGAGGTTGTCATTATATACTACCATGGGGGTGGTCTCAGAGTTGGAGAGGCTGATAGTGAAGAACTCTCTTGCCGGCATCTCGTCAATTCAGGCTTAGCCAGAATACGGCTTTATTCTGTCGGCTATCGTCTCCTGCCCCAATACTCGGCAGACATTTGTCTATCAGATTGTATGGATGGATTTAGAGCACTGTATACTTCAACCGCAAAGACAATTGTCGTCGGAAGCTCAAGCGGTGGACAGATGGCAACTGCGGTAGCTCAAGCAGCACCTCGAGGGTCCATCTATGGCGTCCTGTTAAGGTGTCCCGTTACAGCGGACAGAGCTAGTGGCGAAGAGTTCATCCCCGAAAAGCTGCAACCTTATCATAACAGCGCCTCTCCAACATTCGTCACATCGTTGCTAGGGTATCTGAATCGAGATTTACCCAGGGATGGCCTTGAGAAACTGCCACTTGAATTTACAGAAGTCGAGCTGAAGGGACATCCTCGGACTTGGATCCAGCTCACTTCTAACGACACTCTATACTCAGATGGACTATGCTACGCAATGATTCTCAGGGAGGCAGGTATTGAGGTGCAAGTGCAGGTTGAGACGGGATGGCCACATACATTTTGGCTCAAGGCTCCTCACTTAGACAATTCTTTCGTCTCCGAGAAGAACATGCTAGGTGGATTACGATGGCTTATCACTTGATCGAATAATGTTGCATTTCTTCTTCTTTTCTCCTTTTCATTCTAGCGTGAAACTAACTATTCTTCCCTATTTGTCTGATAGTCTTTCGTAATCAACGTTTCTCCTGCCCATAACTTGTATATGGCCTCTTAATGGACGGAAGAGAACCCTAATTCTCTAATCTTCCGTAAACCCTATGTGAAATTAATTGTAAAAGCATTGATGAAAATAATCATAGAAGCCTAGATAGCGAACAACCCCGGCGTACCAGACAGGAATACCTGAAGGGGAAGGTGGCACATGTTACAGCCTCAACCTACCACACTGTGCCGTCATGAGTCGATGATATGCTGGATCGATCGGATTGCTAACGTGCAGTTGAATGCTCTGGAAGCCCTTTCGGGAAACACTTCGGGAACTATTGGGAAGAAGGATCCTGTGGAGAACGCGGCGTAGGTCCTTGGAGCTTCATTCTGGGCGGTATACGCCTCTTAATATCATCAGAGGCCGGAGCCATGTTCTTAGTATCACTAGAGAGCGAACCCCTATCCACGATATTATCGGGGCTTGAAGCCTTGCTCTTAGTGTTATGAAAGGCCAAAGCCTTGTTCACGATATAATCAGAGATTGAAGACTTGTTCTTTGTCATTGGAGTTGTTACTGGCACCCTTCGTCGCTCTTTGGTACACTGGGGTTAGCAACAACTGTAGCGGAACAGCTTTTATCTTTTTTGGCCAAGAAGAGGCCCATGAAGGGGATTATCGTCGCGAATAGGACTTGGCTTCGGTAAACCGTTCATGTTAAGGATGTTATTGAGGGACTGTTCAACAAAGTGACGAAGCCTTCCTTTTATGTTCAAACCACATTCCCGGACATCCTCTTGAGGGACGACATCCAAGATAATACACCGCTACTCATCTTCAATAAGATGATTCCAGAAGCAGCCATAACCAGATGAGTTGTGCTTTCATACGCCCCAAGCAAGTCCTTTTCGAAAGTCTGGAAGATACCAAACGGCCTGTCCCTCGACAAGGGGAGGGAGTCTGGAGCCTTCTTCAAGAGCTGTCCAGCCTTTGTGGTATGACTAGCTGTAGTTTCAAGTCGCCTAAAGAGGTCGGCTGTGCATGCTGAAGGGTCCTAGATGGCTTGATAGCCCTTTCGAATACTAGCATGGCGGAGATTGTGTTTTCAGACAAAAACAAGCAATAGTGGGAGAAGCGTAGATACATATAGGGAGCTTGAGAAAATGCTACGTCCTGGGCTCTCGTAGTCCAAGTGGGAGTAGAACGTTTCAAGTATGTGCAATCCGGACCTTTTTATCATAAGCCTCTGGTAGAGAGTCATCGGGATGAACTTTGAGACGTCGATGGCTTCTGTATTTTCCAAAAGTTCCAACACTGAACACCATAGAAACAATTACCAAGCATCAACACATTCGATGATTCAGACTGATAGTTTCAGGGCGTGTAGTTGAGCATTGAACAACTGGGCTATAGGGTTGTCAAGAAAATCTTTCAAGTAGCTTCTCGTACACGATCCGTAAACTTGAACCAGTCAGTTGCAAAACTCAACAAAACAAACGTGTTTATTAGACAAACGAATACGTTCAGATCTATAAGACAATGCCAAATGCCAACATGCAGTTGTCTTTGTATCCATTCCAAGCTGAATGCTCTTCAGTTGGCTCCGAACTCAAGCGTTGTAATCCTAACTTGGTCATCTGAGGTCGTTCAAGACTGGCCCTTTTATGCTTGTATATCGTCCTGGTAATCTTTTCCCTCAAGGTTGTGCGTACTTTGCGGTCCATTCCTTGGCGGTTGCGATGGCCGCCTGCTCATCTTCCTTCCAGCTCTTGGCAACGTCGGCAGCGAGAGGATCGTCGGGGTTAGGAGCACCAAGAAGGGCTTGGATCGAGAGAAGGATAGTTCGGATCTGGAGGGCAGGAGACCAGTTGTCTATAGGATTTGTCAGCTTCGTTGCCCTAGCCATGGATCTAGATGTTCAACCCACTCTTTAGGACGTCAAGACAGATGCGGCCAAGCTTATCAACGTTGGGATGGAAGATCTTGGTAAGGAACCGAATCTTGGGGGGCGTCATCGGGTAGTCATCGGGAAGGAAGAGCTCGAGTTTGAAGATTCCACCTGCGACCATTAGTCAAAGTTGAACGAGGTGACTTTTGTTGGCGAACATACCCTCATAGGGGGACTGGGTAGGGCCGTGGATTGTGACATCGAAGTATCGGAGGTTATCCTCGTGAGGAACAGCACTAATTCCTGGAACACTATATCGTGACTGGTGTTAAATGCGATGCCATGGCGCAAGATAGGACCCTTGGGGATGACCTACGGCTCGGCCATGAGCCGTTCCGTTTCTTTGATAATGCGCTTCGGAAGAGCCATCTGGGCAGTTTGAGATGCTATAGTTAGAATAAGGGCGACTTTGGTGACTAGTAGTGTCTGTATCGTATCGTAGCTCTGCGTCTTTGACAGTGAATGGTCGTGGTCGGATGAAGTCTGAATCCTCGAAACAAGGCGGGCACCTAACCTCAGCGGGGCAGGTATGGAAGCAGCAATCGAGGGGCAACTAAATAGTAGGGGAAATAGACGGTTATTTTTCCAGAAGGAGCTTAAGAATAAAACGAATAGCGAGTTGCGCAAAGCTACACAAGTCAATAAACTACCAACTGAATAATCGAGTCAAATAATGTATGTTATCGATAAAGTGCTAGAACAGAGAAATTCCATCGATGTACAGTATCGCTCAGGCGGGCTGTCATACCTACAAAAGAGTCCCCCCACGATGCGCCTGACAAAGGTCGCGAAAGGTTCCGCCAGTTGCGACTGTTGGATTGGTGGGGACCGAGATGTACCAGATACGCTTCAAACAGCAGAGGTGGTACTTGTGGAACGTGGTAGTGATGGAAGTGGTAACGCGCTCTGACCACCTGCCAGCCGTCCAGTTACACATGGAACGCGAGCTTCACTGAGCAACTTGACGGTAGATACACCATCTTCATTCAATAATTTCCCTCGACAGCTCCTCAAGTTGCCCTGAAAGGAGCCTCAGAGGACTCTTTTAGAGAATGACATGACTCAGACCCATAGAGTGGCACTACGCCGTATACTATAGCTCCACCAGAGTTATCGCCTACCTCATATGAGTTGCGACATGAGACACGTCGTGATTGCTTCTTGATACGCCCATCGCCATGCCTTCGTTCGACCAACTCACCGATGCTCCTAAGAAGGGCACAGTCCTCAAGTCGGCGTACGATAGTGAAAGCTTCGAGTCTGATGGCACCATACACGTCGACGGCCTTGTCGGCTCTGCCACTATCTCTCCTGCTGGACGAGATGTCGCTTTGGCTTCGTAAGTCATATCATGCGGGCCTTTGTGGACATGTCTCAATTGACACTTCTTAGACCCGATGGACTAGCAATTATAGACCTAGACTCGCCATACAGTCCTCCTCGGCGACTGAGAACCCACGGTCTTCCCTGGCTCGTGGTTGATGTCCAATGGTCACCCTTTGCTGCTCGAGATTACTGGATCGTCTCAGCAGCCAACCATCGTGCGCTTGTATGGAATCTTAACCGTAGAGAAGACTCGAGCTCAGGCGCTATTGAGCACTCCCTACAAGGCCACAGTCGTGCCATCACTGACGTCAACTGGTCTGCTCACCACCCTGATCTCCTATCAACCTGTTCAGTGGATGGGTACATCCATGCATGGGATCTTCGAAGGCCACGCCAACCCGTTCTGACGTTTTGTGACTGGAACGCTGGTGCATCTCAAGTTAAATACAATCGCCAAGCGTCTCACATTCTTGCTTCAGCCCATGATCGGTGGCTACATATCTGGGACGAACGGCGCTCATCAGAACCTCTCAAGTCTATCAAAGCTCACAAATCCAAGATATACGGCCTTGACTGGAACAGATCTGATTCTCGATCGATCGTTTCTTGTTCTATCGACAAGAGAATAAATTTTTGGAATTACACTGCAGATGAGCCTCTACAACATACTATTGAGACGGGGTTTCCAGTGTGGAGAGCTCGTCACACGCCCTTTGGAAGCGGTCTTCTCGCTATACCCCAAAATGAGCCAGGTGATCTCTATCTCTACAGCACTCAGTTCAATGAAGAATCCAAGGTGACAGAGAGGCCAGTCGAGGTTTGGTCTGGCCATGGAGGTCACAAAGCAAAGGAGTTCCTGTGGAGATGCCGTGGTGGCATAACTGACGATGGCAAAGACAACCGCGAATTCCAGCTCGTCTCCTGGGGCACAGACAACGAACTCAAGCTCCAATGTATCGACCCTAAGACACTCTCCGCCATTGGCCATAAACGAGGTATGCCGGCGGATCCGGCTATCAGCCTCACGCGGAAAGGTGCTACCTACAAGACGTTCCGCACAGTGGACGAGAGTACGGATCGTGATCGTAAATCTGCCACTATGAGCGATCATCGCCCTGGTTCCAATTATCATAAACAGAGTGCTCTGACGCTAGGAATGCGATCCGGCACAAGCCAGAACAGTCGCTCAGCTGTGGCCTGGCGAGGCCCTTCAATGAAGGCTAAGGTTTCTTCTGGGAAGTCCGCCGACCGCAGTCAATCACAGATAGGCTGGATGAAAGGAATTGCTATGACCAAGAGGAAGGCATCGACAAGTGCCAAACGACACATGTCAAAAGATTCTGGAATATTTGGTCATGGGTATCCTGACGATGAATGGGCTGAGCCCGATACTATCCAGGAAGAACTTTTACGTGTCAGCCAGCAGATTCCCAAAGTGAGGTGGGAGAATATTGACATGGACAACCTAACGCTTAATGCTTCGTTAAATGGACCATGGGGCGTCGATGGGGAAACCATTTTCATCAAGGTCAAAATTGACATCCCGGTTGGTTATCCCAATACCAAAGCGCCGAAGTTCTTCGTCGAGAGATCATCTTTCATGCCCGCAGAGACTCACAAGAAGATCGACCGTGAAATCCATCAATTAGCCAACCAGTTCTTACAGAGGAAACAAAACTGTCTCGAAGTTGCGTTCACATATCTTCTAGGAGAAGTTGACCTCGAAAGCAGCACGACTTTCTTTAAAAATGTTCGAGATCTTGATGATGAACTTGATGGACTGGCCGACGAAAGCTCAAGCGAGTCTGACGAAGACATACCCGCTGGAGGCTCAGCATCAATGTCACAGGAACTCCCACCGCACAACGAGGTTGACACCGCGCTTGCGCCTCCCAATAGGACTATCGTCCCGCCACCACCTAGAACGTGCGGTGCTAGGTTCTCGCATAACGGACGGCTGGTCTGTTTTTTTCCCTCAAAGGAGGAAAAGGCAAGGGCACTATTTACTACTACAATGGACGCTTATAGGGAACGTCCAAAGGGAGAACCCTTCTTTGCTGGCTTTGGCAGAATTGCTCATGATCTCGGTCCCCGGCAAAGATTCATGGCAGAAGATAGTTCGGCGTCAAGTGGAGATTCTGATTCATCTGCTTCTGGATCTTCTTCGTCATCATCTTCGTCGAGTGATTCAGAGTCAACATCAATGCACAAGATCAGTCTCTGGTATCATCCCAGCCGTCAGTTTAGGAAAACGTGGAGCGAAGATCGATCAATACGCTCCAGTGGTGGCGGTACGGGAGTAGGTACTGGCACCGGTACCGGTACAAGTCGTCGTCGACCTGGCCGACCGAAGAATCTTATATCGATACACGATCTCCGGGCTATCCTACCCTCGAAGGAGGAGTTCGCGCGCGAGTATGCAATTTTTGGGGACGGTGCTGATGTGTGCGAGCACAACGCCAAGGTTGCTGAAAAATACAACGCCAAGGATCTTGTCGATGTCTGGCGATATCTCGCGCTACTACTGAAGAAGGGCGTTCCACTCGAATTACTTGCCCACAATCAACGTCGCGATTCCATCTTGGTGATCGCTCACGACGTGGTCTCCAGGTGCAATAACGATGCCTCTCCACTTGACTCGTTTTTGGATAGATACGAGGGCACATTATCAGGCAGGGTGAAATGGGGCAAGCATCCTCTAGCCAGGGAATTCATCATGGACCTGTTCGCTTACTTTGAAAGGATTGCGGATATCCAGATGTTGGCAATGCTCTCCTGCATATTCAGCGAATCTTCTGCCACAGACAGTGTGGCCTATTTTGAATCACATCTACCTCAACCCGAAACTCCCCTTCCTCTCAAAGCACCAGCTTTCTCACTGGACTACTTTCCCACAGATGCCTCGCTGTGGAACATTGGGGGCCGCAGTTACACAAACTCGGCCATCACCACACCAATGACTGTGCATACTCCTGTCCATTACGCAGGATCGCAAGCATCTGATGAAGGGATATGGACTGGCGATGCTGCATCGAACTCGTACTCTTGTGGAGAAACGCCGCCAAATAAATTCAAGGAATATCTAGGGGATGTTGAGGCGCCACCCAGTGTGTCGACATCTCCAAATACGCGTTTTCTAAATCGAGCAAACTCGGGTTTAGCATCTGCCTTTGCTGCCAACTTACCTCGCTCATTTGCAGGAGTAAGCTCGTCGTCTCCTCCTGGCCATGGAAGAAAGAAACCTAGCCCTGCGGAAACCATCCTTAGCAGTTTGGCTCCAGGCAATGTTACATGGAGTGCTTCCACCGCAATGGATTCCAACGGCGGCAGAACCTCTTTGGATGATGATGAGTATCGAAAGGATGATGTGCTACCTCTGGTTCCGACCAAGATTTCAGTTACTATGGAGGACCAAACCATCTTTGATGACGATGGTTGGCTGAACACTCCACTGCTTGAGTCCAGTCAGGCTGATGTATATGCGCATTACCGATACGCCTATGCTGAGATGCTGCAAATGTGGAACCAGCCGCTTGCCAGGCTTGAAATCATTAAGTTCAACTCACTCAAAGAAGATATGACTGGTGGGCACATCGATAACAATTTTCATGACTCGGCCGCTGCTCACGATGGTACGAGCGGAAAGGGGCATGGTAATCAAACCAACTCCTCCCCTATTGCCATGGGTAAGAAGGATCAGCTTCAAGGCTTGCTTGCATCAGGCCGCGGTCTCGATGTTACCGGCATGTGTCGTCTACACGAGATTCAGCTAGAACCCCTTCGCTACACATCTACTAACTCAAAAGTTGGTGGTGCTGTGGGTATATGTGACCGCTGTCATCAAACCCAGAGCCAACTTACGTGTGTGTACTGCCTCGAGCCTCTGGATGCCCTCTTCCCGCCATGCTTAGCCTGTGGATGCGCAAGTCACGAAGCATGCTTGGCGGAGTGGCACGCAGCTGGTGAGACGCAATGTCCCGCAGGCGATGAATGCAACTGCGTGGAGGAGGCGGCAGATGGCCAAGTTGAATCATGGGTGGCCCTTCAAGGAGCCATGCTCAAGGGACAGAGGCACTTCATGATGCTACCAGGTCCAGCCATAGGGGATAGCGATGATGAGGAAAAGGTGCATCGCGAATGGGAGAGAGTTGAGCCTGGTATACCATCACGGAAGCAGGGGCTTTCTGCTGCCAGTATCAGCCTGGGCAACAGATTGAGGAAATCAGCAGGCGAGTGGTCCCGGGCTTCAAGCTTGAGGAGGACTGATCGCAAGAATATAATGTAATGTAAGTAATTATAGGGCTGTGCAACTACCATATAGGCTTGATGCATTGAAGGACAGATAGATAAACAGCATGCTTTCAAATTTCCACGTGTTGTTGCCAGTACTTCCCGAACTCCCCTATCCGGCCTTCAACGGATTCATAGGCACCTCAGCGTGCTTGTTTCTTGCAGTTTGATGAACTAGTACTTGGACTAATACGGACGCCCGATTCACTTATTGTCATCATTTGTAGAGAATAAATTTGTTTGTCATTATTGATACAGATACATATATAGTTTTTTGGTTCAAAACTACCTGTTGGTCTTCAGAACAATCATGCTCAAGGTGATTATTCATACACTATCCCATGAGGCTGTCGTTGACGGTCTATAAGCGATTTTAGGTTTTTATACATGACATCACGGACATGGACGAGACCAAGCATCCGTATGTTGAGAGTTTCCTGAACTTTTTTAACCCTTGTAAGGGCTGGGGCCAACCATCAGCTCGGGCTTGACCAGAGTATCAAACTCCTCCTCAGTCAGAGCATTGAGCTCCAGGGCACTCTCCTTGAGAGTGAGACCCTTCTTGTGCGCGTTCTTAGCAACCTTGCTAGCCATGTCGTAGCCAATCTTGGGGTTGAGGCAGGTAACAAGCATAAGCCTGGACATATTTGATTAGCGTTGTCACAAAAAGCTTATCGCAAGTGAAAACTTACGACTCCTTCATAATGCTAGCAATCTTCTCCTCGTTGGCGCTGAGACCAGCAATCAGGTTCTTCTCGAAGGATCGCATACCATCGGCCAGAAGACGGGAGCTGTGGAGGAGGTTGCGGATGACCAGAGGCTTGTAGACGTTGAGCTCAAACTGGCCGTTCATGCCACCAATGGTGGTGGCGACATGGTTGCCCATAACCTGCGCGCAGAGCATAGTCAAGGCCTCGCACTGAGTGGGGTTGACCTTGCCGGGCATGATACTGCTACCAGGCTCATTCTCGGGCAGGTTCAGCTCACCAAGGCCACAACGAGGGCCACTGCCAAGGTATCGGATATCCTGTGCAATCTTGGAGAGAGAAGCAGCGAGGGTGTTGAGAGAGCCGTGGGCCTGGACAATAGCGTCGTGCGCGGCCAGAGCCTCGAACTTGTTAGGGGCGGTTTTGAATTCAGTACCGGTCATCTTGGTGACCTCCTCGGCAATAGCCTCAGCGAAGCCCTCGAAGGTGTTGATGCCAGTACCGACGGCAGTACCGCCTTGGGCGAGGAGTCGCAGGTCGGGAAGAGAGCTCTCGACTCGCTTAATGCCAAAGTCGAGCTGAGCAACGTAGCCAGAAAATTCCTGTGCGAGGGTGAGGGGGGTAGCATCCTGAAGGTGAGTACGACCGATCTTGATGATCTTCTTGGCCTCGAACTCGTCGACCTTCTTCTGGATGGCGTCGCGCAAGCTACGGAGGGCGGGCAGGAGCTCACCCTCAATGTCAAGGACGGCAGCGATGTGCATGACGGTAGGGAATGTGTCGTTGGAGGAGGCACTGCGGTTGACGTGGTCGTTGGGGTGGACAGGCTTCTTGCTGCCCATGGTTCCGCCGAGGATCTCAATGGCACGGTTGGAAATAACCTCGTTGGCGTTCATGTTGGACTGAGTGCCGGAACCAGTCTGCCAAACGACGAGAGGGAAGTGGTCGAGGAGCTTGCCATCAGCGACCTCCTTGGCAGCTTGCTGAATAGCAGCACCGATCTTGGGGTCTACGAAAGGTATTCGTTAGCGAAGTGTTATCTGAGAGGTTTGGAGTGTAAGTCAAGCTACAAGAGCTAACCCTGATGGCCCGAGCTAGGTCTCCTCCCAGGCAAACCCCCATTGTTACATCGAATGGAAATCGCTATAGGTAATTACTACTTACCAAGGCCATATCGAAGGTTGACAGTGGCAGCAGCTCCCTTCAGGATACCAAAAGCCTTGACAATAGGTGGGGGCATGCGGTCCTGGGGTTGGTTGATACGGAAGTTCTCGAGAGATCGCTCCGTCTGAGCTCCCCAGTAGCGGTCGGCGGGGACCTGGATCTCGCCAAAGGCATCACTCTCTGTTCGTGTTTGGGACATTCTGACTGAAGTGCTGTGGATGGCTCTGGAGAGTCGAAGACCAAGACCAGCAACTGGAGTCTTGGTCTGGAGTCGTAGCTGCGGGGCAAGCGAGCATGTGGGAGCTGCTGCCCGAGGCAGAGCTGAGACTGACCTGACAAGACCCGAAGCGGCAGCGCGTCCCGTGACAGTTCGAAGCATGATGGATGGGCAGTTACGGCTGGGCTGACTGAGCTGGCTGACTGACTGGCGAAACGCTATTCCGAAGTGGCTTGGCTGGATATGATGGGGCAAAGAGCCGAATGGTGTTGTTCGGAGCACGTCTTATAGCAATCGGAGAGAAAGGCCAACTAAGTATTTGACTCTCCGTCCTCGGCTGTTAGATTTTAAAAGGCTCAACGTACGGAGTAATTAGTTTGGAGACTTCGGAAGCACAGCTAGGCAATATTAACGAACATGGGGCCACTTAGCCTATCTTATCTTTGTATAAGTACCCATCCGGTATCTTCCGACTTACTTCGGCATTCATTGTTCATTATCAAAGTTGACAACATACCTTAGTAAGTTAGGTACCTAGGTACTTAAACCTTGGTCAATTATATCGTGCCTACCTAGTTAATACCTTAAAAACACAATTTCCACATACAATAACAAACCACATTATCAATATCACGCAGCAGAAGTATTCTTCAGCACAATAAGAGGCATCATGCCCAACAACCAGATAAACGCAATAACATTTCCATCAGAGCTTTCAACAGCATCAAAATCAACAGCAGCACCGTTGACAACATGTTCAAGTTCAGCGGTTAGTGCTGCACATTGATTACCTTAGTAGGTCACGATGTTTACATTGCTGTTTGTGATGAGTTCAAGCGTGGCACAAATCTCGGTCACGCTGTTCATCTCAACAAGCTTTTCGTCTGAATATGTGAAAACTCAAGAGACTGTATGGAAGTTTAACAACCTCTATCTGAAGCATAAAAATAACTTTTTCCACTCATTCTTATATCTTCTTAAGGGCATGCTGCACCTTTATTGCTGCCCACGGTCTTTACTATTCAACTAAAAACGCAAATCAAGATGCATTTCTTCAAAAGAATAACCGCATTCCTCTTGTTGATTTCAGCTACCGTGGTGGCAACAAAGTTCAACATGCACGATCTCGAAGGATCGCCGGGCAAGTTTGAAAAATGGAGAGGCCGTAAGTTACCATCCATTTATATCAACACTAGGTAACGAATGATGTGAATGCCTAACCCTTTGTCCTAATAGATCATATCTACGTCGTTAAGCCAGAGGATGTCCTCTCAAGGTCCTCCTTCAAGACGTTGACGGGTTCAAAAGTCGGTCTCTTATTCTTGAGTGGTGATCGCGGTATTCAGCTCAAGGACTACAGAGAGTACGAATCTTAACCCCGTTTCGGTGTATTCATCTTCATCACTAACTCCTGATTAGTATGGCCGACCAATTTGCGTCCCGGGGGTACGTTGTCGCGGCGCCAGACATGTTCGGCGAGGATTATGCCCAGCCAGACCGAGAACATTACGGTTGGGACCCTAATAGGTTCAACAACCAATTCCCTCCTAGCGCAATAGATCCCTTGATAATAAATACCTTGCACTGGTTCCACAGCCAAACCAATGTCAAGGAAATCGTCGGCGCGGGATATAGCTTCGGCGCACGCTACATCGCCCGCTACCTCCACGGAAGAAAGCACGGCATCAAGGCTGGTTTCGTCGCACATCCTGCTCTACTCACTCCCACAGATGCTGATAATATCGAGAATCCAATTTATTTTGCCCTTGCCGGTAAGAAAAAATTTATCTTTTGAGCAGCCTTGGTTGAAGAACAAGGGGAGGGAACTGACATGATTTTCTCAATAGCACAGAATGATCAATGGTTCGTGCGTGAGGCACAAGAAAAGATACTGGATATCATGTTGAAAAGCAACGTCGCTTTCGCCATCTCATGCTATAGCGGCACCCGTCGTCACTTCGCCGTTGCCACCAACGAAACAGACGAGCAGCCGATCTTTGCGAAGAAGAACGCCTTTGAGCAAGCTGTGGCCTTCTTGTCGCGTTTTCATGCTAAACTTGACCCCTAAACAAAAGACGTGACTCTGCGCAGGTTGGAAGAGGGCTGTCACTATACCTTGGAAACAATAAACATCACATCTCAATGAATTCCAGTCCTGTCTATAATCTCAGTCAAACGCCGATTGTTCCACATCCCTCTATAATCCATGTCAGTTAACCGCCATCACCGGCTGCACAAAAGCCGGGCTTTCGAGCCTCTTCCGCGTTAGTAGCCATAACTTCTTTGCCTTGTTCATCCACGGATCCTTGACCTCGATATCCATGCGCAGTTCTGTCCACTGGTAGTTCGGCTCCCTCCTGAGTCTATGCTTGTCGTCGGGCCTCACAATCCATATGCGCACCACTGTTTGGGGCAGTTCTCCAGTTTTTGCGTTCTCGCCAGCAAGAGCAAACTCTTGAATATCGGACAATGTCAGCCGAGTAAACTCTACACCCTGGCTCTCTTGATAGTATCGATAACCGTACCAATCGCCGTCGACAAATGGTGCGTTGCTTTCAAATGAGTCGACTGAATCGGTATCCAACCAAGACTTGTTTAGAATACTATCCAGAATCGGAATTTGACTGATATTAGAGGAACTGTTAGTATCGAGGGATATCTGAGAGACTGAAGACGCAGAGTATCGACTAAGCAAAGAGTCGCGATCAAGATCGGAATTGGCATCGAAGGCAGTACTGCTGACTCGTGGACACATCATAGTAAAGTCCCGTAGGTGAGGGAAAGCCTTGAGTTGCAGGGCCTTCTTACCCAGCTCCCTCATATCAATGGGAGAGACGACTCCGCCGTCTTGGAAAGTCGACGCCAGCCTCCAGATAGGAAGACTGACCAAAGACAGCCCTGTGCAACCAACAATCCCCGAGTGCTTGGGCCTTGGTAGTATCATGTTACTTGTCAAGAAAATGTCTTTGATGGGGCTCATCCACCTCCATCTGTAAGCGCAGTCTTGGAAAGATAGACGATGCGTACACTTGAAAGCGAAATTTGCTTCATAGCTGCTCCGGATGGCAACCTGAGTTCTCTGATGTGCAATCTCACACATTTCCGATTGCTCGGGAATAAAGCTGACAAATGCCGGTTTGGTGATCTCTTCCCATGCCATGATTCTTGCGTGAATAGACTCCATTTCGGTTTCTGGACGTACCTAGTACTGTCGAATAACTGGTAAACAAGACTGTCCGGGTCTAAGCATAAGGCCGTTGTGCACTATAAAAGCTCTTCGCTCCGCTGGTTTATATACGTCTTGCGGAACCGGTCAATGATGAGCTCAACTAGTGATACGCTGGTAATTCACCGCTGAGAAAGGTATACCGAGGAACAAGCCCTCAGCCTTAAATACAACCCTTCTCTAAAGCTCGGTCCCGAAGACCTTGGTGTTCTCAAGCACCAACTGACTCGGTTCTATTCTGAACCCGAGAATTCCAACGCTGATTGGTGCAAGTCGAACAATGCATCCGAACATGATGTTGAACTGGACAAACAATGAGTAGTAGCTCATAACACAACCCTTTATGTTCCAAGATTCTGTGAACTGGGCAAGGTTCATATCCATACCCGAGCTGCAACCGAATAATGAATGCTTGAGTGTCTGAACCAGAGTATAATAGACCAAAATAAGAATCACACACTGTCTCTTAGAAATCATGCCACGTATGTGAAGTAATAGTAAAGGACATACCTCCGTATGTCTTCAGAATTAAAATTGGTATCCAGGTAACTAAATATCGGTCTGCTCCATTCGTGATGGAGTTGCTGTAGAATAATATCGTTCTGCGCGCCGAGCCGTAAGGACCTCACTCTAGGCCCAAGGTAGTCCTAGCAAGTTTCTTCAAGCTCAACTCTGGCATGATCCCCATCTATACTTGGCAAATACCTCGTTGCTCTATCGTTTATCGGCGCGGTAGCTGTATCATGCGGCGAGCACTTGACCAGATGAATCTGTCCATTGCGGATAGAAATGGCATGACCTTTGGCCTCGGCAAAGCTCTTGCACTTCTTGACTTCACTTGCCCGATCTGTGTCGTCTGACTTCCCATCCGGATTCACTCCATCCTTCCCACTGCAGATCGAATGTTAAGATTCTTTCGACAAGCACCCATCTCATCCTGTTCTCGCATGTGCGGTTTTCTTTAACCTTCTCTTCATCTACATGCCAAGGCAGGATTCGGACCCAGTCCTGGCCGTCATCAGGAGCCTTGTATTTACCATCGAGGAAGGTAACTTTAGATACCATCTTACTCCGTCCTCTGTTGAGTTCGTGGCAATCCTCTTTCCCACAACGGCCTTCGTTAAGAACAGCTTGTGATTCGGGGTCGTTTAGATCCAGGGGTGCCATTTCGATAACGTTCTCATCCACCCAATATCTGAACTGTTTCGCCAACTGTTGAAGTCGGTCTTCATACGGTGCTTTCATATTCACATGGACCATCCATGCCGGATCGATTTCTCCCACTTTGACAATCCATAAGTCATCCAAGTTGGGGAACCAGAATCTGTCGAATTCGATTTTGCCAAAGTCTCTTTGGCGATAGCACGCTGACAGATAAACGGAATAGTGGTAAGGTCCATCCACCCGACCATCATCGGGGAAACAATCCCAGAAGGCCAATCGCCTTATTCGAGGGGCGAGGTCCTCCAGATACTGATCGGATGCTTGATCTGAGATCTTGTGGTCGCAGACGAGAATATCTCTCGAGAAGTCGAAATATGATCCATGACCTATTGGCTCATAGCCTAGTCGAGTCTCATCTCGCGCCTCGGCATTGAGCTGTGTAACAGTGGGTAACGGATAGGACTGGCTCTTTTGAACTAGATCACCGTACAGAATAACACGTGGTTCACTGGCTCTCGACCATATTTTAAGGCGAAGTTCGGCCGGTAAAGAAGCAAAGTCGGTTATGGATGAAGTCGAGAGGGTGGAAGATTGCATGGCCTCAGAATCCTGCGATGGGTATGAAGACATACTTATCATGATGGACAGAGCATATGGCCGCCAGAGAAAACAACTTGAACGAAATCATTGGAGGTTTACAACCAACCAAGAGGTATGAGCAGCGGTTTTAATCTCACATCGGCTACATGCTGTCAACCACTCGAGCAGGGGTTCTCACGAGGACAGGACGGAAACGGTGTCATACCTACATGTTGGGGGGGACCATGACCGTTTGCGGCACGTCCCGGGCGGGGAAAATAGTTGATCCTCATGAAGCCATCGTCGGACGCGATGGTTGTACTGTGTCACAATCTGCCAAAACCGGGATGGTTCACCGACACCGCCATCAGCGGTTCGATAGCGGGCATACTGCATGGCGGACTCTGCTCTCGGTCAGTCAACCAATGAGACTGCTCTCCAAGGGAGAGAATGGTGATGAGACCGGGGTGAGCCGCAGATGGTGCAAGAAGTCCAATGGGCGATCACACTTATCAAGTATTTCGCGCTTCATATCCTCCTCTCCTGTAAAAAGCAATCCGTGGCGATGCCTTTCCATGGTCAACCTCTCTATTTGGGATTCTTGTTCGTGTCCCAGCTCCATCTCATCATAATCTCCTCCTTTCTCAATTCTGCATATGAGTATCATGTCTCGGGGTAGTCGCATGGGTTATGGAAACAGTAACGGGATAGCCCCAACCTCCCAACTCGAATTAACTCGCCAATCTGGTGTCTTAGTAGAACATGTCTTGAATAGTGGTCTGATGTTAGTTTAACGGCGGCAGGCTATCCCAGTCGTGGCTGCATAGGATGCATAGCCGGGCACGGCCGACGCGATGCTGGGGCCTGAGCAATCAGTCAGTATCAGCACAGAGCTCAGCACGGAGTACAATCCACTATCATCGTGATGTCGGGAATGCCAGTATGTGGTGGTAAGTATGGGGCAAGGTGACGGTTATTCGGGAGCGTGGGTCTGCCTTAGGACCCATATCACGTATGTATGCATTCAGCTCAAGATACGTGCGAGTACTTTTACTCGTTCACTTGTGACTAATTCCAGACCGATTTTTCTTGACAGGCAAGGAGCGGAACATTAGCATATGCTCAGTGCTCTTGGCGGTGGCACCGATGCGATGCGATGCGATGCGATGCGATGCGATGCGCCGTCCGACCCGCCAAGTCCGTACAGTCGACAGCTGGGGATGACGGACCCGGCGGTTTGGGTTGGCTTAGCAATGTGCTTGATGAAGTGAGGCGGGAGGGCTTTGGGCATGCAAGGGATGTCGGGTAACCCCGTGTGGAGCTCTTGAAGTTGAGGCGGGATGGTACGCGATTGGTGCCGCCTGACTGGTTCCGTCCGGGACAACCTAAAGGTGAACGCCTTTACCGAGTTGGGGTATGATTGGCAGTGAGATCTGAGGAGCCCTTGGGGATTGGAGATGGGTCCGGGCTGAGCATAGCAGGCGACCTATACTTTGCCATCATGATAGTCAATCTGGTCGATAAAGGCGCGTCAGCAGGTACAGGCGCGTGGCTGCTTTGGGCCCCGAGACCACGTTTTTTTTTTCAAATCCGATCTGTCAGGATCAGGAGAGCCAACTTGAACTATTGGCTACGAGATGCGAAGTGGTCGCTGTTGAAGAGCCAAAGAGGGGGGGGGGGGGATAGGGGG
>JAJJWN010000026.1:0-55819 GCA_021655885.1 Fusarium abutilonis
TGGCGGAGTGGTTAAGGCGATGCCCTGCTATCTCTTACGGGACATCATAGGCATTGTGTTCGCACGCGTAGGTTCGAATCCTGCCGTTGTCGATCTTTTTGCTCATGTTGCTGAATTATTAAGATCCTTTGTTTTCCCCTTCGAAGTCGTCCTAACTCCGTATCGCAATTTTGCCATTCGTTTTCACTGCGGTTAATTAAGCTTGTAGGCGGGGACTTCCCCCCTGAAATTACCCTACGCACTTCCCTATTCCCGACTTGCCTCACAGCTTGGAGATGAGATAAGAATGTCTGAGGATACGGAACGTAATGTTGGCGACCGAATCTTTAATCTGGATATTGGTATAAATATTGGCAGGGTAATTTTCTCCTTAATTCTTTTAATCTCGCCAATTCCAATACGCTTTTGATGTGCTTGTTTGGGTGAAAGGCTGAGTATGAGCCTTATCGCCAATTATCTTCTGGAGCTCTGGCTTGTAAATCCGAGTCTTTATGGCTGCATTCATATTTCTTCCTTTTGAGAGTTAGTGGTACTGTTATTTAACTTCATGCTACCTCATATAAATACTAAACGAACACTTGCGGAATGTCTGGATCCTGTCTGCCCCAACCTAATTCAGTGTAATCTAGGCACAAGTCCAAACCCCATCTCTGATAATGGCAATTAACAGACAGTATGGTCATATTGAGAATCGAAATGAATCGATCTCCCTCCACCGACCTCGCTCGTACAACCAAAGACTTAACCCCTCCACAGTTCCCCTACTCTCTGCATGCCCATCCTTCAAGTAAGCCAGACACCGCTCTACCCTTTCTTTGTCATCCTCCTTGTTCATGACCGTATAATAACCTTTCCATTTCTCACGTTTATCTTGGTCACTGAGAAACGGCTCCCACTTGTTCCTCAGCTCGGTCCGTATACTTGCGGCCTTTTTCTGCCCATAATCGTGATTCGAGACATTGATGCCCACTCCTTTCCCCATCTTGAACACATCCTTGTTTCCAACCTCTATCTCGAATCTTTCGGTGCGAGCTGCGAGGGTCGAGATGTCTTCTTTCACTTCAGGTAGTTTGGACCCTGGAAGAGCGTGGAATAGGGTGACATGAGCATCGACCTTGAGCAGCTTCGGAGGAAACCACTGTTTCCGTAATGCCGACATGGCCTCATGATGATGGTTGTCTGTCAGAAGCGTGAGGATGTAGAGTTGCTCCTCTTCGCTTGACATTTTAGGACAGTGGGCATCATGTCGTTGATATTGATTATTGCTTGAATGATGCATGTTGGTCTTATTGGTTTGTGAGGGCGGGCCGCGGTTTGCAATGGGATGCGTTGAAGGGACCGTGACTACCGTCATTGTGGCTTGGAGAAGGGGTTGGGACATGAGGGTATTTCGAATGAATCTCATTATAAATCCACAGAACTTATGTGTGATAGCAACAGGATTGTAAATGCAATCTCAAGTCCAGAGGGACTAGCAATTGTGTTGACGTCAACGATCTAAACTTGAACACTTAACGCCTTTTCTGGCTTCCTAAGCGTGTTTTACGAATTGCTTGCTCATTATCGAGCTCATCCCTTCTGGAGACTTTGTTCATAGTGATATGCATTTAGTTAGTATTTGAGGCTTGTGAAATCGAATGCCACGACAGATAAATTTGGCAGGGCATTATTCAACGCAGCCGTAATTACTCGAGGTGAGCTATCCCTTTTAATAGCCATCTTGAGATATTGCAAGATGTTGGTATACAGTACATTGGGTTCAAACATTGCCCATCTGGGTTGGCATCTCGGCGCCGATCCATTTCAACCTATTCTGAGTTGGGCACCCAAAAACCAACAGGAGTAAGTTGCCATACAATGGAAAATGTATCAAGTTGAGCTTTTGTCGTTTTAGTTGGTATCAATAACCCCAATGAGGCTGAAACAACCTCACTGTTGTCCTCGGAGAGGCTGACTCTAGACTTGGCCACAAGCTTGTCATCAACGGCAGCCATTTGAAGGAAATGCACACTTCTGATGGATTGATGGTGTTTGATTAGGAGAGACGCGTAGTCGCGGTTGCTTGGGCTTGAGCTAGTATCTGATATCGCGTAGAGTCAGTCACATAGTGTCGTTTGGCATATAATAAACACATCAGTGCAAACTGCATGGTAAGGAGGTTTGAAGTCCCTTCCAGATAACTTGACGTTTAGTAAATGGTTGATTTTCTAGTTAGGCTCTTAAAATAATAGCAGATACTATACATATGTGGCTGGCAATCGTCAGAAAGCTGAACTGATGTTGCTATTCATTGTTCTGTACGACCAAGCTTCCTTGATACCATTCATCGACGCCCAACTCTACTTCTCAGCTTCCAATTGCTGCCTATGTCGTATCCCTTCGGGCGAATGGTTTAGTGGTATAATACTCCCTTAGCATTTATCATCCGAAAGATCTGGGAGTGGTCCAGGGTTCGATTCCCTGTTCGTCCAATTCTGGCGGTTAGATTCCGCCGTTATACCTTTTTTGCCCCTTTCTTGTCACCCGCCAAACTTCTTTTATACTCAAGCCAGGTAGAGCAGATAGGACCACGAAGGTTCAATAGTATGTATATATCTTTACATCTACTTAGGAATATTATTTGTTGTACCATGCTTTTTGAAGAGATGAGATTGGCTGGTGTATTAATACTTTCCTTACTTTAGTCGGAATAACATAGGTATGGTTTTAGTTATGCAGAGTTTAGCCTAGAAATTCTATCCAGGTTTAAATTCTTTAGCTAAATGAATCCCTTTACCAGAAATGAACAAGCCTGATAGATGAACACGGTCCTGAATGTGCAGTCTAGCTGTGTTACTGACCGCGCGGACAGTGTGGGATGCCAGCACCTGTCACGATCAACTGTGAGCTGGCATGCCAGTTTTAGGAGTTCAGAGCTAGTAGTGACATAATTGCCTCCTTAAAACTAACTCAACTTCGTCTGGCCAGCCCTTTTCCTCTTTCCTCACTATCAAACGACCAACAAGCCGAAGAGGCAATCTCCAGGGCCTACCATCCAAAACAACAAAGCCTACCACGACACCCGTCCTTGGGTACGTCGACTTAGTACCAGTCATGGATCCTGGCAACGCTTCGTCAGACCCCCCTCCCCTCCCCTACCTGCCACCCGAACTCATGATTCGGATCATCACTGAGTCTGAGGAGGAACATTGTTGTTTGATCAACCTGTTAACCAGGGGCCTACTCAAATGCGAGGGTCTTCAAGATTTCACCACCGTCGTCTACACACGAGGCACTCTAAAAGAAAACGGCAAATTCAACCGTGGTTCTATCGAGAGCCTTCCACTTCAGCATCAATGTGTTTTCGGAACTGTCCCAGGCACCGTGAAAGATGATCCTCATCTTGCCGCGATTCCACACAGTCATATGGACGAATTATCGGTCGAACTGAGACGCTGGCATCTTATCAAACGCGACATCGTCTTCGACTTCGCAATCAACGAAAATGAAGGGGTACTGAATGAGGTGGTCCGTCTGCTAGATTCAAGTCCTTATACTAGATCTCTGTTTGACATACTTCTTCATCCAGAGCACGGACTTGGATTCCTCGACCAGGACCTCTTGAACAAGCTTCCTTTTGCTGATGGTCCTGATCCAGATGGAGGCCCTCGACTCACACCCAGCGATTCTCTACTCAAGTGTCAGAGAATTCGACACATTATGCTTCGATCCATAGAACTAAGCCATAATAACTTTTAGACCCTTGCTAGACAACTGGCACTACGTAACCAAAGGTTTGCCAACTACGTGCACATGATGGCTTCTATGCTAAAAGGAATGGAGACGTATTCAATTCAGACAATGCTGAATCTGAACTGGTCTCGTTTGACTAGTCTCGACCCTCTCTGCTTGGACTTGAGCAAATGGGCACCAATCGACGAATTTGTAACTCTCAGGGCCAAGTTCTCTGACATGGGCAAGCACCTCAACCTTAAGACCTTGATTGTGTTGGGTTTACCTTGCCTCGCTAAGTTTGATGATCTGGGCGAGGAAGCCTGGGTTGCGAAACTCGAGGATGAGGACTATTGCATCCCTAGTTCGGACCCCAACAATGACGAAGACAAGCCCTGTGCACTGTCTGTACTCAAGAATTGTTTGCGACCTGGAGGTCAGATTCATTTGATAAGCGTGTTGACTCCAGGAACCTCGTACTGGCCAGGTGCAGATGAAAAAGACATTGAGGTTCTCGATGAATGAACTACCGCATTGTCTTAGTTCTGGTTACGGAGAAGATTCCTGCTTGTACTGTTCTTTCTCTTTGGACAGTCGTTTGTGCATCTGGCACATGGGATTACTATGGTTATGGGAGATGATGCTAGGTTTCATGGATTCGTATTTGTCAAAGTGATGGCTTTGACGGTTTTGAGATGGACTTGGAGGCTTTTCTTCTAGCAATCTGTACTTGGAAGCTGGTCTTCTACCTTCGGCCGGCCGAAGACTGCTATTCATGTAGCCCTCGTGTTTACCTAGCTGTTCTTGTGCAAGACATAAGACTTTGGTCAATATACTTCTTGTCCTACAGATACAATAAATGAAGAGTGCAGTATTTCTACTAATATGAAGAAGACGCATATACTTTCGAGATAGTGTCACCGAGAAGCAAACCTTTAAGGATATGTTCATTCCAATTGATAAATAATGAAGGAAGGACTGCCGCTGTGTGGGTTTCCTTTCCAAATTTCTAGAACGGTTGGTGATTCTGGAAGTGAGATAAGTGTTATTGTCGGTCAAACATTCGCTGACTGAGGGTCTCTTTAGGTAATTGCCGATGCATTGCAAGTCTGTTTTAGTTACTGTTCTAGTAAGAGGCCTTCTACGATTCGTCATATGATAACGTGAAGTTGCATAGGGATGGTCGCATGTGGTGACTCTCGTGACCTGTAAGCAGATCGGCGGTATGCCCTTACTTATCCTTGCAAGTAAGACACGGTCAAGCTCTACGGACATACGTGAACTTTACAATGGATGACGAAGATGACCCCTGCATTCTTTAGGACTTAGTTATCTGCTTCAAAAGAACGATGATTGGAGCTTTCGAGCGGCCAGAACATCTAGCGTTAGTCAAAGTGGTGCTGTTCTGTCTCACTGGTAGACAAAAACCAGGAAACAACCGTATTCAGTCTGACCTAGAAAGCATGCGCTACGCCACCTGCAGCCAGAACACGGATGTGATGCAGTGCCAAAGATAAGCTTAATTGCCATGTGCAGGCGAGATATTCCTGGTGTTGAATCAGGGTCTGTTCAAGCTATTCTTCAACCAAAGCCCTGCCAAGCAACAACCTCGTATTTCGCTTCGTATCATACAGAACCAAGCCAATCTTGATGGGCTTGTTCGTCACAAAAGCTATTTACCCGATGATCATCGGCCAGGCTAGGGTCTTAGGAAGTTCAACCAGGGCTGTGCCTTAGAAGTGCAGGTTCCCGAAGAGCCCATTGAATCTATCCTAAACCAACCCGGGGTACTAGCTCGTGATTTTCTGCACTTCTTATTGCAGGTCAAAGGTTTGTCCATAATGAAATGCGGTAGGTACTAAAAGGGCATCATTTACCGTTGTGTCGGTGTGTCCTGTTACTGGCTGACGTGGGTACGATGGGGACATCCTCCCTTTATCGGCCATCTTTTCAGTGTTCTGGAAAAACAACTTGGTGTCATCAGTAAGATATTGAAAGAGAGAATGGCTCTAGTTATCACATTTAATGAAAGGCAGGTCAACCGACAGAACGAGACATGGCAATGGTTGCACGGGTCGCCAGCTAAGAAGATAACAACATAGCCACTGACGAGGTGATCAGATATTGAACCTCATGCTATGAGATTTAGACTGGAGATCTGACACATCAGAGACAGGGTTCGGGTCAAAGCGAGATGCAGGTTCTGGGAGTTCGAGGTCCGGATCTTTTCCCAGGGCGCTAAATCTTTGGCCGCCTCTAGTCTATTTCTCGTCAAGGCCGAATTCTTCAACCCTGGCTAGCCTGTCTACCGATGTGGTAAACGCCACGGGCCCTGGCTAGATCATGCCTGTTCGAGTTAAAGGTTTGGGTACTACGTCTCTCATTTTGGGTCGAGGGTAGCAATACGAAGCATGTGTGTCTGCCAATTTCAGGTCCCGAAAGTCAATTTGTGCTATGTATGTAGCTACATTTAGAAACGCCCTCGGTCTGGTGTCCAATAATTCTCTATTAGCGCTCGGCGACCTCAATAGTCCGAGCCGTTAATGACAAAGGGCTTCTAGGTAAAAGTATCTGCGGCTTAGGGGCCAGCTGTTCAAACCATTGCGCGATATTGAATTCCTGGGGAGCGAATGTTCTACAGCACACACGACCTTGACTCTGTTCTAGACCCAGACCTAGGGCCAACTGCACTCTCTCAAATTACCCTGGCCATTTTTCCTTTTGGAATACGAAGCTTTGCAACCAAAGCTTAATGCATTAACGTGTCCGTAACTCAACCCAAACCTCCGAGTTTATCTCATTGCTCGTCCCGGTACGTCTATCTCTTAATGTCTGTCGACCGCTTGCTCTTAAAGCCACTGCCGTCCACATTCTGACAACCATTGTCTTTGGGATTTCCTCAAGACGAACCAACTTCCACGCCATTCATTTGCTCAACTACCCAATTCCACCATTTCCTCCCCTTTCCTTTCCTTTCCTTTCTTTTCTTTTCTTCTTGTTCCAACCAAAGCAGTTAGCTCATCTCCAAATGTTGACAACCATAGCAGCTCCCCTAAGGAGCCCACTCCTCCTCTACGTCTTCGCCATTCTCATGGCTTCCTACCTGATTCCCTCCGCCGAGGCCGCTCCGGCTGAGCGCCAAGCTGCCCCAGCCAGGTATGATGTGGTCATCTATGGCAACACAGTTGCTGCTGTGGCAGCTGCGGTGCAAACCAAGCGCATGAAAAAGACGGTAGCCATTGTTTTTCCCGGCGAAAATCTGGGTGGCCTCACAACATCGGGCCTTGGTTGGACCGACTCTAAGGACGGAAACTCTATCGGTGGCATTGCACGAGAATTTTACAGCAAGGTTTACGCCCACTATCAACAGAGCAGTGCATGGAATCAAGAAACACGTACCAATTACCTTGGAAGGAGGATTGGTGCCCAGCCAGGGCCTGCTATTGATGAGGGCAGAAAGATCCAATGGACCTTTGAGCCCAAGGTAGCCGAGTTCATCTTGGAGAAATGGATCAAGGATGGAAATATTCCCATCTTCCGCAACCAGGCCATTGACAGATCCAGGAACGGCGTGACCAAGAGGAATGGCCAGATCACGTCTTTTAGGACTCTCTCCGGAGATGTCTTTCAAGGAAAGATGTTTATTGATGCTAGTTACGAGGGTGACCTTATGGAGGCAGCTGGCATTTCTTCTCGCACCGGTCGCGAGAGCTCAGACGACTACAATGAGTCAGCAGCTGGTTTCTTGCTTGGTCGTGCTGAGCAACTCTCCAAGGTTGATCCTTACAAGAAGAAGGGAGACCCAAGCAGCGGCTTGATTTCCGGTGTTCAAAGAGTTATCAGGAATCCTGATGCCATTCGTGGTCAGGGTGATCCCTACCGCCTTCAATCCTACAACTTTCGGCTCAGTCTCACAAGGGTGGCTGGTAACAGAGTTCCCTTCACTAAGCCCGCAGATTACTCCGAGGCTAGATACGAAATTCTATTGCGGTATATCGAGTCTGGCTACACAGGGTCTTACTTTACCACTCAGCTTATGCCAAACATGAAGACCGACTCCAACGCCGCAGGTCAAGTCAGTACTGACTTTATCGGCGCCAACTATGACGACTCATCAAACTATGCCTTGTACTCGTACGAGAAGCGCCGAGAGATTTTCCAGCTACACAAGTCTTACACGCAGGGTTTCTTCTGGACCCTCGCTAACCACCCCCGTGTGCCACGGTCTCTCCGTACGAGAATCAATGCTTGGGGATACGCCAAGGATGAGTGGGTTAATAACGGCAACTGGCCCTACGAGATTTACATTCGCGAGGGACGCCGCATGGATGGTGTCTATACCATGACACAGGCCGATATTCAGTCTCCCCCACCGCGACCAAACCACAGCATCGGCAAGGGTCAGTATACCCTCGATGTGCACCAGGTTGAGCGCGTTGTTGTCAATGGCAAGATCTTCGATGAGGGCAAAGTGCATGTCCCTACCCCAGGCGCCTTCAATATCCCTCTTGGTACTATCCTTCCCAAGGAAAGCCAAGCGACTAACTTCCTCAATCCCGTTACGCTGAGCGCCACTCACATTGCCTACTCGGCTATTCGTATGGAGCCTACATACATGGTTCTTGGGCAAAGCGCTGCTACTGCTGCGTGTCTTGCAATCGACCAAGGCGTGAGCATCCAAAATGTAGATCGCGCAAGATTGATTGCAAGACTCAAGTCTGATAAGCAGTTGCTATAATTCTCCTTGTATGTGGCCTTTTTTAAAGATACCACCCACATGTTATTTAATTAGACACAATTCATTATCTGTATATAGCCGTTTCAGTTATGGACCATGTCAAAGCGTTGCGATCTAACGATATCGTCCTAATCGAGAGCCTATTGACAGACACTAGACTTATTAGGCCATGTTGATCACTCCCCCCTGACAAAACGATCGAATTATAAGAGCGCCTCTGGCCATCTCGATTCCGTGTTGGTGCTAGCCCAAAAAATTAAACTGACAGGTCATTAGATTAATGGCTGCTATGTTGCGCCACGCTCTCTCATGCCGTCCAGGCTGTCCTATCAGGCGGTTCATTCTAAACGAGACACTTCGTATAACAAATTGTTTATACGGCTAGGAGAATACATGTAATCTCTTAAAAGGCCCGTTCCATTCACGAGACACACAATAATTACAGAAGGGCATGTGTACTATGTTCACGTCAAATCAACAGCGCTACCACGTGGTAAAATCGAGAGCCAACAAAGCCGAAAGCACAGTGGATAGTTAACAGAGCGAATGGTAATATAGAAACTAAGCTGGAATAGATCAAAACTATCAAATACTTCCATTTCCGTAAGGCCAATAGCAATCTGGGTGGGTGGCCATCTCTCGATGCATCTCCTTGTTCAAAATAGAACATGACTCGGCAAATACGAGGACATCAACTAACTTAAACCTCAACAAGGTCCTTGCGTGGGTGAAATCGGACTATCAGCTTGGACTTTGACCAGACAGTCCAGATTCTAGCCTCCGACAGCCAATCCTGCTGTTTATCGAGCAGCTCCCAATCGTATGCATACGCTAGCGAGGCGATCATCATCCTTGCCTCAAGATATGCAAGATTGATGCCAATACACGCCCGAGGACCAATAGAGAATGGACGACTAGCTTCCTTCCTATCACCAAATCCTTCTCCAATCCAGCGTTCTGGGATGAAGTCGTCTGGGCGGTGGAAATATCGGGCATCATGTGTTGCATTCCAAGGATCGACTGATACAACAGTGCCCTTAGGGACCCAGTGTCCAGCGATGGTCGCTCCGGGGCAAATGCGTGGAAGGCCAAATGGAACCGGCGGGAAAACTCGAAGACTTTCTTCGATAACTCCACGCAAGTATGGCAGATTGTTTGTCGAGTCTCCTGTAATCTCATCCTCTGACGAAAACGTAGAGCGCATCTCGGCTTGGAGCTTGGCGAGTTTTTCAGGATTCTTGAGCAAGAAGTAAGTTGCCCCGGATAAAAGGTTTGCTGTAGTTTCAGATCCAGCAAGCATCAAGACCTTGGCCTGTTCTCGAAGATGAAGGTAATCAAGGTTGCCATTTCCCCTCCGAAGGATATGAGCAAAGAAATCCTCGCGATCTCGCGAGTCACCTAGCTTAATACGGTTGTTGACTTTCTCCATGGTGAGCTCGTTGTGGTAGTCCAAGCCCTTCTTGAGGCTCTTGGGTGTGATAAATGTGAGAATGAAGGCTGGGATCTGGAGACGGTTGGCAACGGGAAGCAGGGTCATTTGAGTCAAGGCGTCTAGAAGCTGTGTAACCCATACACTAGGTTTCCATTGCGAAACTGACTCAAAGGACTCACCAAACGTCAAGTCACCTGTATGTGTTAGCTAATACTTAAGGTTTGTCGATGGTAAGGCCTACCGATGATATCAAAAGTCAGCCAGTTGTATACTGAGGACATATCCACTCCCCCAGTTTTTGGACCTGCATGCTCACTGATTTGCTTGACAAGCAGGCTCACATGCTTCTTGACAGATTCTTCATTATCCCTCAAAGCTTTGGCACTGAAAGCGTGCGAAAGGGATCTTCGTTGAAGTCGATGATCCTGAGGGTCTCTGGCAAACACGATATTGGGTCGCGTGACGGCGGGGTCCACCGTAAAAAAGTATTCACTTTTGATAAACGTGCTTTTTTCCTTAGAGACGTGATTGTAGATATCCTTGATAGCCTCTGGAGACTTGAAGCTGAGCTCGTTCTGGGAGATCCTGACAACATCGCCGTACTTTCGATGCGTCTGGGTCATGATGGTATGATAATGGCCACTAGTCCAAGCTCGAATGAACCAAAACTGCGCGGGGAGTAGTTAGTATAGGGGCAAGGGCCGGAAAGGCGGTTCATGTAGTTTACATGGCTGCATGCTGCAAGTTTGGGGCCCGGAAACTTGGCCAGTGGATGGAAATACAATCTGTAGATAATGGTAGAGAGAATCCACGATACTGACTAGATCCCGGCGATTATTAGCAGTGTATAGTAAAAACCGAAGATGCTGGCTTGCTCGACTTACAGCCACGGCCAAGAAGACCAGTCCATAGCCAACTAAAAGCATGCTGCCTGAAGTTATTTCACAAGTGCTGACGTCTTTGGTATAAAACAATGAGTTAGATCTCAAGCTAGAAAAGAAATACTGGCTATAACTTCTTTCTATTTATGATTCTTGAGAGTGTGGCGTCACGCTTGAGGAGGTTGGCGATCATCCACTTGTATGACTCAGGCTGCATACAAACTGCAAGCAGGATACGCCTCGACCCGGTTTCAATTAAACAGGTTAGTAATTGCTAAGGAAAGAGACTCACGAAACATAGATCATCGGCGTATTCTTGGCAAGAAGACCTGAACTTTTGGGTGCATGAGCCAACGGTCCCTTCTGATCAGTGATGCACACCTGTGCAGCTTTTCATGCTAAGACTATGTATCAGCAGGACAATTGACTTCTATATTAGTAATTCTATTCTCAAAAAAGCATCCGAGCAAAAAAATACACAGCCTCTCTTCTGGTTTGCGCACAATGCTGGATGGTCGTCGACCAGTTGTTCCCACCAAAGCGCATCCTAGAACTAACGCAAGGGCCAGAAAAGGCCTCAATATTGCAGGACCTTTGTTTGCTTTGTGAATCGATTCCCTTCAAGCCAAGTCACGGATGCGGGGTTTTGACGCTCCTCAAGACGCCTCTTATGCATGTTTGCTACCTTCGACAAACAGCACTTATCACAACTGAGGTTTTAGAATTGACCCCATAGGTCGATGACACCCCTTGGTTTGATAAGATGACACACTAAATCATACCTGGATTGCTTCATCACTTCATTGAGGCGAGTTGATAAACTAATTTAGAATAACCTACATCAGGATTGCCCGGTTGGTGATTTTCTGCAGTCAGGCCATGAAGTAGGCTATCAACAAATACTGGACTTGCAATGCCAACAACAACAGGGCTTGGCATATCTCACCCGGTTCCCCGAGCCAGCCAGAATTAAGAACAGACTAAAACAGTACAGCCTGCCTATAGATCGCTTATAAAAAAACCAATAGGAACTCTTGTCGGCCAACCATCAACGTGGACTTCCACGACGCCGGCAGACTGTAACAGCACAAAGAAACATCAAAATGCAGGCCATACGTAGCACCATCTTGGTGTGGGAAATATGCGAGGCCGCAACCCCACGAGAACAGGTGTATCTGCTGACATGCGTCAACTGATAGGTCATCTTAACTCGATTCGCAATGCGACATGTTAGGTGATAAAGCAAGCTACGTCGAATCACGTCTTTTCACCATGCACTTGAAAGCTATGCTTGTTGACGATAACAGACAATGTTGCAATCAACTGAAATCTCTTTATCTGTATTCGTTCCTCCTCTGATATCATCTGATAATTCGGCGTTATAGCAGTGCTAGTTTTGGCAAAACAAAAGGTCCGGTAAGCATTTCCATAACATCCTGTACGATGATCATTGGATCCCTCTTACAAATGCTGATCTATGTTTCCGACATGGTCGTCTTTTCTTGTATACTGTTGACGCTGCGCATCCTTGTTTCAACCACTAACGGCTGGACGGCTGGACGCCTAGTTGTTCAAGCAGGTTTTGGAAGCACCGACTGTCAGTCGTTGTGCCTCGGCAAAATAATTCTGGGCCCAGTTCAAGGCTTAATCGATGAAAATGCCATTGAAAGCTGCCCATACATCAAGGCGTTGGTTCAGTGAAAGGACACGGTTCTGTGAGAATCGCGATTGGGGGTTGGTCAAAGATTATGGAGTTGCTGGAAATTCCTAAACACCTTAATAGCTACGAGACCAGTAGAGAGCCCAAGATAAGTGGAATAATCTTTCCGTGGGTTTCTTGTTGATCTTTAGTCGAGACACAACTCTAAGCTTAATAAGTTCACAATTGGTATATGGGTCCAACATAGAATTGCTCTTGACTTGTTTCTTTGTGTATCATTTTCTTTGTTGTAAACAGGGTGATCAATTATGCCCTGGTCGTGAATATTCACCTGTCCCGTCTCTTTATGTCCTTTCTCTCACATGGCCCGTTATGCATCGTGCTCTGCTGTGCCTTTACCATCAATCATGAATTGATTTTGTTCTTGTTTTGGCGCGAATTAGGCAGCTGTTAGACAGAAGATAACTGAACCTTCCAGCGTCACTCCATGCCTAACGTGGTTCCAAGTATCTACTAGCCCAGCACTAACAACAAACAGCAGCGACATCCCCACACCCTGGTCCATGGATTCTACCGAGAGAAGCAACTACAAACCCATCATCTTCATCAAGGATCTCTCTTTCATCAAAAACATTTATGCCTTTGTTAAACCAAATTCAAGCCCAAGGTTCTTCCTCTGATACCCAAGTTGCGATCCTCAAATCCTGGGTTCAAGCTTTATATCACTGTAAAATGGCGCAAGACACCAACCCATCGGAACTACCCTCCTCAGACGCGCCGACTGTTCACGGAGTTAATGTCGGTTCGAAGCTACAATGCTCCCATTGGTATTCAGAACTTGACATCATCGCCATCCGCCACAAATGTTGCGAGGAGTATTACGCCTGTATAAGCTGCCACGACGAACTTGCTGAACACGCCTCTCAAGTCTGGCCCAAATCACAGCAGCATGAGCGAGCAGTCTTATGTGGAAACTGCCATCTGGAGCTTACCATAGTCGAGTACATGGGGTGCCAGAATCGTTGTCCTAGTTGCGGTGCTGGATTTAACCCAGGGTGCAGCAAGCACTATGATCTATACTTTGAGATGTAGGACGGGGGACTGGGTCGTATCTTGTAATGTACAATTTATAGGCGACGATTTATCTCGTATTTCTTAGGACACGCTAAGAACACCAATAATAAAGCTTGGCTTTTAACAATTTAAATCAAGTTGTTTTGCCATTCGAATCACGACATAACGGATCGCCGCTTTTACCCATGGTAGCTCAGTCCCCTCTCTCCTTGGCAGCTCCCCCGCCACTCAGTCTTGCTCAGGGTGCCCCACTGAGCCAGGATAATCTGCTAGCCTGGCTCCTGGCCAAGCCTCGATGTCCACAAGTGCCACCATTCCAACTACAATTATTGCAATTATTGTTCAGCTTCTCGAGCAGGCTATAGAGAACGGCCTACACAGCGGTAATTTATCACAACGGGGACGCCAGACGGGCCCCACAGGACACGTGACCGTGCCCTGTTTCGCCGCCCAAGCGTCGGGTGCGGAATAACTTCCATGGCAGCCCCCTACACACAGCGGCTCCACTCAACATCTCTTCCCCTCCGTCATCCCACTCCCCTCCGTTCTCGCGGGGTCTTATTTCGAGTCTTTTCTACAGCACCAACCAACGACTGCTCCATAGCTTTCATCGCGGCAAAACTCACATCATGACTATCACGGTGGTTATGGGGTCACAATTTGGTACGTCTTTCACTCTTTTCCCTCTTATATCGGCCACAAGAGCGAAGAGTCGGGTACTGACTCGATATGATCGTCCAGGTGACGAAGGCGTACATTCCCTCCCTCCCTAGCTACGACGCTTCCATTCGATCAAGCTCTGATGAAATTGCTACAGAAGGGCAAATTGACCGATATCCTCGCGCCTAAGGCCCAGCTGTGCGCCCGCGCTGCAGGTGGAAACAATGCCGGCCATAAAATCGTGTGAGTCTATTCCTACCTTCCCGTCACTGGAGTAATCGGATCCAACTGCTAATCATAACAGAGCCAATGGCATCTCGTACAGGTACGCGCATAAAACGACGTTACGATCCGATATTCGCCGACAATATTGACATTTCTTAGCTTTCACCTGCTCCCCTCCGGTTTAATTAACCCGTCGTGGTAATTTTCCTAGCCAACGCCCAGTCTGTATTCATGCTGATACATTGAACAGTTTAAACCTGATTGGTTCCGACGTGGTTTTCCATGCGTCAGTATTATCAATATCCCCCTTGCCGACCACTGCCATGTCCTGTTGGCCGAGAGTTGCCCCTCCGGGTCGTCCGCCTTGACCAGCCGGTCAACATCTTGGACAACATCCACCAAGATGCTAATACTGCATACAGGCCGAGTTTTTTTCGGGAGCTCGAGGACTTAGAGTCCAAAGGATTGAAAAGTGTACGGGACAGGATCCTGGTCTCTGACCGCTGCCACATTGTATTGGACCTGCACGTGGCCGTCGACGGCCTTGAGGAGCTCGAGCTCGGAGGTAGTAGACTCTTTTCTTCTAACCGTACTCATAGCTGATTCTCCCCAGAGCGCCAAATTGGGACAACAAGGCGCGGCATTGGGCCTACCTATGCATGCAAGCACGCAGTTAGTATCTCGCCTTTGTATTTCCTAACAGCACTAACGCTTATATAGCGAAACGGAATCCGCCTTGCTGAGATCTTTTACCCCGAGCTCTTTGAAAGAAAATTACGTCAGCTCGAGCAAGGTTATCGCAAGCGATTTGGAGATCTTCTAGAGTACGATATCGCCGATGAGCTGAAGAGATTCGAATCGTATCGATCCGAGCTGGCCAAGTATACCGTTGACTCGACTGCCTTGATGTTTCAGGCTCAGAAAAACAACGAATTTATACTTGTTGAAGGAGCAAACGTTAGTATTTTCTCCATGTTCTTCTAGTCTCCCTCTTTTCTACAATATGTTTTGATACTAACAAGTTGGCGGGTTGTGCAACTGGGCCTGTGGTCTCGATCCCTTTTCCGATTTCAACAGAAGCAATGAGGTGACTCGAGTTTCGAACTCCAGAGAAATGACTTAGTTTCAACGGCCTTGGAGTAGACTGAACGTCATCTGGCCTCTGCTTGAGCTTTGACAGTCGAGAGGACAAGCTTGTACTGAGTGCCAGGCCTTACTTGATGATCGGAAAACGAGTAAGATATCATGGTTGGCCCTAGGATTCCTAAGAGGCAAATCAACTATTGGATTTACCAGTCTATGCTTTATATGCCGTTGCATTACCTACCGGGGATCTTAGGTCCTCCTCTATGTCAGGCTCGGTTTTCGTGCAAGTTTGTCCTCTACAAATGGAAAAGGGGTTTGAGACCCTCTCGGGCCGGTTGCGTCCTGCCTGGAATACAGGCGCTGATGTTGGACATCACCCATGGAGGATATCCAGTAGGTTGCCATCATTCAGGTTGGCTTTACGTGGCTAACAACAGACTTAGTTCGTTACGTCGAGCTCGACGACCATCGCAGGGATCATTGGGGGCCTGTCTCTGAATCCAAGGGCTTTGACGGAGGTGATCGGTGTTGTGAAGGCTTGTAAGTTAGGTGCTTCTAACGCAAGATACAATCCTAACAGCAATGGCAGACACCACCCGAGTTGGGGCGGGTGCCTTCAAGACTGAAGATACCGGAGAGTAAGGCACTCTTACTCTGGGTAGCAGGAGCAAAGGCTAATTAGATAACAGGGTTGGCACAAAGCTCCAAGACCTTGGGCATGAATGGGTCGGGCTACTCGAGAACAACTCGTCATACATTGCAGGCTAACTTACTTCCCAGGGCACATCAACTGGCCGTAGAAGACGATGCGGATGGCAAGTTGTTCAACATTGATATCCTGGATCTTGCTAATCATGAGAAGGCTCGACCTGGTTATCGTCCGCTACTCTAACTCAGTGAATTACTATGATTCCATTAACCTAACCAAGGTCAGTTTCTTTCCTACTTGAAGTCACAGGCTGACCTCCGTCTCTAGCTGGATGTTCTCGATACTTTCGAGACCATCAAAGTGGCTGTCGCATACCGATTGGACGGAGAAGAGCTTTCGTCATACCCCGCTGATCTAGATGCTCTCGACCGAGCCGAGGTTGTGTATAAGGAGTTCCCAGGTTGGCAGAAGTCAACGACTAACTGTAGGACGTACTACGACCTTCCGCAAAACGCAAGAAATTACGTGGAGGTAAGATACTTCACATAGCTAGGCAGAAAGGTACTGATGCTAAGGCTTTCTAGTTCATTGAGAAGTTTATCGGAGTCAAGGTATACTTTTTATGCTCTGTTTGTGGTGGCCTATTATTAACATCAGCTATCTTAGATCAAGTGGATTGGCACTGGTCCCGATCGTGAAGCTATGATTACGCGGGCTTGAGAGTTGCCTATCGTAGTGTAGTCGATGGAAGCGAGGAGATGTAGAAGAGATGCGGGCTCATTTCAAGGAAGCTCAGATCTTTTTGGCATAGAATACTTCATTGCTTGCAAGAAAGCAACTCTTCCATGGTTAAATCCAGTTAACTCCTATTTCTTATTTCCTGGTGTTAGTCCTTTCTGCAACCATGACGCTCCTTATCAGCCCAACTCCTGCTCTTCCTGCCTTTCTCCTACGCGTCTTCTAATAAGGTCACAACACTAGAACCAGAGTACAGAGGAGTGGCGTAGCGTTGTGCATATGACTTGTTTCCTACACTTGGATGTGCTTGAATAGCTTGCTCGGCTGGATGAGGTGATTAAACCTACCTATACGCCGGTGTCTAGCGACATTGCGTTAAAGTTTATTACGTACTGACAAGTGCCATGCGGTTTAAATACTAGTTTATACAAATATCCAGTCATCAATTCCATAGCAGATGCCTCAGCAAACTCAGTTGTAGTAGCCGACTGGCTGAAGGGTTGAGTCAGTTGTCCATCGTATGATTCTGGATGCAGGAATACCCCATGGACAAGGTCCTCGTAATCTTCATGGATAGAAATAAATGGGATCTGCTCGTTCCCTTCCCAAGATGGAAAGCGAACGGTTAGGTAGCCTTCTTCATCAGGATAAAATGGAAAACCACCGAATACGGCTGCATTCTCTTCAAACAAATGGTTCTCTATGTACCAGCCCGGGCTGACCACCACGATAGATTTGAAGTGTTTTAGTATCCCATCTGTGTAATTTGAAAAATATCAAGTATTTAAACGACTCCATATTAAAGAATTAGGCCCGTAGTATAAAACAATAATAGAAGCTTAATTATCTTTAACTCAGAAAAGTATACTCCTATAACCACAGGAGTCTACCTCTACGGCTATTCATTTAAAAGTACAGATAAGATGATCTTTGTGATTATTGAAGCATATAAGGTATCACTATGACAACGTTCTCGGCTACTCATACAAATCATTAGTCAGCGGGTTTAGCTCAGTTGGGAGAGCGTCAGACTGAAGTTAAACTTCAATCAATATCATCCGATATCTGAAGGTCGTGTGTTCGATCCACACAAACCGCATTTGACCTTTTTGCCTTGGAGTTTGTTGTTTGTTTCCCAGCCTCTCCAGTTTTTGATTCAAGTTGTTCCGCCGTTGCAAATTGTAGGCATTCGAGACCAGTGAGTGACATCCATACATGAAGCATCTTTAAAACAGAGTATTACGCCGAAAGGCGGAGGCACCTCCTTGGTATCTATGGTAAGTATCTTCTTACAGCATCTACTCTCTGACTACGTCGAGCCGGACACGGGAACGACCCGACTTGCCAATTTCTAGTACTAATACTAATGTTCAGGGCCTGAGTAGTACAATGATCAAATTCTTCCACAAGATGTGCTCAAAGGTAACGAAATTGAGAGTGTAGATACTAAAGAGCTTCGAAATGTTAGCAAGAGCTTTCCGGTGCTTGACATCAATGGTGCACACGATCCTGTCTTGTAGTCACTTGGTCATCCATAGTAAGTCTTTTCTTCAATTGAGGAAACCAACTAGTAATAGTGCGAGCGTTGGTATACGCCTTATTTTTCACCAATGACACAGCAGGTGATAGGTTCTTGAGATGATAAATTCCATAGCATGGAGTTGCTTCACATCCGTATAAATCCATGCTAGATTTGGCTTGTACCTATTCCATGAGGGTATTTCTTACAAGAGTAGGAATCATATACAAGTCTAATATGGTATCTATTCAATAAGCCAACCCGCTCGGTTAACAACGTTGATGAAGGCAAGATTGTTTTCAAACTAGCCAACTGCCAAGTTGGCTAGAAGATGACAATTGTAGACAATGTGATTTTTGGTGGGTAAATGAATGTAAGGGATGTATACCATACAACATGCCATGACACCTGAAAAGCCATATGTATCTTGAGAAGTCACTTCATTCAAACGTGGTTTCTCAGCAGGGTGTTGGAGGGTATCACTGCCCGCGGCGACAGCAAAGAGGAGGAACAAGGTAGATGCGGTATATGCCATGATGGAGCTCGTTAATCAACAAAAAAGTGAACGATGACCAAGTAAGATTGATGCTCACATGGTGATATTTATAGTTGTGGGTCGTAATAAATTCGCACCACTATAATCTCAGACCCCCTGTCATTTTGATCCTTTGACGTTGTCCTAGAATGTCATAGGCCAGGACTTTTGTACGTACAAGTAGGGAGGAGGATGGTGACATGAAACTGTGTGGCTGACTTTCTGGCTCGATGCTGATTTAAATGAGCCTTGTAGCTGATAACAGCCTTGAGAACCAATTGCGTCTACTATAACAAATAGCCTATCTTCAGAAATATTCAAGAGAGGGACTGGCTGTTTGTATTCAGGATTCAACTAAAAGATATATCTGCTACGTCTTACCCTGATGATCTGCACGATTGTTCTTGAGAATACCTGTGGAATTCCTGGCACCTCTTTGGAAAGAGAGTATTGAAGGGTAAGCAAATGTCAACGTTGGGAACAATTCCATGCGAGTAAGATTATGTCCCGCTACAGGTGAGGAGTTTAGTATTTGCAAACTGGATTAAGAGGAGGAAACTCAGATAACTGGATATGCAAATTCAATTTAAAAGAGACACCGAGATAGTAAGTGGGAGTTGGTTAATCTCCATTGATACAGTTAACTTAGTGGTGCGCTGTATGATCTGTAATACACGAGTCAAACAAAGAATAGATCCGATATGTACTCAGAGAATGATATTTCTTCCTAACAATCTAATTGGTTGGCGGGTTTAGCTCAGTTGGGAGAGCGTCAGACTGAAGTTAAACTTCGGGAAGTGATATCTGAAGGTCGTGTGTTCGATCCACACAAACCGCACACAGTCGTTAGCTTTTGCCATCTCTGTCTGTCAGACAGAGTAGAAGAAGAGGGGCAAGCAGGCAAACTTTTTGGCCAGAGAACATGGACTGCCTGCCATAAGCTCGTAGTTTCTCATCACCAAGGTACGGAAAGATATGCCATTCGGTGGGCACTCAGCTCAACAGGGCTATGTTAGACCCATATTCTGGTATCATGAAGCTTGTTACACACTCCAATCAAGACTATGGCACTTGATAGGAAAGGTACGCTAATCTTAGCGACTAAGGGAGCAGTTCTTGACCATTGTTAAGCCATCCATCCAACTAGGGTCGGATGTTGTTTTACCAAATGCCTCGTAGCTGCCAACTATGAAGCAGAAGAGACGGCCAGGTCGTAAACCTTGTCAACACTCACTAAGGTTGGGGCGTCGTGATCGTCCGGTGAGCGGTGTAAAGACTAAAGAATCACCAAATGGTGGTCAAGAAGCTTGAATAGACAGCTTTCTCGATGGGCGCAAAATATGACTGACATTAGAGCTTGAGCGCAGTTATTAATGACGTTTGTATGTTATTTGACTTTCAGCCCGTTAGATCCTTTGTAAAAACTTCCCTGCTCGGGGTGTAAGTACAGAGCAATCAATCATACAATAGGTATTTGCCAGGCTGGTTACGTAGTAGTAGCCGATAGTTTATAGTAGGACGCGCGTCTCGGTTTTTGAGCAGTTCCCATTAAGGCATGGTTGCATGCATCATAGAACTTTTCGATTTCTATTGAGTTTATGAGTTCTAAATGTTTAAAGTCAATATTTGCGATTGGCAAAATCTAACTACTTGTGACGCCAGAACTTGACCTTGGCTTATAGCCAATATTGACCTCTTGAACCAAGCTACATTGTTAAGCCTAACAAGCGATTCTTCTACCGTTTTTTACGATTCAAGCTAGAAGCTCCTGAACAGCTAAAGTCACTATAAAAACCATACATAACAAGCCACTTCCATGAGCTCAAGGCCGGAAATTAGATTTTCGGAAGCCATTCTCCGTCAGCAAGCTTCAACTATCTAGTGGAAGCTAAATTTGCAGCTCAGCAAGCCACCCGTAACTCGCCCTGCCGATCAGTAGTGCTCCTCTCATAGTGAAGTCATAATGAATGCCCTGATGCTAGGGAAATTGAATTGAGACCAAGGTCCATCCATCCCTCTTCTGTTGAATAAGTAAAATCGAAAAAAAAGGTAGAACGTCTGCACCAAATTTCAGTCGCCTAAGTTGACATGGGGCAATAAACCTGGATATAAGACGACCTAGTCCTTTCTCTCATTAACAGTGGTGTTTATCATTGGGGCCTAGTAATAACAGGAATGACAGTAAGCCTGCTGGCTCTTGATTCGTTCTCAAGCTATGTAACGCCAAGGCGTCGGAGAATACGATGCACCCCTCAGAAGTGAATTGACCAATTGCCTTGCTACCGAATGACGGCTACCATGTCGATTCAAGCTCGTGTCATCCATCCAGATTTCCGATATTTCACAGGGCCTCACTATCCGCACAGTCGGTTATAATCTTCACGTGCCATAACTCGTCTTTGATAAGATCTGTTTGGTATTGTATTGCTGCACATCTGTTGATATGTATCTCCGGATACCTCCTCGAGTTGAACCTTGCGTAAGCCTGGTAAGCTCCAGCCCCATGGCCCGCGACGTGAGATGCTACCACCATTGAACCTTGAGTTCGGTGTAGGATTGCAATCGATTGGCAGACATGCATCACTGATGCAGGTATGAACCTTTTTATGTCTTAAAATGCCCTATGACAAGTGCTGGCTTAGTCTGGATTGTGATGGTACCTCTCCCATCCCCATTTATACGTACTCAACCAGATCTTTCACAAGCCCTCTATATAAACTGATCAACTGGCCCGTTCTTCTCAGCACATTCTTGGGGTAAAAAACTTACGGTCGTTATCCTATCCACTCTTTGCTCCCACACGGTCACACAATATCAAGCCCTACAGCTTAACCATCACATAGCAGCAAGTTCGCTATTGACTCAGCACGCTCAATAAAAAATGAAGTCTCTCTTCATCCTCGCGACGCTTATCACCTCAATTGTGGCACAAAACAGTGCTCAGGGAGGTGCGCAGGGTGGCCCTATTCTTCCCGACTGTGCAGTAAGCGTGGCCTGAATAACTGAAACAGAGCCTTGGAGTGCCAACTAAACTATAATGCAGCAACCATGTGCCCTAGCCGCCATTCAGAACAGTAATTGCGGCACGAGTGATCCCGGCTGTGTCTGCAGGTCTGAAGGCTTTGTTGAAGCATATGTGAACTGTGTCACATCCAGTTGTAGCTCGGCCGACGCGGCTAGTATGTTATCCAGTTCTTTCTGATGGCGGACTCGTACGCTAATTCTATACAGCTGCCATTGCTACCGGCATCCAGATTTGTCAAGCTGCTGGTGTCACCATTGAAACCGCCCCAGGAGTACCCGGTGCTTCAGCTCAAGGCTCAGCTTATTATCCCCAGCCGCCTGGACCGCCATCTTCTGCACCCGTGGCCCCTTCTGCCCCTTCTGCACCGTCTGCGCCTTCTGCGCCTTCTGCGCCTGTCGCTCCTCCACCACCAGTCGTAAGTTTCTATAACTGCTTATGAAGTTCATGTTCTGACTGAAATACACCCAGCTGCCCACAGCTACAGCTACGGCAACCGGAGCGCCCCCTGTTGCTACGCCGACCGCACCCGGGCCTGTCCCTGAGACGCCTTCTCCTGCTGTCTCTGAGACGCCTCCTCCTGCTGTCTCTGAGACGCCTCCTCCTGCTGTCCCTACTGCTGGTGCAGGAGTGCCTAATTCATACAGAGCTGGTATCGTATCTGTTGGGTTGGCCTTGGCTTCGATGACGTTCTTGATCTTTTTGATCTAAACACCGGCTAGGTCACGAGATGAGGAACGCTCTGTTACACAGCCACCCCGAATTTGGGAGATATTGTGGCTTCACAAAGCATTGAAGTGTTTAGTTCAAGCTGAAGGAATATACTTGCAAGAAGTTGATTAGATATCAGGCCTATTGGGGCTTATCACTCTTCTACTACAATGATTAAAATTGAGGAAGCAAACTTGTCAGAACAAAATGGAACAACACGTAACCAAATGCAGTCCTTAGATCAGCAGGTTGGTTACAAATTTGCCGGGATATGGAGAATAATGGTCCTCGCTCATTACCTCAAATCATCAATAGGTCTGCCCACTAATATAGCCAAATTGCCCCTCATCAGACTTCCCAACTTGACACCATAGAAGACGCCTCATTTTACTGTCGATTGAATGGTTTTGATGAAGGTTATAAGGTAGTTTAGCTATATCCATCTTAGGATGGAGTATAATAAAATGATAGCACGACAAAAATGCTAAATTACAGGAGACCACCCAACTTTGTCGTCAGCGACTCAAGCTCATCGGCAACATCCTGGTGACAACCGAACTATACAAGCTGAGTTCATCACCACTGATCTTACGCTTACCATACTACGTGACGAGATATTATCAGACTGTCGAGAGGTCCTTGATGATGCGAAAAATACCTTGATGTAGACCGTCCCGGAAAAGTTTGAAGCACTTGAACAAGATCATTGTGCCCAGATACCCTCCCATCTTGACGCGGTTTAAGATACCGAGTACGTGTACCAAGGTAGAGAAATGAACAAAGATACATGGCGTGTACTGGATCTGATTTCACATGAGGTGGTTTGGAACGGAGATGCCCAGCACGTAGTCGACACGTTTACCATTATATATATGTACTGAGAGAATGAGAATGCTATGTGCTAAGTCAGGTCCCAGCAAGAAATCTTCAACTTCAAAGGCTAACACGGATTGAGCCTCTTTGACTACGTCTCTTCATGCATATGCTGTATCACCAAAGTCTATCATAGTCTGGCTTCTGCATGTGTACATATAGACAGAAGCAAAATCCGACGTCTAAAGCCTTGAATTTGGTGTTTGGTCGGGATCAAGCTCCTTCTTTGCCTTCTCTCGCAGCGATCGTCTGAGGATCTTCCCAGACTGCAAAACACATCACAAATTAGCCATGTATGCCAATGCGCACAAGAAATACTCACCGGATTCTTAGGAATCATATCCACAAACGCGACACCACCCTTAAGGCGCTTGTACCTGGCCACCCTAGCATCCATCCAGTCTATCACTTCCTTTTCAATGATTTGGGATCCCGGCTTCTTCACAATGTATGCCCGAGGCACTTCGTCTTCTTGGTAAGGGACACCGACAACTGCGGCGTCTGCTATCTCCGAGTGGTCCAGTAGTACTGCCTCCAGCTCAGCCGGTGCAACTTGGTTGCCCTTGACCTTGATAAGCTCCTTGATTCTGTCCACGATGTGAAAGATGGCCCCTGGCTCGAAGGAGTCGACGTATGCAATATCACCCGTCTTCAACCATCTTGTACCATCTTCGTCGATGTGAATAGTTGACTCGGTCGCACTCGGATTCTGCCAATAACCTCTCATCAGCGTAGGGCCCGTGACCCAGAGCTCACCACGCTCCCCTGGCTTCTGCACCATAGTCTTGCCGTCCAAATGCATAATCTTTCCGGAGCAGTTAGGCGCCAATTCTCCCACTGCGGCAGGATCACAAAGAAGACGAGGGTCCCAAGTCATACAGGTGCATGTCACTTCCGTCATGCCCCAGCCTTGCTTTACGTTGACTCTTTGATCTTCCCATAGTCTCTCGACACCATGGACAACTTCACGACTTAGAGGTGCGGCGCCAGAGCTGACGCGCTCGACACTGCTGATGTCGTACTTCTTGACCAGCGGGTGCTTTGACAGGTAGACGAGAATAGGAGGAACACAAAGCAAGCTAGTGATGCGAAAGCGTTGGACGTGCTGCAGCATCTTTTCAAAGTCGAAGTTCGGCATGATGTAGCACGGGACTCCAATATACGGATAGATAGAGACGAAATAAGTTTGTGCATAGGCGTGGTACATAGGGAGGAAGCATAGGCCCTTAGCTCGCTTCCAAAGATTGGCGTCGGGCTCCAAGTTCGCAAGTAAGACGACGCCAACACCATTTGCAACGTAGGAGGAGTGCGTGATCTCAACACCTTTGGGAACACCAGTTGTTCCACTGCTATAATTGAGACAGCAAGCAGTTTTTTCTGGATCCGCCGGCTCGACCCACTGCCAGGTCTTGGCTTGCTCTCGATTGTCGGATACCAAGTCAGTCCATAGTCGAAGCCCGTCTTTTTGACGGGCTTGAGATGGAGTTGCTGCATTGTTGTCAAATGGTGGTGGTATCGACGGATCGAGCACAAAGATGTTATCTCGAGATACGCCTGCGGTCTCAGCAGCCTCTAATGCAGTAGGCAGCTGACCAGTTGCTGCAAACATGAATGTGCTACCCGAGTTCTTGAGCTGGTACGCGAGCTCACGAGGTGTGAAAGCTGGGTTTGCGCCAGTAAAGACACCTCCACTCATCAAGACGCCGAGGAATATGCTTGGGAAATAGAGGTTGTTGGATGAAAAGACGAGGACTCTGTCTCCTGGGCGTACACCGGCCTTGATAAGACCCAAGGCGACTTGCTTGGCCAGTAAACGGAACTGGGCCTTGGTGAGGAAGTGGGTGTCTGGGCGATCCGCATCGATGAAGATTGGCTTGTCGGAATCTTCCATCGGCTCGCTGCAGGATCCGAATACCCATTGCTGGAGGGAGCAGTTGGGGATTGGCTCCGACCATCGTGATTTGAGAGCCATATTGACTGATAGATGGTAGATAGAGCTAGGGAGTAGAGGAAGAGAGAGAGTCAAACTCGAGGAATACCGTGAGGTACACCGCAACAATACAGACTGGGCGAGCTACCTATTTAACCCTTGCATAGCCCGGACACGAGTAACCTTAGGTGGATGAAAAATCTGGGGTAAACCAACAGGAGAATGTGGGGTATAGACCAATCTTTGCTCCCTTGAGCACACCAACCCCGCGTCAACCCTCGGCTCTACTCTTGATTATGGATGCTGAGTCACTAAATGAATCAACTTGCCGAGGCACAATCTGGTCTAGATCGTTGAGTGATGTCATCTATATATGTGGTCCATTAGAGGCACAGCATCGAGGGCAAGTAATTCTCATTCTCATTCTAGTGATGTTTTGGGCATCAATGGCACAGGTTGTAAACACTGGTGCAGCAAAATATATTTTGACATCTTTATGCTCTATCAACCTGGCCACTACTTGCTGCAGCCCTGTAGTTACAGCCAACCCAAGTAGCATTGTGTGAAGTTAAAGTGCTGGCGTCTGGCGTAGAGTGGTTAATGATTAAAACTTCTGATTGGTAATGGTAAGCAGCGAGGCATTTGTATCAACCCATCGCTCTAACTAAACTGAGTTAACACACTGGCATTTTGCCATGCTCCATTATCCTCTGCTTCTCGAGTCTAGGTGGCGAAACGAAAGTCGAGTCTACTCCCACATCAACATCAGAACGACACTCGAGTAACAGAGACTTACCGCTTGTTTCCCTGGTCGGTCGTGGTTGTCAGGTAGTGGTGTTGTTCATCTGGGGTCATGAAATCCCATTTCTTAGCTTTTTGCCTGTTCCTCCACCTATAGTAGAAGTACGTGGAGGGATATTGTATAAGCTAGGAGGATATGAGCCTCGCCGATTGCCAGGTTGGCCAGTAAGAATATGAGTGCACTTACACACATCCATACACAAATAACCAACAATCCTTTGTTGGCCTTGAAGTACCGTGGAGCGTCGTCTGGTTGATAGACTGTACTCCGTTAGTGTCCGAGTGACGGATAATTTTCGAAAAGCTTACTGTTGGCCCCAATCATTCCACTGACTTGAACCCACATGTTATAAAGCCTGTGCATTGTCAGATGTAGGTCAGCTGGGACAAAAGATTATCTTACGACGCAGAAACCGTTCTGTTCTGGACAGATCCCGCGTTCCTACTCGTCCAGGCAACCTGGATTGGGTGAGTGCTAGAGGCTTTTAGAACAAGCATTGCCTTCCATGGGTAGCAACGATACTCACTATGGGAACGACAGCAGTACTGTTGAAATAGCAAAGTAGACCCATGGCCCGATAGGATCGGGTAGAGCGATCAGTGTCACGAAACATGGTAGCAGCCATGCATCTTCGGCCATAGCAACGAAACTTCGGTTGTTGACAAGCTAACTAAAAGCTGTGATCAGCAGAATCGTAATAGAAGACCCGACAATGTAGGGAATCGACAATAGGTTAGTTTCGATGACGTTAAACCCAAGTTCGCGGAAAGAAAGTGTTAGGTATTGGTCAACGGGATATTTTGGTAGGCCAAAGAGAACACCGAGAGTGTAGAGTGGCCACATGTCGTAGTCTTTGGCGCATTCCCATATCTGTCTCACGGATAGACCTTGTCGGTTATACATGCCGCCCTTTTGAGGGTCATCTCGAATGACTAATCGAGTCAGTGCTAAGTAACCACCAACCATACAGGAACAACTTACCTGAGTTGACAATGATCTTTTCTTCCTTCTCAGTGAAGTAACCTTTCTTGTTCCACCAACTCTTAGTCTTGGCAGGAGATTGGGGCATCAGGAAGAAGGATGCGATTCCGATGATAACTACAACAACATCAGGATAGTCATATTAGACAATAAAGGAGGTACTGATAAGTAAAAATGCCTTCAATAAGAAAGAGCCAGCGCCAGCCAGCATAGCCAAGTATCCCACGCATTGATACCAGACCAACAGCAGCGAAACCAATGCCAATGTCGACTACATGCTGCGTAAGCAAGACTGTTCAGTTCTTAGAGCGAACCGCATACCGATTTGAGAAGACATCCAAAACCAAGCCAAGCGGATTGGGAGCTGATATAATCAACAAGTTTATCGGCAGACATGGGGTATGCTGGCCTACTCTTGTGCCGGTGTACCAGTAACTAAGGTAAAGTATTGTGTCACTTGTAACTTATTAGTCGTGTACACGAATTTTACTAGCTTTTGATATATACGGGATGAAACCGCCTTGGAACGTGGCACTGAGACGTTAGCAACATGACACTTGTTAACCGTGCGCAAGACTCACATCAGGTATCGAGTGGCAAGGAACGAGGCGCGACCATTCAAGAAGAATTGCATGCCAGCGATAAGACTGAAGATACATATCTGAATTGGAAATCATAGATCGGGACCAATACTGGAATAAGTCAGCATGGGAGTAACGACAAGGCCCTTGTCTCCCCACCGTTTAGAGATCAATTGAGAAGGTAATTCGGCAGCGAGGAAGCCGATTCGAGAAATTTTTTGACCAATATTCTACTACCCATCAGTATCTTGTCCTATTCTCTACTTTGTTGTTAGACAAGCAGAGAAACCCACGTAGTCAGCCCGCGTGATACCCAAGTCATCAAGCATGTTGTCAGAGACGGCGTTTGCGATGTTGTTTCGGTGAAAGTTCAAAGCCGCAAACATGACACACACCCAGGCCTATCAGCGTTAGTCTCGCCTTGAGGAGGTATATGAGTAGGCTTTCTCACCATGATTTTCCAATCAACTTTGTGTCGCGCTGCGTTCTCCTCTCGCCATGTCCAGCGAAAGTTGGGGTCAAAGGCTGACCAATTCTCCCACTGCGGATGGATGTATAGCTCCCCGTATTGTTCGATGTCTTCTGAATCCCATATACTCTCTTGGGTCGCGATCTGGACTTAGGTCAGCTTAGCTTCTTAAACCATAGGTCAGATGCTTCATACCGCATCTACGTCGTAGATGTCGTTCTTTCGAGGTTTTCGAGTGCGAAGAAATCGTAGGATAGCATCGCCTAACCCTGATTCCATGCGCTGGGCCTGCTGGTTGGCCAAGGCAGGGGCTGTAGGAGGAACCCATGTCCTAGGAGATCTATCGTCAAAGTCCTTTTTTTTGTCTTTGAGGCTGCCATGATCAGATGGAGACTCTGATCCTCCAGATGACGAGACGATGGCCTGTTGTTGGTGAGACATAGCACAGTCTATCCGGTTTCTACAAGACAGCAGAACCAAGAGGAATCAGAGAGCAAAGTCATTGCAGAGCGTGTAAATAAATATTGACCATAATTCTATACGGGACCACCAGAAGGGATCGGCGCATTCATGTTGGCATCATCAAGACTGTAACATTGATCTACGGAGTGGGTGGTGCCCTTTGAGAAATGTCAAGGATAACATTCCTGTAAAGGCAAATAGTAGGTTATTAGCCGACCGAAAGACGCAAAATCTACGAGGAGATGCAGATAATGGAACATAAATCCTTGAGATCTTGTTCAACGCCATTAGGCATGTTGCTTGCGCCATCAATTAATAATTTGCGGATTCAATGTCGTGCTTAGTTTGGCCAACGCATGCAACATGTTTACCGGCGCTAGTAGTCTACCGGCCTTTACCTACGGGCTATTCTCACCCGCCACTCACATCCAGGGCATATACATAGATAGCCACCCCCTGGAATCTAAGAGTGGGACATCGTGCTTGTGACCCCCACAGACAAGAGTAAACATGGAGTCGTGAGTTATAGCAAACCTACCCAGCCAGACCAGCATGACCCATGCCGACTCTATAAGACTTATCAGACTCAAGGCATGCCAGAGAGCTTCTTCGGGCACCTTAAGGTAGCTAGATAGGCTATTCCACGACGTTAAAATGATTATGTATGTAACTAGGGGGATATAAAGATATAAAAAGGAATACCTTTATTCCTTATTAGCTAGGTTACATAATTCAGTTTGATTACACTTTTTACCCGCTAATTTTTCATTATGAGGCCGGCTTAATGCTGGTACTGAATTGGGTATAATCATAGTCGCAACTTTGCCTGAGAGTGGTGTAATATGAACCCGAGATTCGTCTGTCAAAGTCAATGATGCAAACAAAGATCTAATTTACCTTCCTTTACTAAGAAAGTACAGAGTGAATGGCAAACCAATTGCGTTCTCTTACACTCTCATAGACTAATACTAACACTGGGCAGCTTTCCTATTACAACTTAACTTAGTCTTATCAGAGTAATACCTAACAAACTTATATTACTGCCTTTGGGCTTTGAAAAATAAGATACAATAGGTAATATATTTCAAGCTAAGCCAAGAGTTAAACCTATAGCAGTAGGGTTATAAACTATCTATATATTAAGGTTACACAGACCCCTCATTTTAATGTTGATGTCGTCACTCACTCCTCGACTCCTCGCCAAGCGCCATTTTCTCGACATATCTTACTCTGCACATCTTTAACAACAATACAATGGCAGAATCACAGCGAGTAGCAGTCACAAGATACCTATCAGACGCTACTAAGCCGCTTCGGCCTGTGCTTACTTCTCTCAATGGTGACAACAGCTGGTTGATGTCCTTCCCCAGACCCAGACCAGAACAAGCAGCCACGGGAAAGGCTTACTATCATATGGCTTTTGAACCTTGGCTCAAGGGTCCCGCTAATATCGTCCACTCGTGGGTCATTCAAATCTCCAGGACGTCAGATGCTGGAATCTCTGACGTCAAGCATATCGAGGCGGTGGCGAAGGAGATTGAAGGAGCAGCTGCCATACATATGCCTTCACCGAGTCAACAATTTAACGACGATAATTCTTCTCAAATCATTGATGCAATACTGCTTGAGTTTCACATCGAAGACCATCTACACGAACCCACCTTGCGGACTTTTTCACCAGACATCCCTGTTATAGCAACACCTCAAGTGGCCAAGATTGTCCAAGCATGGAATCACTTCACCACAATTCGAGTGATTCAAGACCTTGATCCCTCTGCTACGTGTTGGAGAGAACCAAACATTCACCCAGGCGAGCCCTTGCCTACTTGGCTTACACCGATCCGCATGCCCGGACATGCTGACTTGAACTTTGCCTTTGCTCTTATTTGGTCGCATACCAGCGATGATCAAGAGATTCACGAAGTCATTCTGAACTCTCCTCATGGAGTTAAAGTTGAAACAGGCCCACTCAATGCTTTTATAAAGTCAGAGCCAAAGACGAAAAAGCTAGCCATGTTACACGGTCTCAAAGAAAGCCATACCGGCGGAGTCCAAACGACTTTCGGAGCCAAAGCGGGACTGGCATTATATCGCAAGGTTGGGGGTGTCAAGTATTGGATCCCCAGCCACTCTTCTCGGTTGGACTACCGCGGAATTTTCATGAGAATCATTTGGACAATTGATACACCACGTACAGTCGACTGGGCAGTTGAGCAGGAACGCAAGGAGGGCTCGGTTGAAGATCTGGAGAGGCCAAATTGTGTACGGATTCCAAATGGTGGTTCAATGGTACTGGCAAGTTAATGAGTCTATATGAAGTATGTAAATTCCATTCTTATTTTGATTATAATTATGTTTTCTGTTTCCATATCTTTGCCTTCATCATTGCCTCAAGGGCCGTCATCGCCACATGGTATAACGGTGGCTTGGCCCAAGCCCGTTTTCCCTGTTGAATGTTATTTCTTCTCTGAACAACTGATTTACTTGAAATCCGGTTCGTCACAGTTGATTCGTATCAAATACTATATTTGTAGGTAGTCGATGAAAGTAATTGATGATTTGGCTGGCTCACTGTTCATTACAAGGACTTATAGATGTAGTCCGTCATGAGTGGCATCACAAATAGGCAAATGCCATACCATACTGTTAATTTCTTTTTTTCGTGCATAGTATTAAATTGCACTGCCTTGTATATCCGAATTGGGCGATTGATGAAGATCTATGCGGGTGGTGTCTCTTATCTAGGCCTTGGAGGCTGACCTGAGACAGTTCCATCGGCAATACCCGTCAGTTTGAAAGGTGTCCTTGGTCAATTCGACTATTATAGGAGTTCCCTTCGTATTTCATCCAGAGTTGCAGAATCGAGAGGTTTGCTACTGAGATCCTTCACAAGCCTCTACTATAACATCATGAAGTAACTCCAGGTAAGACGAGCTTGCCGCAGCAGACTTTTGTAACGTGAGATTTGTTTTTGGGAATTATTGTAAAGGTCTAGTCGTATACCAACAACTAGGGACTTCGTGTGTCTTCGGATTATCGGCAGAGAATACGGGGATGATGAGGAGCCACGAAGTCAAAATGAGTGGAATGCGCTAAATTTGGGACATGAGACACGATACTATCAAGCGGAATGTCCGGATGGTTGGTTACATGAAGTCCATCAGTAGACCAATAGAACATTCTCTTTGGGAAGCCTCAGATTCTCCGTACTGATAGTCATTAAATTCTTTCGTGTTCGAATAATCAATTTGCAAGCAGACCTCAATCACACTCTTCACTTGTATCCGAAACTCATGGTCAAGGGGGATGCGTGCTGGATGTACGTCTTGTATCTAGCATGCCCATGTATGAGTTGGATATTTGGCCGTAATCACGATAGTTGGGTATTGGTAAAATAATGATGTTGCGTGTTTGAACAAGGAGTTCTAAAACCATCATTTGTGTGTGTGTGCTGAATACAGTATCTTACGTGTTGGCCGGTAGCGCTGACAGGCTAATCATTTCGGGTCTTGTAGTATCATTTTTGGGTTCAACTAAATTTATTCAACTCGGGGCATAGGCCCATAGCCACAGGAGGTGATATGGTACAGTGACAAATCTACAACGTAGCATACATAGGTCCATCTATAACACCAAACCAAAGTATAAAGACTCCTTTGCTTTCTCTCCAGTCTGTCGTTTTAATCATCATCCAGAACAAGCACAAGAGAACAATACAGCATTTCAATCCAGTCATACTTTCATCTTGAACCAACAAAGTCAATATGCACTTCGCCGCTGTTCTTACCGCTATTGCCGCTCTGGCCATGGGCGCCAGCGCCAACGCCAGCCCTGAGCCTCACTCCAAGCCTGGTCCCTACGAAAGCGTAATCTCGGCTCGCATCTGGGGATCTAGGGACTGTGGTGGTCACGACAATACCCTCAACTACGGCGAGCTCACTCTGCGCGGAATTGACAACAACGAGTGCCACAAGTTTGAGGATAAGATCAAGTCTGTTCACCAGTATCATCATGCCCATCATTGCAAGCGTGGGTTCCAATGAATTCGTTCGTATATTGTTTTGAGCTAATCCCAGTAACAGTGGTTCTCTATCACGACGATCGTTGCAAACATGGGAAGAAGCACATCAACGACGGGCAGTGCTGTGAGACCCTCCGACACTTCCGTAGCTACAAGGTGGAATGTAAGTAAACAACTAAACGTCATGTTTGGAACAAATTGAGTAAAAATCAATGAGACAAAAGCAGTAAAATCACGTCAAGAAGCCAAGTTGTCAACACATAAATGTATTACTATTATATATATATATAAAATGCCTATGAGTGGTCTATGTGGTTTATTGAATGGAACGTGCTGCCAACTCTGCTAGAACACATTTAGGCGGCGCCCTGGGTGAGGTAGCCAGTAAGACCGACGAAAACGCCCGAAACAGGCTTGACAACGGGGCCCAGGGGGGTGTTCTTCAGCGTTCCTAGGATCGAGGAAAGAATATCAACGAGACCGGGAACAATATCACCGACGAGTCCAGCCACAAGCTTAAGGAGGGTGGCCACGGTCTGGAATAGGATCTCCTGAATAGAGCTGATAACCTTGTCAAGTCCAAGAACACCGGTAACTTCCTTAGAACAAGCAACAACCACCTGAACAAGCTCAATAACCAGGCTCAGGATAGGCTTGACGTCGACGGCGCTGATCTTCACGCTGATGACATCAGTGAGTTGGCCAACGACAGCGGTGAGAAGCTTGTTGAGAATGCTGAAGTGCTGGTGAACCCTGGTGATGGCCACAGCCTTGGTGATGGTTCCGGCCTTGAAGCTCTTGACGACATGGGCTATACATGTGTTAGTGTTTACGGAGGATAAGATGCAAAGTTCGTAGTGACATACAGATAGCGGTGGTTTGGACCTTGACCTGGCTAACGGCAATGCGCAAAACCTTAACAACACCAGCAGACTTGGTGACTTGAACGGTGCTAATCTTCGTGATTGTCTTTGTGACAGTCTTCTTGGCGGTATATACGTCTGGAACCTCGGCAGGATTGCCAACAGTTGGGACTTCACCGGGGTAACCGGGCAGCTGGGAGGGAACAGGGTATTCGCGCTTGCTGCCAGGACCCGGGTTGGAAATGATCTGGGGTAAAGCGACGGCTGAAGCCGTGAGGAAGGCAAATGAGAGGAGTCCGAACTTCATTGTGAAAGACAAGTGTATGTAAAGAATGACTTGGTTGAGATTGGTAAATGAATGACTGAGGTAGAATGGCTGAGGTAGAGTGAATGCTGATCGAAGTGGTGGTCTATGGCCTCCTTTCATACTTTTTGGTTAGATGGTCAATAGGGGCGCTGAATCTTCTTCCAGAAACAGACTCAGCGTCATGTTTCTCGGGCGAAAGTTTGATCCACTGTCAATGATACCTTGGTATAAACAAAACCAGCATCTAAGTCTCATTCGAGCAAGGGTGCTCAGATCAACAAATGGCACGCCACAGGATCTCCCCAAAGTTTTCTGATTGAAAGAAACGAGGCAATGAAACGGTTGAAACTGCCGAGCTGATCATAATCAAAGTAGTTCTCTGCCCGCCAGAGATTGTCATTTTGTAGAACTTCTGATTGGATCCTGAGCGAAGCGTCGCAGCACCAGCGGCCGTTATCACCCTGAGGTATCATCGTCTCACAGCAGCTGAAATTAGCTTTGATATCTTAACATGCTAAGTGTCCTGTATACGCAGTACACATTTCTTTCTCGTGGACTTGGAAATGAGTAATATTGAACAATCTCTACCCTTTGCTATGATTAAGAATGGATCGAGCTGACGACATCACATAGTTTAAATCTTTGTCGGGCGCCAAACTCAAAGTTCATAGTCAGAGTTAATTCCTCATACGAAGATAAGCACAATTACTTAGCACAAACTTTGTGTCACAAAGCCTCTCTCAAGTGAAAAGAGAGATAAATATTAACGAACACTACTGAAAAAGAATGTCGCCTGATCGAGGGCTCCTGTTTCTCGTGATTGGAGATAGCATTACCTAGGTTAAGTGCGAGGTAATTTTATAATGCTCAGGACATATAACATATACGACAGGGATAGACTACTCAGTATAACTCCTCGAAAATATGAATGTATTTTATATTCTTTTACCAATAGCGATAACGTCTATGGAGTCTTTAAATGCGCATCGTAGAATAATATCTGACATTACTTTGAGCTTTTCTTCTTCTTTTTTTCAAACGTCTAGGGTAATTAGCCACCCAAAGTCATCTTGCCATGCAACACCAGGAAACATAGATATCCAATATCACCCTAACAGACACTAAGTGACAGCTAATATACGTGTAAGAAATGTTATCACCGTAGTGATAGCAAGGATGCAGCACCCGCATTTTATAAAAAGCTTTTTGCAAGTTGAAAATAAGATTTGTAGAGTTCGTGTATGACTTTGTTTGTTCTGATCCCCTGGTCCTCTCTTAGACCTTAACTTTAAGCTTACAAACTTAAAGTGTGCAAAATTCGTGCTTTCTAATTATCACCTGGATTAATTTGCCGCTTTATATACATTTATTAAAATAGTAACTATAAAATCTTGCTTTATTTAGTAGTAACTATTGCTGAGAGTAAAATCTATCTACTAAATTAATAAAGATAAAAAAAAAGAAAAAGAGAATTAGGCGATGAGATGTAAAACAGACATATTAAGCATAATGTGGAATACTCTGGCTTTTTGTCTTATGGAATGCGAAGCAGCCAAACCATATCCAGTATATTTTACACAAGGATGTGTTGAAAATTTAGTTGGAAGTCATTGGCCCTATAACGACTGGCATATTCGTCTTTACCTTGCAAGATGGTTAAATATCACTCGTCCATCTCGAGTTTTGCGAAACCTGTCCCCAATACCATCCTCGGAGTATACAGCTTTTTAGGCTAGACAGTGAGTACAGAATATTGGTGGGAAAATCTTTCTTCAACGGAAAACCTCCCGGATGGCGGAAAACCCTGGCGCGACGGAAAACCCTCAATTGCTTTAAAAATTTGGGGAAGCTTAAGTAAGTAGGTTATAAGTAGTCTTCAGGACGGACAGAAAAGCTGGGGTATTATCGGTCGCCCACATCTCGCACTCTTAGGGCACTACAGCTCCAACTCAGACAAGATGCTTCTCTCACTAGTCCCTATCATTGGGGCCTTGACAGCATTGACTCTGGCCAATTCTCATCCATTTACGCTTCGTGTTGCGCATCAACAGCGTGGTATTCTCACACTGAGCTTCGATCCTACCAAGTCAGCAGACAATAGCCTTGAAGTTCTTACAACCACGCCAGCTGGAACACGGCCTGGTTGGTTGCATTCCAGAGGAAAACACTTATACTCTATCTCGCGAACTTTCTTTCCCGATAATTCATCGACTAGCGCTGGCATATTCGCTTTCGAGAAACAAGCTAGTGGCCGGCTGCGTTTACTCGATACTGCTGTTTCCCATGGAGACGGCGGAGTCTTTGTTGATGTCTCGCCAAACGGGAAGACTTTGGCTACTGCCAACATGTAGGTTTCACAAGTGCATTACGTTGTAGCTTCATTACTGACCAACAATTTCCTCAGCGATGGATCAACAGCTGCCGTGTTTCCATTGACCTCTCCAGGAAACATTGGCCATTCCTCACATATCTTCCAATACAGCCTGACTCGTCCCGGTCCAGGCCTGGGGACGTCGCAGATAAGGTCAAACCCGCATGCCGCTATGTTCGACCCATCTGGTGACATATTGGCTGTTCCTGATAAAGGCGCAGATCGACTATATCTCTATCAGGTGCACAATAGCCAAAATGTCGAGATGATCAGGAATATGACCTTCCTCCCTGGGACTGGCCCACGACATCTCATATTTTCTGAGCGCAGTCCACAAAAGACCTTGATGTTTGTGGTTGCTGAGTTAGACAACACTATCAACGTGTTTTCACTCGATCGTCCCAGTAAGAGTACTAATCTCAAGAAAACACTAAAAGTTACACACCTTCAGTCACTATCGACCTTGAGCGACTCAACAGTTCGTACGGAACCAACGGGTAACAAGACAGCAGCAGAGATTGCTCTCTCACATGACGAGCGATTTCTTTATGTCACAAACCGAAACCCGGCCGAAATTGATAACCTTGACACGCTCGCGATCTATTCCGCCAATCTTAACAGCAACAAGCCCTTAAAGTTCATCGGGCTTAACAGCACCTACGGCAAAATTCCTCGACATTTCTCTCTATCACCAGACTTGAACAGTAAATTCGCCGCCATCGCGCACCAAACCTCAAACAATTTGTTTGTTCTTGAAAGAGATTCGCGCACTGGATTCTTCACCCGTATTGTTGGCAACCTCAGTTTCGGGCAGCAAGATCTGACAACCAGGGTTGGACCGGTAGCTGTTATCTGGGATTGAAATTTGCCGGAAACCAGGAAATGCTTATGACTGCTTATCGAGAGTAACTATACCGATATAGAGCGAGCAACGGAGCAAGCACAACTATATGATTAAGAACATATTAGACATTATCTTGCGAAGTAATAAGCCGCGTATTTACTCCTCCTTAAGCGGACGCGCCCCTTTGAATAAAGATTGATAAAGCAATAATCGTATTCTCTGCAAAACAAGACCCCTTTGCAGGTACAGATCCATATCTGCTAAATTAAAGAGGTGATAAGGACTTATATCAAGCCACCTACTATGCTCAAAGAGCCTGGAAAAGAGAAACAGTCACAGGATGGCATGAGATATGCACTTCCCTATACGTTGTCTCGAGCGACAGGAGAGTTCGAGGATATATATCAAACCCAAATAATTTCTCTCAAGTCTAAGGGAGTCGACAAATAAGTGTCAACTAGGGCTCAAGAGTGTGTATATTAAGTCATCAAAGCAAGTGCAAATTTCCTCTAACTAAATACAAGCCCAATTAGTGTTGACTACAAGTATGGTCTAATTCTACTACCACCTAACCTGTCCACTCTCCTCATATGTGCTTCTTCGATCTCGAGTGCTTGCTTGCATCAGCTTCCGAAACACGTAGTAGTAAGGATGCTATTTTGTGTTATAGTAGCAGCGAAAATACCACTGTAGTAGTTGTGGGTGTGATACGGTCATGTGTCATGGTCCGGCGGCTCGGTTTTGCAACCCTCGTCTGGTAGCTCGAAACTTAAAACGATTAGGAATGTCATTTCCCTAGACCCTAGGGGAGTCCACGTAAAATCTTGGTTGTATTCTAGAAACCAAACATGCAGTTACATTCATATGAAGTAAGGAATACATCTCAAAACAACAAGTAATTACCTCCTTGCCTCACAGACTACCGTAAACCCAAAGATGGTTTGAGGTGATATTCAGTGAGATGAAATGTTATTTACTGGTGCTTATGAGGAAAACAAGCTCTATAGTCATCAGCTGAATAATTAAAAGCGTCGGAAAAGAAATTTTAACAACTTCAGGAAGACAGAAAATGGTCTTCAAATACTATGGGAAGATGTTTATATGAATCTTCTAAATGCCAATAATCATCAACTTCGGGTTTTAGAACAGAATTCTATCAAACTTAGATGAGCACCTCAATTTCTTTTAGTTGTGATGCTACTTCTGTTTAGCCATAAGTTGCCTAAAGAAAGTAGAGTTCTATTATGTGACAGTCATAATGCTGTCTGATATACTCAATTGGAGGAACACACGTTCATGTGTGTACAGGAAAGAACAAGCTGCTTTACTGCACAACTCTTTGTGCACATATTATTAAAGGGATATTCAAGCCATATCCTTATAGCTCGACAAAGGTAAAAAAACCAAAACTAGATCGTCACCTTAATAGTACTGGCAACACTAGGCACTCCACCCGTGTTCATAACAAAAAGCATCCAGTAACCAGGCAGAGCAATTCCCGAATCAGCAGGGATCCTGAAAGAGTACCTGTTTGTACCAGCTCTGGTCAAGGTCAGAGGAATACGTCGCTGATCAGTGTTGACGGTGTGTGTAGCAGTGCCATATCGGATGAGAGAGGCACTCCTGATGGCACCCCCGGTAGTAATGGTGATGGTGCTGCCGACCTTTGCAGTCCTTGCAGAAACGGCTGTGATTCTGGGACGAGTAGCAAGGTTGCCATTGCTATCGTAGAGATAGTTTGGGGTGAAGATTTGAGCATCAAAGTGGTTAGTCCTGCAGCTACCGCAAAGGCCGCCGCCACCATTGAACACAGTTGCATCTGGCAGCAGCAGAGACATACTGTGATAAGTTCGGGGGATAGTGTTTTTCTGTTGTCTGATGAAAGTGTGGGAGCCTGGAAGGTAGAGCTCAGGCTCGAGTTGAGCAGTGGTATCTGTGAAAGGGTTGGAGTGTTGCTGACCGCCGGTGATAAAGACGGATCCATCAGGGAGAACAACAGAGGTATGGAAGACACGAGCGTGAATACCCTCTCCGTTCGTGCCAACCAAGGTTGTTTGGGCGACAGTTCCAGGCTCACCAATTGTGAGAACGTGGGCTCGGGCCGTACCAGGAGCGTTGACGTAGCTGGTAGCGCCGCCGTAAGTAAGAATCTTGCCGTTGAGGGCATCGTACATAACCGAGTTGCCATTCATAGAATCAGGATCAACCCGGCCATTCTTTTGTCGTCTTCCAGCTGCCTTGACATCTCCTCTGGTTCCCCTAGTAGTGTAGTACCAGTTCATGGCAGTGCTTGGGCCGGCTTGGAAGACACTTCCCTTCTTCCAGCCAAATAGCCAGGCGTGGTTGTCAGCCTTGTAAACACCTTCCCTATCCTTTGTGAGCATTGGCGCAACCAGAGCGCCGGGGAGAGATGACCATGTGTTGGAGGCAGGATCGTAGATTTCACCATTCTTGCCTCCACGGGGACCGCTCCAAGAACCACCGACGGTGAAAACACGGCCGTCGGAAGTTGTCGCGGACGACTGATAGCCGCGAGCAATGACCATATCAGGGCCTGGTTGCCAGTTGCCGTTAGCATCAAGGATGGATGTCTTTTTGGCATCGTTGCCGCCAGTGACTATAATATTTCCCTCTCCATCCATGGAGATACCTGGGCAGAACATGTCATGTCTGTTGTTGGTGACATTGCGGTTCGAGATGATGCCAGTAGCAGGGTCCCAGATGGAGGTTAGTGTAAAACCACCGCGGGGATTAGTGCCTTGGAAAGCATCATAACGGTAGGCAGACCAGATGACAACCCTGCCAGAGAGCGGCTCAACGGCGCCGGCCACAGGGATGACGGGGAAGTCAAGAGTAGCGCCCCAGCGTCCAAGTCCAGGTTGGGGAGGGGTGTAAGAAAGAGCGTTGTAGACAATGAGATCGGAGATGGCGATCCAGGGATAATCGTCGTTTGTGTTGGAGAGAGCAACAAGACGAACGTAACGACCAGGCTTGGTCTCAAAGTTTGAGATTTTGGGGTATTGATCTCCCCAGTACGTTCCCGTCGCAACGGCCTCGCCCCAGTTGGTGCCGTCAGCGCTCACGTAGACGGCATGGCGACCGATCCAAGTGCGAGTATTGCCGTCTTGGCGAGGAGTCACTGAGATACCGCTGACATACTGAGTGCGCTTCATATCAATGATAATGGAGTGAGGGGGCGGGGTGTTGGTTGTGCCCGAAGGAGTCTGCCAGAAAGTGTTTTTACTGCCATCAATAGCCTTGGCACATTCATAACCTGGTTGTTGGCTAGAGCATCTCACTGTCCAGCCTGTGCGGTCAATGGGATTAGATCCCACAGGAGGAGCCGCGGCGAATCTGCCAGGCTGTTGACCTTGCGTCTCTGGTCTGAGTGCGTTGGCGACGTCTGAGAGAGCACCAAGGCACAAGGCCAAGGTGTGAAGTGTCTTCATTTTGTGAAGTCGAGTAAACAGAAAATACGAAAAGAATGGCGAAATGCAAGTGAGGATGAGAAGAAGTAAACAGGAAAAGGAAAAGGAGGGACAGAGAATGAACAAGTTACGAGCTGAGGAAGATGACAGGACCTGGTTGCATCTTTATTTACCTAGGTATAGTATTTACATACAAACCCGTATTAGAACGTGCATAGTTCGCCGCAGGGAACGAACAACGATTCTAGGTCAAGGCGCTGCTGAACATGGCAAAGGTTGTGTGAGCGGTTGACAAGCGCACAGATATTATCCTTTAGTGATGATCGGAATCCAGACTTGCAGAGGCGGCTGCAAATGACGTTGAGCCGTCAGTTGAGGCGTCGACGCTTGGGCAATCAGAATCGACTATTGCAACTTTGTGCATAAAGGCTGCGCACCATGTTTCAAGAGTTTACATGTCACTATTTCATGAGATTGGACGTGAAAAGCTTGCTTGACCCAGTAGAAGAGAGTCTGGGCTTTTCGGAACTGCAGACTAAAGTAAGCGATCCTTGTCAACTTTTGTCCTCTGCCAATCAAGCTTTTTCACTCACAATTATTTAGGGGTGATACCATGTAAATGCATCGCCGCTCATTGAATTCTTTAAAGTTCAGTTAGAAGTCCCCTTAATCTATGCCCGGGATTACTGTATCGGCTCGTATATGACTCGTGTCCGGTACACATGACAAAGAATGAGGTAAGACGAGAAGAAAAGGTATAGCAGACACCAAACGTAGATAGTATCGATGCACTGGATAAGCGTGCTGTAGACCAAGATCTCTTTCACTCTATCTGAGGGATTATCCAACCATCAAGAGTCTGCAATACCTACAACAGTCCCAATCCGCAGATCAGATGCAAGTCTCTTCGTATAGACCCTGCTCGTGGCGCCAACTGACGCTTGTTTGGGTAACGACTTAAGCCAAGCAAATAGCCGCACGTTCTCGCCGAGTTCGATCGCTCTTGCGACTGTATCCACTCTACTCTTCACTACCCCTGGTGATCTGCCAACGAAGCAAACTAGTCCTCTTTGATTCGATGGACGAAGGTAAGCGGGCCAACTGCTGAGGCCGTCTCTTCACCTCCCCCGACACTTGGGATGTGGAGGGGAGGACAAGGAGTTCCGGGGGCCAAAGGCAACGGATGAATGTGAAAAACAAGGGTACTATAGATTATGACGTCTTATCGTGATGGGATGACTTTGAGATCGACAGCCTCGTCAAACAATATCAAAGCCACCAGCCACCTAATTTCGTGGGGTGCACCAGATGCCGCACCACTCAACTCAATTCTTCCGCTACGTTGATTTTACGATAACAACGGGTCCAAGTGGCGTACTAGTCCCAGGGGTAACCCAAGATGCTGGCTCCGATCATCCGCGGGTGGTTTATTTTGATCTTTGCGATGTTATATAGTGAGCGACAGACGTGCTCTATTCTTGACAAAAGGACTACATCGCAATCTAACAGGCGTTTCAGGAGATTCAAAAGTAATGCAAGTATGAACTGAGGTATCTAGATTGCGCATAAAAGAAAAAAGGAACCCGCTGTAGCCCATGTTGAAAACTATATATCCGGATCGAAGCGAAATGAGAAACAATGTGCGATACGAAACATACCAAATGACTAGTACCATCCAAGGATCATTATCTAGTAGTAACCTACATATGTACGTAACTAATTGACAAACCTTCCTATTTAGTGCTCGTGTTCACGGTCGGTAAGTCAAGCCTAGGATTCTTATCTTCTTGAGACAATACTCCATCCATATTCAATCTCTTGCTCCGAAAACGAGCAGCGCTATGAATCGTAGGATACAGGTCCATCAACACCGTGCTCGCAACTCAAGTCATTAGTAAAGCAGACAGCATCCAATGCATCACTTGCACCTCCCAGCCAGATTCGGTACTCTCCATCGGGCTCAGGAATCAACCAATCTTGCGCTTCTACATCCCAGACGCTCAAGTCCTTTCTGGTCATCGTGACACGTACCGTCTCGCTCTCGCCGGGCGCCAACTCGATCGTCTTTTCGAAATCGCGCAACTGAATTACCGGCGTATCCCATCCGTTGTTCTCTGGAAACTGGATATAAGCCTGAACTGAAGCTTTTCCAGAATATTTGCTACCCGTATTGGTGACTCGAACAGAAACCTCGTAAGCTTTGTCCCACAAAGCGGGATTGCCACCTTGAGCACCACCTGCGCGGGGAACATCAGTTTTCTGTGTACGAGAATAGCCTTCTGGGTACGGATATTCCGTCGTGTTGGCTTTAGCAGCGGCAGCCTTTGCATCGGACTCGGAAAGCCAAGAATAGAGGTAGCGCCAGACTGTCTGGAAACCTGCGGGCTTGACGGCCTCTTTATAGTCGGGAATATCTTGAGAATAGTACAAGACTCTGCCCTTGGCCGGGCGCTTAGGAGGATATCTGCTCAGCTGAATGTCCTTCTCGATAGTAGCGTTGGTGTATGAGAAATTTGTGTAGCTCAGACCATGTCCAAAGGCATAGCGAGGCCTGATCTTCTCCTTGTTGAGCCAGCGATAGTCGATATACAGTCCCTCCGAGTACGTGTCCTGGGGTGCGTCAATGAAACCTGAGTCGATCAACTTCACAACGCTCTGCGGCATATCTTCTTCTGCCCGGGTGATGCTGTATGGTAAGTGTCCGTTGGGAGACACTCGGCCAAACAAAACGTTGGTAAGAGACTTTCCAGCTTCTTGACCAGGTAAGTGAGCAATCAAGACCGACTTGACCGATGGGATATCGATCCATTGCTCAAGCAGAACAGGGCCAACAGTGTGCACGACCACAACGACATTCTTGTATTTTTCCGCCGCCGCCTTGACAAGGGCATCCCCATTGTGCCATACGTTCAACTTCGAGGCACTCCTATCTCCATGGTTCCCTTCGACTGTGTACTGATTTTCGCCCGAGTCAGAAGTGACGAAAACAATTGCGACGTCTCCATCGCTTGGGTTCGGAACTGAAGGGAACTTGTCTGTGTTGTAGAAGGTGACATTTCGGGCCTCGTCTCTGATTGCGCTGATAGGGTCATCGAGGTACATATAGTCGACAGTTCCAGATCCCCAGCCTTGTCCCAATGTGCCCTTATTGCAGCTTCGGTCGACGCAGGCGTTGGCACCATCGGGGTTAGTCTGCGCTCCAGTCCCAAACACTTTGAGCGGGCTATCCTTAGTAAGTGGCAGCAGTTTCCCTTCGTTCTTGAGCAATGTGATTGCATCTTGAGCGATCTCCCGAGCAATCTTGTCGTGGTCATCCTGGACCTGAACAAACTTGTTGACGACTCCCTGGGGGGAGTTTGGCCAAGCTCCAGGATATAAAGGTCCAACAGCATCGTTGGTGTTGGTGTCAAAGTTGACTTTTGGAAAGCCTTGGTCCTGTCCGAAATGGTACCAGGTCGCCACAATGCGGGTGGCCATATCATTCAGTCTTTCTATGGGAACGGATCCGTTAAGCGTCGCTCGCGTCATTTCATACATCCACAAGGATCTACCAAGAAGAGGAATCACAGGATCTCCAGGCATACTCATGTCCATGCCGGCAATTGCTGATGCGACGCCAGTAATTTGTGAAAGCCAGTCTGTCATGACGAAGCCCTGGAAACCAAGCTCGTCCTTCAAAAGCGCATTTACAAGATATGAGTGCTCGCTTGACATTGTGCCGTTGACCTAGATTGTCCATGTTAAACATCCTACTGTTACGGCTATCTTTGTCAGTTCAACTCACTCGATTATAAGCCGTCATGGCCGCGCCAACGCCTGCTCGAACAGCTTCAGCAAAAGGCCAAAGATAAAGCTCATGCAGCGTTCGGTCGTCTGAAACCCTTTGTTAACACGCAAGGTCACTCATAGGACGGATATCCTACCAATATTGGCCGAGTATGCAGGGGATACAACGTTGGTGGTTTGTCGCCGGTACATCTCCTGCTCGTTGCCTATTAAATGCTTAATAGTCGAAACGACACCTTGTTCTTGGACTCCCTTGATCGTCTCTCGCGCACCAATGGCTTGTAAGGCTGGATCAGTTCCAAAGCCTTCCCAGTTTCGACCACCCTTAGGTTTGCGGCCAATGGGGCCCACCGAAGGGCCAAGCCAGATATGCACACCCTTTCCTCGCGCTTCTTTTCCTATGGCTACTCCACGCTCATAGATGAGTTTCTTGTCGAATGTGGCGCCAGCAGTAATCCCATCAGGAAATACCGTGACGTTATCGGCTTGCCGAACTCCATTGGCGGCATCGTTGAGGCAGAGCTGGGGAAACCCAACGCGGTCGGCAGATCCTGTATTACCATTGCACGGTCTTTCAATCTTAGCTCAAGGTCTATAAGTAAAATAGTTGAATTCGTACCCTGTATCTTGTCAGTAGATAGATTGTACTTTGCACCGATGACCCATACCCATAAAGATGCCAGTCCCAGCAGTGATATTGGTCTTCTCAGCCAACGTCATAGAATCAACGAGTTTCTTTGCTTTGGCATAGCTTTCTGCCCACTCGTCAACCCATCCTCCGTAGGGCGCTGGATAATATGGCGCAGCATTATACCCATCTGCCGCAGCGCCTACAGCCACGAGAGGGACCAAAGCCCATAAAGTCTTGGTGATGGCCATCCTCAAAGTTTCTGAGCCTTGATCTACGAGGATTGGCCTGCGTACGGAGGGAGGAAAAGGTTAGTTATATGGAGGAACTTGGTTATAGCTGCCGCAACCAAGATCTTTGTCTAGTTTACCCAATCTAGCATCCAATTCGTAGAGATACTCCGATCAAGTATAGGGTCATGTGTCTTTTCTCCGTGATCAGTGCACGACCTTCCTTGATTCTCAATGGGCTCATTGACCAATCATGTACAACGAACGATTACTTTTCGGAGCTGCAAGAACCGAAGAGGCCAAACAGGCATATCATCCGACAACTTAGCATTTGTAGCAACAAGGGGCAATAACCGGAAATAAGGATCGCCAGGCTTGGACCTCTGCTTGAAAGACGGGGGATTAAACAAAAAATAAAATTATGGTACATAGTATGAAATACCCTTTGCCTTTTTGCGCCAATTCGTAGCAAATTTCAATATATTTGTTACATATCGATGCTACCACCGCCTCAAAGTCTGTACCTCCGGCGGCAATCACAGCTCAGAGTAAACAGTAGCAGCGTTTATTGGAGCTCAAATACTTACTCTTCCTTTTGCCGTATCTGTATGACAGTGAAAAGGATAAGAAGCAGGTCAATGCCAACAAAACAACTCCAGACGCGTGAAGCGGACCATCGATAGACCTATCCACCCCATTGGAGAGCAAAGGAGAGACGGACCAAGGTGCCGGAGAGTACAAGCGCGCTTTTCAGCTCGAGACGCGTCAACTTTCGCTTGAGAGAGTAGTCGTTTAGTGGCAGCTTCACCCAGTGAAGTTAGGTAGTAAACGCATTTGATGACAGCCATTAAACACTCAACACTAGTGGGAAGTTAGTTGGCGTAAATGACATTTACATTGTTAGGCACTGATAGAACCTCCAGGTGAGTTGTTTTGAATGAGTAAACACACCGCCCAGCGATGGTCCAATGGCTGAGGCAATACCACACATACTAGAGATAATTGTCAAGAGCAGAGGTCGCTTTCGCATCTCAACAACTTTGGGCATTACTATCAGGGAACCGCAGAAGAGAAAGCACAGAGCCTGCTTCAAAACCACTGCAGAAGCTAGGTAGATTCATTTGAGGTTGAAGAATGTGTTGTCTGGATGACCTTCCATGGCAAAGGAGTGTTATAGACCAATTAAAAGACTTAGCCTGAGTGTAAGACCCCCCTAGATTGCGATAATATATTAAGAATCATCATATTAAAACAACTTCATCGACGGAAATGTCACATGTCCCATTTGATCTTTTACCACCACAGTTCAGCCCGACTCTGTAGGGTAAGTCACTTCCCGATGACTCAGCACACATTTCTCATGTCTGACATCATTATCACGCTGAAGCAGGGGCCCGTTGGAATGAAACTTGGAAGTTGGAACAAGATTGGGATATATCATTCCATCAACTTCCTCTACTAAAGTCCTTGGCTATATACTAAATAAGTATTTCAAGATGAATATCAACATACCAAATCTCATCAAATCTGCCGTACCTGAGGCTGAGGGCCGCAATGTCCAGATCCTTTCTGACAACAGGTCCAACCACAGAGACCGGAATTTCCTCTCGGGGGACTTTCCACGTTCTCCTCCAAAGCTGTACGTGACGGGCGAGACTGATGACTTTGACGAAATAACCTTGAATGAATGGCGAGATGAGGGTTTTGATGTCGAGTATATTTCAATGGAAAGCTGTGGAGATGGGTACCTGCGCAAGATCAAGTCTCTGAGCAAGGAAAACTTGGGTCCTTGTGAAAAGTTTGGAATAGTGGGTGAGTGATGAGAAGCCAAAAAGTCCTTTAGCCCCTGCTGACAGAGAACAGCGTATGATGACGCCGCAGCTGTCTGCCTCGAGCATTTTCATATTCTAGACAACAACCCCGAGTTCAAGCTCGGCCTTCTCATCGCTTACTATCCTACTCGAATTCCAGATACGCAAGGCCGTTTCCCGAACAGTATCAGTGCCCTAGTACATCTGGCTGCTGGCGAAGAAGTTGGTGTTATCAAACAGTCCCAAATGGTCGGTATCCAGGGCAAGCGACGCGTGAGACGCACCAAGATTAGCAGTGGTCTCGGTACTGGCGGCAAACTTGACCTGGCGTATCCGAGCTATACATACGAAGCTGAACCCGGATTTGCTGAGCACGATCTTGATGAGTATGACAGCGTCTCGGCTGAACTGGCCTGGAGTCGTAGCTTGGCTGCAGCGAGGAAAGTGTTTGGCATCAACCCTGACCTGGAGATTGTTTTGGAGAACAACTTGCAGAGTAAGTGTCTGATGGATTCCCAATCTTGTCCCAGTGCATAACTAAGATGGAACGATAGGCAAGTTCTTTTCAAAGAATCTCGGCCAAGCAATGTCAACCTATACAACTCATAAAACACCTCATGTCACTTACATGCCAACTTTGACCGGGGCCACAGGTGCTGAGGAATTGAAACGATTCTATTCCGAGTCCTTCACCACCCCGCCGTCACTCAAGATCACCCTGTTATCCCGCACCATTGGTGTTGATCGTGTGGCAGACGAGATGCACGTGCAGTTCAAGCACACCGAACAAGTACCATGGATACTACCAGGTGTTGCGCCCACAAACAAACGCATCGAGATACTCATGGTCAGTATCGTCGCAGTAAGAGGCGGTAGACTTTACCAAGAGCATGTTTATTGGGATCAGGCCAGTGTTCTGGTACAGGCAGGACTGCTGGATCCCAAGCTGTTGCCGCAGTCGGCAAAAGATCTGGGAGTTGAGAAGCTTCCCGTAGTCGGATGCCAGGCGGCGAGAAGAGTACGGAAGAATAGGGATGGAAGTGAGGATGAAGGAGAGGCAGATAACAATCTGATTCCGGGATGGGCTAGCGGTGGGAAGAATAAAGATAACTAGAAAATTGGGCTGAGCTTTAATGATGTGGAAATGGTCTTGTTAGCATAGAGAACCTGTTAATAAGCCCTTTGGTTACTGAACATCGGCCAATAATACCGTAAAAAAGATAGAGAGACACTTTTAGCGTGGAATATGTATTCCATCTCTATATAGTGAACTTGTCAGGATCTAATGATGCTATAGATAGTACATATGCGAGTCTCTGATTTCTGGTATGATTTTATTGAGAGTAGATGGTCGCACCAGCGACTCAGACGTGTATGACGCAATGTCTCACTTGTGCAAATCAGCATTCTCTGACAAAATTGGTTAGACCACTGTTGGTCTGATATCACAACGCGAAATTATACATTAAACTTATGAGAAATATGCACTATAAAGTACTTGTACTTTACTAACAGATATATATCCCTTACCGGGGGGCTTATACTATCCCTTAAGGCCCTAGAACTAATTATAACCCCTGCAACTTCCTATATATTTCTTTTTTTATGATATTTTTATTCTAATTATTATAAGTCTTAAAAATACTATATTAAATATAAGATGCCTAGTAAGATGCTGCTTACAAGACTAATTATAACAGGAAGGAGTTTATAAAGTAGACTTGGTTTTATTTTATTGTGCTAAAAATTAATAAACCCCTCTTTTGTGATATCTATTTCTCAGAGGTTTGGTGTACGATTTTGCGTTACTGATATCGGACTCTGACTTGCAACCCCACCTGACGGCTCACGTCAGCCACGACTCCTTCAACCTCACGAGCAAGCAGATTATTTCCACAACCTTCGCCATTAGAATGGAACCAGTAGGTCTGGCTGTTGGAGTTGTTGGTCTTGCTGGCCTCTTCAGCTCTTGCTTGGAGGCTGTTGAGAAGATTGACTCTTACAGACATGCTGGCCGCGAGTCCCGTTTCCTTGACGCTCAATTAAAAGCTGAACAGTATCGATTCAAGTACTGGGGAGAAGCCGTTGGTATCAACAACTGTACCTTGTCCGAGAAGCATCACCCCGCTCTTGATGACGCAGATGTCTCTTCTGCAGTAGAAGACCTGCTTGCTAGCGTCAGAGAATTCTGTGCCGCCCTTGAGGATCCCATTAATACACCAGCAGGTCTAGGGGAGGATCCTCCGTCTATAAAGCCGCCTCAGTCACGCCTTAGAGGGCCGATGCAGTCTAGATGGAGAAAGACCGTCTGGACCTTGCACGGCAAAACGAAGCAGACCAACAATGTACAATATTTCTCCTCCCTAGTCCATACTCTATACAGCGTTGTTTCCCCCGATATAGCCGGCTTTGCACAGCCAAAACCAGTGTCACGCACCAATAGTCTGGCACAGGTCAACCGTAAGGCTTCGATAATTACCGAGTCCTTTGTCATGTTGAGCTAATTATCATCTCCAGAAACACCCAGCAATGGGGAATCTTATGCTGCTGAGATCCGAGCCTTCTTACAGAAAGAAGAAGAGCATATGAGAGGTTCGTCTTGTCGCCATGCCCCTACTTTTGGTTTATTCCTAACATAATTAGCCGAAACAAAACGGAACTTGAGCGAATGGCTCGGTAGCCCATCACCGAATGATGTTTACAACGACTCCATCGACAAACGGCTTGAAACTACTTGCGAGTGGATGTTACATCGACCTGAGTTTGCAGAATGGTACAACCCGTCAAGCGTTTCGAATCTCCTGTGGATCAACGGCCCAGCTGGTTTTGGCAAGACGATTCTATGTGCCAAGTTGGCTCAAGAAATCTCATCAAAGTCTGAGGAACCCGTAGCGCAATTTTTCCTATCATCAAAGTTCGAGGGTCGCGACGATCCCTTCCTGGCGATTCGATCATGGCTTGCCACAGTGACTTTGCAGAGTTCAGCCGCCTTGAACGTTATTAGCAAGAGGTACTTACTACGGGATGAGCAGGTGGCAACAAGAGCTAGTATTTTACGATTATTTCGCGAAGTAATCACGGCAGTTCCGTATTGTAAATTCATTCTAGACGGGCTGGATGAGTGTACTGGAATCAATGGCGATCTAACTGGTGATATAAACTCAGTCACTCGCTTTCTGAAAGAACTTAGACAGATGGTTGCCGACACTACCGCCAAAGTTCTGGTCGTTAGTCGGAATGAGCTTGTGATTCGGCAGGGCCTTGCCCTATTTTCCGGATTTAAGGAGTACGCAATCCAGCTTCAAGACGTACGCCCCGATATCTTGACCTATTCGACTAGCATCGTCAACTCCAAGCTACCTAACAAAGATGAGACTACAAGGGCGGGTATTTCTCTGGCGATGGCAAATCGTTGTCAAGGGCAGTTTCAATGGCTGAGGATGCAAGAGGGCCTGCTCAGGAAAGGGAGAAACAGGAAACAGCTCGAGAGGGATATTGACGAGACTCCAGCTGGACTTCACAGCCTTTACGACCGAGATTGGGATCGAATCAACGCAATGCGGAACGAGGAGAAAGAGAGAGCTTTATCTTTGCTGCGATGGACTGCGTTCGCTATGAGACCCTTGACGGTTTTCGAGATCACTGAAGCTGTTCTTGTTACAGGAGACTTCGATGATTTTCCAGTCGATGAACTGCCTGACTCCATTGACGAAGCATATGTTGAAAGCGAGATATTAGGGCTTTGCGGGTCATTAATTGAGGTCAGGGTCCCGGCTTCTGACAACAAGATTAACGCTTCCGTCGAGATTCCAGGCTTGGCAGACAACTCCCCTGTCGATGTTGATGCCTCTGCCGAGGACTTGATATCTGATCTCCAGGCTCTGTCAACCTACGGAGAGGATTCTCGATTGAGCATGACTACGGGTGTAAAAGAACTTCACCTGACTCATTTCTCCGTTAGAGAGTATCTTCTCTCCAAGTTCTATTCCCGAGGAACCAGCCTGTTGGTTGATCAAAGAGCAGAGAATAATTTAATCGCCAAGTTGTGCCTCTGCTATATCAATTATAGCAGTGCATGGCACGATCAGCCCTCAATTGAGAGGAACCAAGGGCAGATGCTCCGAGAATATGCTGCAACATCATGGTATCAACATAGTCGTGCCGCAGAACCCGTTAACTCTGAGCTAAAAGACGCTATGAATTCCTTTTTCAACCGAAAGAGCCAGACCTGGAACTCGTGGCGGGAATACCTTGAGAGGAATGCCGAAGAAGACACACAATCTTCAAAAATTCCAAAAGGCGCAGGCCCGTTGCAATATGCTTGCTACTTGAGACTGAAAACTATAGTTTCTTATTTGCTGCATGACTGCCATACTGATCCGAACGAGTACTCAGGGCTTGGCTGGGCCGCCCTGTTGATTGCCTGCAGAGAAGCGGACGAGGAGGTAGTGCGGATGTTGCTTGACTTTGGGGCAGAGGTCAACGTCCTCGATGGCGATGAGTGCACGCCTCTCCACTGGGCCTCAGACAGTAGTCATGTCGGCATAGTGAAGATGCTTCTGGACAAAGGTGCAGATCTCAATATCGCCAGCCAAAGCACCAGCCTAACGCCACTACATCAGGCCTCATACAGAGGCAATGTGGAGATAGTCCAGCTCCTTTTAAGCAAAGGAGCAGATGTAAATGCTTCTGAAATCGGCGGATGGACACCATTACTTATAGCTACACATCATGGGCATTACGAGGCCGTTGAACTACTTCTTGATGAAGGGGGAAATCTTGCGGTCCACAATGTCTCCCAGTGGACATCACTCCATGTTGCAGCATTGCGTGGCTATTCTGAAATAGTCGATCTATTCCTTAGTAAAGGCGCAGATATCACTGCCCGCACCGAGAAGGACTGGACACCACTCCATGCTGCATTACATAACAACCACTCTCAAGTGGCTCAGCTACTCATTGATAAAGGAGCAGATATCAATGCCTGTACTCAAGAGAGATGGACACCACTACATATTGCGTCATACTCCGGGTATTCAGATATGGTTCAGCTACTGCTCGAAAAAGGGGCAGATTTCGAGATCTGTAACAAAGACGGATGGACACCGCTCCATCTGGCCTCCTTTAACGGTCATCTGAAGTCAGTTCAGTTACTTCTAGGGAGAGGAGCAAACCTCAACGCCCTCAACCCGGGACAGAGTACACCGCTTTACCTTGCGTCGAGTCACGGGCACGCTGAAGTCGTCAAGTTCCTTCTAAGTCAAGGAGCAGATATATACCTCTGTACTAGAAAAGGGTGGACATCAATCCGAGGGGCAGCACATAAAGGCCACTTTAAGCTAGCCCAGCTACTTTATGAAAAAGCAGCAGAAACTGCGACATATGCTCAATATTCTTGGACACCACTCCACGTGGCAATCGATGATGGTTGTCTCGAGGTAGTTCAGTTATTTCTGGATAGCGATGCTGACATTGAGTTCAGAGATATTAGAGGGCGTACATCGCTTATGATTGCTGCCATGTCTGAAAATCTTGACATTATCAAGTTGCTTCTGGAACGGGGTGCGGACGTAGCCGCGAAAGACTTTGCAGGCCGAACGGCATTATCTTATGCAGCAGAATGTGGACAACTTTTGATAGTGAGATTTCTATGCATAGAAGGCGACTCTGATCCTACGGAAAAGGATAATCTGGGTCGAACTGCGTTGTTCCATGCGTGCCAACGAGGACGCAATACGATTGTCGAAGAGCTACTCACCGTGCTGACGGAGAAGCGGGAGGTGATCGACTGGAGAGATCATTATGGATCAAGTCCACTGTCTATAGCGGCCAGAGGCGGTCACCTTGAGGTTGTCAAGTCCCTTTTGGCCACGAGAGCCATTGATATTGGCTCTGGAGATCAGTTTGGTCGGACCGCGATATGGTGGGCGACAAACCAAGGACATGTTGAAATCTTGAAATTGCTTACTCAAGAAGAACAACAACGAGATCTTGCCAAATCTGATCTCGAATCTTCAGGTACAAGTGCATATTTCAGTGATGAGGCACTCGGGTGGTGCGACATCTGCTGTTCCAATCTTCTGGGAACGAGTGGATATTATCACTGTCCAACTTGCAACGCTGGGGACTTTGATATTTGCTCAGATTGTTTTTCGCTCGGTGGCCGCTGTCTGGACTCATCACATGAGTTGGTTCTGCAGCCGAGGACATAAACGGAGACATTGGGAGGTGTATTTTGGGTGGCTTCGACAATAATAGACACCATGTTCTGTTTTTCAGGTATATGAAAAAAGAGAATTATGATAAACTACCGTTTTCCGGCCTTGCATTCGTAAGACGAGACGAGATTGTGCTCCCTGAGCTAGTAGCCCAATTGCTTCAGTTTGACAGAGGATCACAGCTATTTTCTAATGACGAGGCTAGAATTTAGTACAGCTTTAACAATGCAACGGCACAACGCATGCAGTGAAACAAATATCGATGCAATCGTAGATTAACAGAAGTACTTCCAATCGACAGACCTTGAGCAGCAGCATGATTTATTTCAACTGTAGTTTATTATCAGCAGAGCAATTGTGCCTCATCAGAATTTTTAGACTCTAAACGTAAGCTATTGCCGAATTGATGGTCCGATAGAACTAATATATGCACACTTCTTTTGCAAGTCTTGACTAGGCGTCTCCATTGTTGTTTCTCCGCCTGTCTCAAACACAACGCGTTGTTTGCCCGCTGCTGTCCAAGGCTCCCACTTCACTGAGCTTGGGTGACGATATGTGTTAGGGTCTAAAGAACGAACGAAGCTCGTCCAATAGCTCTGAATAACAGATGCCACTGGTGCGTTGATCTGGCCCTCCAAGTAGCTCGCTGGTGGGTTGTTACTCGCGAGGCCAGGTCCAAAGATGGCGTGGTTTTCAACTACATGGGGAACACCAAGGCCTTCAGCCACTTGGGCGGGGTCTTCAACGTTGTATCGATAGTTCCAGGATTTAGCAACACCATTGTTAACCAGGGAATTGGAAATGTAGAGACCCGGGCACATGTATCTCATGTCTCCATAAACATCGCTGATTTGTCGCCAATAGCATCCGGGGTTCGGGCAAGTGTCGTTTTGGTTGGGATAGAGGCTCTGAAGCTGAGCCAGCTGTTCTGTCGTTAAGAAGGGGAACTGAGACTTGAGAAAATCATTGCTCTGTTGAACAGTGTTTGCATTCCTCGGCGCGAATCCAGTTCCTCCATTGGTATCGTCACCGGTAATGAGAGGAACCTTGATGAATTTCCCCTGCTCGAAAAGACGGTATGTAAGATCTGGAATGAGGCTGTTGTCAAGTACCACTGTCCACATGTAAAGTGGTGGTTGAGGACCACCTGGAAGTGGGAGATTCGTGTCGACTGCCCGAATCTCCTGGGCTGACTTGGATCGAATGCATGCTAGGATAGCCTTGTTGGCACCGCCACAACCAAGCCGGTCAGCCAGGTTTTTGTACTGGTAGACAGATTCCTTTACAGTCAACAACGTTCCGAAAGACACGGACTGAGCCGCCGCTCCATGGAAAAGACCCTCATTCTTGCCGCCAAAGGCGCTGAGATGCAAACTGACACTTGCGGCTCCAGCAGAGTCACCACCAATGACAACATGTTGAGGGTTACCGCCGAACTGGGAGATGTGTCTCTGAATCCATTGAAGACCCTTTCGTTGATCGTGGATACCAATATTTGGCGTCACGGCAGCGCCATCATTGAGAAAGCCATAAACGCCGACGCGGTAGTTGAATGTAACGACGACCATGTCAAGATCGCCAGTTTGGACGAGCTGGGTTCCATTGGCGCGAGCATTTCCGTTGGAATTGAAGCCTCCACCTTGTATGTAAAAGTAGACGGGGAGCTTGTCTTGGCTCGTAGCATGCGATGGGGCCCAGATGTTGATAAAGAGACAGTCTTCAGATTGTGAATTGCCGATAACTGCTGGATCAGTACCTGTTGCGATACATGCAGCTCCATACTGTGAGTCTTGTCAGATAGACTGTGAAGGTTGAACAACTCTGGGCGACTTACGTTACTGGCATCCTGAACGGCTCTTGTGCGTATTGGCTCTTGAGGAAGCTTGAACCTCAGGTTCTTGAGAGGCGGCGCAGCGTATCGAATACCGAGCCATTGAGAGACGCCATTTCCTAGGTTTGTGCCCTTGTATCTACTGTATCCAAGGTCGACAGTAGGATCAACCGCAGTGACAAAAGGTAGCAGCAGAGCCACTGCGAACAACAAATGGTTCATCAGCTCCATGATGCGTGCAGGAGTAAGAGCTGAAGCCGGAGACCCGGTCAACGACTCACCTTTTTAAGTATGTATCATTTTTATTGCCACGGCCACATCGTAAACCATCCCACTCGGTAATCCGATGCCACCCACAGAAGCTAAACTGACTAGCCACGCATTTAGGTTACTGTAATTGGTAAAGTCGTCGGAGCCCGGTGTAGGCGTAATTGTTGATGGTTGAGGATACGCCGATTAAATACTAAATCTGGCATAGCATGAGCCTACATCCCGATATTGTACCGTTAATTATCCTTCGGCTACGGAAGTCCATAGGGGGCAGTGTTTTAAAACCCAATTTTTTGGTATTTTTAACGATAACTTATTAAAACGATACTAACCGTAAAGCCCTATTATAAGAGTTATAATAGACTATATTTTTCTTATATCTTACTTCGTTAGCTAAAAACCGCGATTATGGGGTTATATACCTATATAATAAGTTATATGCCCTATATAAAAATTATCCTATATCTTCTAT
>JAJJWN010000027.1:0-23505 GCA_021655885.1 Fusarium abutilonis
CTCCCTCCCTCCCTACCTACCTTGGCAATCAATCTATCCATAGCATACCTACCTATCATTCAACTCGTTCGCGCACCTCGACGCCTCCTCAATCGAGACTATCTCAAGTATCTGTCATTCAGCCATCTATTTATCCTAGGATCCCTTGCTTGGACCTGCACCGCACCTATTCTGCCGTCCCAGGAAGCTAACACAACCATCCTTGACTTGATGTATGCTCTTTTTCTTTTCCTAATTGATCACAAAAACGGAGATTTATGCATTGCCTTGCTATCTAGTCTCTTCCCCCCTGCTTACCTTTCTCCTCTTAAGCATGCTCTCTACCAAATCTTATCAAACCGTCGTTATTTTTCTGGGCAGTACTATTTGTTGTATTCTTCCCTGGCACAAAATGTTCTTGTGCCCCACCTGCCGAATCTTGGTTGCAGAGTCACTCACTTACTGGCTCTCCCTACTGTATCAGCATAACTTATAAGCATCCATAATCACTACAACTTACGTATGCACTGCAATCAAAAGCTGACCTGAAGCATGAACAGCTTTGACAACTTCATAGCCTTCTTCTGGTCTCGTTCTTCCATCTCCTGTATAACCAGTGTTACTCGGACAAACAGCACGACTCAATACTGCATATACTTGTCTTATATGGCCAAAGCCAACTTGGGATATCATCTGCATCATGGAACCAGTCAGCCCTTCACAAGACCGACGCAACAGTGCCAATTCCTCTCAGGCATCTCAGCAAAAAAATACGAACCTAGCTGCTCTGACTCAAGCAAGATCCCAACCACAAACCATACCCTTTTGGCAGAGCTGGCCTGGTGATGAACCTTGGAACCCTCTCTTCTCCGGAGCCTCCAGTGATGGCCAGACTCGCACACAATTCCTCGGGTCCGTGGGATCCGCCAATTTTCAGACCTCCTATCAAGACTACCGGAGCGAACCAATACTATCTGAATGTGATACAAACCCCGAAGATTCAGCTTACGGAAGCCGACTAACCCACAGCATTGGCAACCCTTCTGCATATGGTGAAGAGCTAGGCCCTGATGTTCAAGCATTGGAAGCCCATAATCCTGAGACACAACTAGTCAACAGAAACCTTGAAAACCTTCAACTACAATGCCAAACTGCACCTGGCGACCCTCATCTGTATCAAGATCAATGGACCCGCCCTCGTCCTCCTGCAAGTGTTGCCACAGCTCCAGTTGGTGGAGAGCGAAGATGGTCTTGCAACGAATGCCACAAACGATGCCGCACACGATCCGAGCTGAGGTGAGCCTTGCTACATCCATGACTAGAAGGGCACCTTGCTTACTGTTCCTAGAAAGCATGAATTGAAACATACTCTGCCTTGGCTTTGCGACGTCCACGGCTGCTCGCGCACGAAAGGCTTCACCTCCAAGAACGACCTCGACAGACACAAGAGAACTGTGCACGGGGATCGCACAGTGGCCGGGCGTAATTTCGTGTGCAATATCGGCAACTGCGCCAAAAAGAACAAAGTATGGCCGAGAGCAGACAATTTCCGCTCCCACCTGCACCGGATTCACTCAAAGACATACAACGCCAATGATGACCTGTCCGAGTATATCCATCGGTATGCTGATGTGGCATCATTTCACTAGACGAACTCCCACTAACTAGCTTTAGATCACCTCCGTCGCAAGATCTGGAGGGTGTAGGAGGTAGCGCTTTGGCATATCTGCAAGCCCAGGAACAGTCACCTGGTTTGGTTCACCCTTCTGCGATATTTCCTCTCCACGAGCACTATGCCAACCGACGAGCTTCGCAACCCCAAGCTCGTATCAACAATTTACCTCGAGGCTCAGCATCTATATCTTTTGACCGAGATCCATCAAGCCTTGCTACTGTGCGAGAAGGTGACGAGAACTTTCTTCAACCAGATATCCTAAGTGGACCGGGTCACCCCCCCCTACCTTCACATCGATGGCATTCATCAGTTGCTTCTGAACAGGATGCCCCTGGTGATGAGATTATTACCACTGAAACTGAGTCGCAAGACGATGCTCAACCCCAACCTATGGATGGCATACAACAAAACGAGACTCCAGACACAGATATTTCTAGCGTCATTGGAGAGGGCGTGAGATCTCAGCAGCCTGATGTCCGAATGGCAGATATCGATGAAGCTCAACACACCCCCAGGCCAATGCAGTCACAAGAAATCTCGGTTTCAAGCTCTTCCACTTTAAATCCGGAATCAACATTCAAACTTCTCGACAAGATTCCGAAAGAGCTGATCGCCAGCTATCTTAAAAATCACTCTGCAGAGCGCAGGGATGACGCCCCAAAGCCGGATACAGCTAGTAGCAAGAATCAAGACCACCACACACACAAGTGTCCAGATTGTGAGAAGAAGTTTCCTCGTTTATGTGAACTCAAGTAAGTAGTATCAAATCTTATCACCTAGTTGCACTGCTTACACAGACAACCAGGAAACATCAGAAGAGGCATTCAAAGCCATACGGCTGTACATTTGCTGGCTGCACAAAGAAATTTGGAAGCAAGAATGACTGGAAGAGGCACGAGAGTATTCAACACTACCAGCTCGAGATATGGGTATGTGACTGCACCAAACCCGACTCTGTGGAATCCTGCGGTAAGGTCTGCTGTCGTCGTGAGAGCTTCAGAAATCATCTTACAAAAGAGCACTCGCTTTCGGATCCCGCCAAGCTCGAGAACAAAGTTGACAGCTGCCGGAAGGGCCGTCACTGTGATACTCACTTCTGGTGCGGGTTCTGCCTGACGACGATTGAAATTAGAGAGACGGACAACACATGGGCCAAACGCTGTGACCATATCGACAATCATTTCTCTGGCCGCGGGACTCCTAAGATGCACATCAGCGAGTGGCAACATGAGGAAGATTACAAGCTAGGGCTCAGTACATCCCAGGAAATTGGATCAGAGTCATTATCAGGATCGACCAACTCGGACCCAAAACCCCCCCCAAGCTCTACATCGCAGCGCCACAACCGCGCGGCCGTTGAGCGACAGACCAATGTATACATGTGGACATGCGTAAGTGAATTTGGCTCTCGATTTGATTTCATACCGCTAACATAAAGTCATAGTGTATTTGTTCTACGGACAACAGCCTTAAGCAGAACGTGTTGTGTATCGACTGTCATCACAACCAACGTATATGCAAGAACTGTTCTATATTTACACTGCCTTCCCACGGCGATTTATAACATGTCGCGCCTGAAGGAATGGTATGTGATGAGTTTTGTCATGTTTGTAATGGCGATTGGGATATTGGATCTGTATGATGAATGAAATACCCCTCTGACCTCGCGTATTTCATTTTAGGATGGACAATGTTTAGAGCCAAAAAGCTGTTTGTGTTTCGGGATTTGCCGAAAATTTCGAAGAGATAGATGGAATATCTCTATTCCAGCGATGGTATGTGGCAACCACGTGGATTGCGTGACAAGTAATAGACTGCTTAGATTTAAAATAGTCCCTTTAGAGTGCATCATTATATCTGCTTCGGTGCATCATTGTATAGCCCCTGCAGATCAGGGCCACGCGAAGGCTGAGGGAACGGGAGCGGCTCGTCGATATGGTCGCTCTGAGTGCTAGCCACATCAAGAGACACAGTTGCAAAACGTGCATAGAATGATTTTTCCACTTTGATCAATCACCCATGACAGGCTATGGCCTGGGCTATTGTCTCAGTTAAAAGCCCTCTCCCGCCGTCGGGAAGCGCCCGGAGTAGTTCCCGGTGGGTGGTAGAGGTTAGACGCGAGGTATGATGTGTAGCTGGGCGGAGGCGCATCTGCCTCGTCGGGGAATTGTGCACAAACCACAAACCGTTGCCTATTTTACTGAGACTTCGGCAAGGGGGCTCATGAATGAGCCGGGTTGAGTCAATATTCCCCGCCTTGGTTATCTGTTGTGTAACACAAGGAACTAGGTATTATTGTCAGCTCATATCGGTAAAGATGATGATGGGACAAGAAAAGGAAACTAACGCTTTCAAAAGCAGGAGCTGGAAGAGGACACAACTACAGCAGAAATATATTTAAGCATGGGAATAGCCTATCTCACAGGTGTCTTCGTCAGAGAACTGGGATCTGCATTCGAGCCAGAAGATCTTTCGATTAACGATCTTTCTGGGAGCGCTAGGTTAAGCTGACCACAACGTGCAGTTAAGAAACACTAGACTAGTTATCTTCCGGGTATATACCTCTCAAAACAGATGACCAAGAAGACTATCCATACCGGTGAACGGATATCTCGCATTTACAGGGTTTCCATTCTTCATCAGTAACAAGAAACCGGGACCCGTCTCCATGACACCGGGACCGCATACCCGGGATTCTGCGTCCATGTTGGTTGTAAAGAAGTGTGTTGATCTGCAATGAAGAGATTGCCACTCGATGCTACAACCAAATATCTAGATATGCTAAAGCGATGAGAGAGCTAGGAGGTACTGTAGTTGCTTTGTGGGGTTTCGAGGGATGGTCGGCCTCCCGGAGAAAAGATGTGTCAAAGGGTTGAAGAATGAGACAACATCTCCTGGAGCTAGAGCGAATCATTACTGTTCCCCAGCTGAGTTAATTCGCCGTCTTTCTCAAACCGAAGTTTTATCTTTCACAACCGCAGGGCTGAGTTGCTAACCATCCAATGGTGATATGGGGGCTGTTCTATAGAGTGGTTGCACCGTGCAGCCCCCAACTGGGGGCTGCACGGTCTCTTGCATGCCAATTCCGGTCAAAGAATTGTGACTTGTAATAATCAACTGACAGGGCATTCGGACCTGAAGACGAATACGTAAACGTGCAGCACCCCTAGTTGTCAGCGTGTGTTGTAATGTGACTGGTTGAACTGAGTCCATGACTCTGTGCACTGAACTGAACTGAACTAAACTCAAAGTCCTGTAATTATGAGTTTAAAATTGTGATTTTCACTTTTATCATACTCTAATATCAGCTACTCAAGATGATATAGATAACTGCATCTTGACTTTGGTCGTGTGGTCGTCCAGTAAAGTCAAGCTGGATGGGTGTCATTCAAGCGTTGAATCAGACAGGGGGGTCTCCCTGCGAATGAAATGAACCACTGCACGCCACAACCGCGTAAAAGAGTAGACCACAAAGATACTGTACAAGTCTCAGCATGATATGGATACTAATGGAGGTAAATGAGAATCCCTCTCTCAAATTGGACGGGCAACAAACGACAATGCCTGTAAGTCTGTTCGCTCTAAACTCCAACCCTGGTCTAGCTTGAGGCTAGTCAGCCAATAGAAGTGGTCAAAATCAAGCGATGGATACACCTTCAACCAGTGCCTTTTTCTGCCTTTCTCTAGTCTCTAGGTCTGCCTTTATAAAGTGGATCCGGGGAACCTTCCTCCTTCCAAGTGGGTACCTGTACTTGGTATCTACGGACTTTCCACTTTCCATTGTCCGTGACTTCACCTTCACCATCACCATCACTTTCATCTTTACCATCGTGGATCATCAGCTAATGCACTCTTTGGCCAAGTACGAACCATGACTTGACGACATCAATGTCTCGGCGAACATCCACTCCGCTTCTGACCAGATTCACATCAGGGGTCAGCCATCTTTAGCGGCGGCTAACACGACACACACATTATACCCGCTGATACGAAATCAATTGGCGAAAACGAGGGCTGCTGTTCTTGGCATTGCCCCGACTTGGACAATTTGTTATCAGATGCTGAAAGGTCTCTTGCACCCAACTATCTCAACCTTCTTCTCTATAGGCTTCTGGCTGGGGGGAGGGGAGGGGAGGGGGTTTCTCTACTTTGCTGACCCCTGCCTATACGTTGTTCTCGTTTTTATTTTCATTACCTATTCGACACCGAGACACTCTCCCGCCTACGTGTACTGCCACCACCCGAACATCGTCCTCGGCCTCGGCCTTGTCTTTCACCTTCGCGGCTACGAGCCATGCTTCAAGTCAATCAAAACTGGCAGAGCGGCTGAGCGGGCTTTATCGCATACTAACTGAGTGGCGTCAAGCTCGTTGCGCCATAGAGTGACAAGCTTCTGATAAGTTCGGCCTACCGTTAAGGTTGTGCTCTTCGTCTCCTCAATTCAGCTATTCGTACCCGTTGTCGAGCCTTGGAAATCTTGACAACGACTTGTCAGCGTAAGCTCTAGCCGTCTTCTACCGTTCTATTCATGATCATGATAATGACGTTGCAGAATGTCAAGTCACCACGACTTGAAGCATTGATGGCAGTAAATATGGGTTGACTTCGCTTCCCGCGAACTACGCTACGGTCCGCACACCATCTCTCATCCTTGAACCGGCCAGGGGACCAGGGGTCGCCTGTGGTCGGTTGGGGTCGCTACAGCTGCAGAGGATCGTCGCTGATGGGATCATTACCGCTGCCTCCACACTCTGTCAAGGCATAGAGGTACGTACTTGAGGCTCTGCTCAGTCTGCTCAGGGAGGAAGCTGCTCCCTCGCACCCAGAGGCTCCAAACAGGCCTGCGACACCCTTTGCCCATACAATTTTTGGAGTCGCAATATCGCCTTTTAAAATGCCTTCCCTCGCCCTCCAACATGTCAATTCCCTCCCATCTTGGCCTTCCGCTCAACAAGCACTTGCTGGTTTATCATCACCAGATCTTACCTTTTTTTCTCTCTATATCTATATTTTCACTTGAACCTGAACCCTTGCCCTACTATATTCCCCAATCTTGCAACAACGACTTACACCATCTGTGCCTTGCGTTACCAACACCACTCTTTCCGTTTCCCAACACTCATGGCTACAAGCCGTCATAGACTTGATACTTCTACCTTCTGGCCTTGAGCACAGCTAGCATCGGCTCTTGTATTTACCTGCTCTTCTTCTTGATACCCCGTGGGAGGTACTGGGCACTACCACCATCCACCGAGAGGCTGTATTGCTCCGTTCTTCTTGAATCCCACTATCATGGCGTTTTATCAGTTCCACCAGAAGACCGAACAGGTTGAATTCATGCCCAACACTCGCTATCATCCTTACTCCTGTCCTGGTTATAACGAACATCAAGATCTTGCTGGTCGAATTGACCCCCTTCTTCAGTACAGCGCGCCATGTTCCGACCAGCAAAGCAATCTTTTTGGTACCAGTGGCATGCAACGCTTCCTCCAGGAGCCTCAGAGCACGTTCTTTCACGCGCAGCACAACGACCCTATGCAGAGCACTCACTATACTGGTGTTTATCCGGATATGGGCTCGTCTCTCTATCATAACCTACAAATACGTCATGAATCTCCAATCTCCTACCAACAACCGTCGACAACAGGCGGTCCTCGAAGCCCCCTTTTGACCGATAACGATGCATATGTCGATAGCACACAAGGCCCGTCTACTCCTCCCGACGCTGCACTCTTATCCCCCGGCATCATCTCTTGGGATGCGCAGTCTCCGAGTGTTTTAAACGGACTCTCAAACATACCAGAAGTGTGCATAAACCCATCAGCTATTCAGCCAAGCCAAGACCTCCCTGATACCAGAGAGGGAGAGGAACTCGGCGCCTTCGCTCTCGACTCAATAATTGACCTCGATGACATTGCTTCTACGTCCATCTGCCGCGACGGCTCCGCGAGCCCCATCTCGCCCACGAAGACCCCGGACTGTGAGCTTGAGCCTCAAGATGAGATCAATAATTCTTATCCCGAACTTCGGGATATGGACGTGGATATCGAAGTCGAGAGCGAGATTGCCGTCGACACTCGATCCAACATGGCCGATGACGACGACGAATACAAGCCCAATAGCGGGCCAAAAGCATCTCGAGCTGCCAAGGGCAACTCTCGACGTGGCCGTCCAAAACGATCAAGCTTTGGCACCCAAGCCAGTAGAACAAAAGTTACCAAACCACATCCTCCATCCAGTACTGCCACAACCCGTAGACTCCTCTCAATATCATCAGGGAGCAACACGATATGCCCGCACTGCGAGCAAATATTCACCGATAATTTGTTACTCCAGAAACACATCAACGCTCTACATCAACGTCCTTTCACCTGCGTTTTCCGCTTTGCAGGTTGTGACAAAGTCTTTGCAAACAAGAACGAATGGAAGCGACATGTCTCTGCGCAGCACTTGAACCTTAACTACTGGCTTTGTACGACTGGTGCCTGTGGACATTCGCCAAATCACGGCAAAGGCGGTTCGAATACCCCAACCCATTGCAGGGTCTTCAGGAGAAAGGACCTCTTTACGCAGCACATCCGTCGAATGCACGCGCCTCCAAATGTCGTGAAAGCAGAAAAGAAGGACAGGAATCTTCCCGACGACTGGATGGTTGAAGAGAAGAAATTACAAGCGGCTGCATTCCGTCAGCGCTGCAAACTACCAAACCACATGCGTTGTCCTGCCAAGGGTTGTAAGACCTCATTCGACAACGGTTCGAGAACTTGGGACGACCGCATGGAGCATGTCGCAGTTCACCTTGAGCGTGCCGCTAACAACGAAGAGCCAGCCGTTGTTTTCGGTGGTGCTAATGACAATGCTCTGACGGAATGGGCATCACAGTCCAGTGTTCGGGTCATTGTGTCAACCCCCAAAGGCTGGAAGACATGCCAACCGCTCAAGGCGGCCAGAACCGAGCTTTCTAAAGTAGCAAACCTCGATCAAGACCTTGATGAGGATGCAGAGGGAGAGGAGTGTTGTTGATATTTTATCGGCATCTGGGGCAAACTGTCATGTTCTTCTCTTTGGCCCTCGCTTTTTCATGCTTCTGACGGCTGCAAATACAATATTTGCAGAATGTATACGTTTAGTCTCGGACAGTGTGTACATGGGAGTTTTGATGGGCTTTCCTCCCTCTTATTACATGATACCACCGTCATAAGCTAGTCTCTAACTACAATGGCCTCTGATGATTGCTTCAGGGACACTCTTGTATTTTCATTTGTTGGTTTGGCTTTTATTGTTTTCTTACAGCATCATGATCACTCATGCAGGGATTTTAATACTTGCACCAGCAATACAGACATTATGTGTAAATTGGGTTCATGCCCACCTTTCCCCTTGAGCTTGTGTGTCTTCGATCAATCAATCAATCATCGCCGTGTCGTCTCGCCCCCACAAACTCGTACGTGACTACGCTCATTTTCGCAGAGCCTCATCTTTCCATCTCAGCTTCTGCACTGCTACAGTAATACCAACCCCTCAGCTCTCAGCTCCCAGCCGCTCGCGACACTCCCACACTCCTGTATTTCCCTGTCTCCTCGAAAGCACCCTCTACACTCCAGTATTCCTCCGAGACACCAGCATCTTGGCATGGCAAGGTCTCCACTGGAGGGGTTGACAAAGCCCCTGAAGTTTGAGTCCGGGACGGTTAGACGGTACAAGCTGACAAGACGGGTCTTGATGTAGATCCTTGTTTCGTTTGAAGTGCCCAAGAATATTTCTGTTAGCTCGCCAATGATGATGTATCTGCAAGGAGAGGGGGTGTGCTGTATTTGTAGTAGTGTAGGGTTGAGGTGTCATCTTGACCGCAGCCGCCCCCCAGGGAATTATTTATATATAGTGTTCATACATGCATACACTGATACCACGGATGGAAACTTGGGGGCCGGAGTATATTTTACAATTTCGTTAATAGAATTGCTTGAAGCTGAGCGTTGACAGCTCGCACGGCGACACATGCATATCGATCTATGCTAATATCATATTGGTGTTTTCACACACTTAATGACTAGTCTATTCCTTGTGGGGTGAAGTACTTACAGAATGATCATTATTATTTCTATTTGTTTAATCCTCATTGCCCAGCTATGTATTTCTCTTCCTGCTCGATACAAATGTTCCGTAAACATTGACTTTCTACAAAATCAATGTCAACCACCCGTCGAGAACATCACTTTTCTCTTCCCAAGATTATTGCTAAGTTCATAAGCAATATTCAAGGATTCTCCATTGGTAACAAAATCTGTAGTGCATGTTGAACTGTCAAAGTACTGAAATCAGCCAAGGTTCAGTGAGAATAGGTAGAAACGTACACTCTTGCATAGTGAGTCGACAATAGTGAAGCCATCTAATATTTTCCATCGATAAAAAGTCGTTATGACCAGTCCAAGTATCAAGCTTGTTGACTTGCTGGCTGTGGAGCTTGGTTTGAGGGCATTTCCCTCAGCGTAGAACCTCGTTGGGCCCGGCGTTGTTGCCGGCTCTTGCATGCCATTGCGTATCCTGGTTCGTTGGCTTTACGCCATTCAACATATGCTTCATACTTCTGCTGTTGAACTGTGTTTGGATTTGTTGGCTTGATCACAGGACGTGGGCGCGTGGGGAGACGGCTATTTCCTGGTATTGGGAGATAAGGGGCCTGTGGTCCTGAAGTATTACCCGGAAATTGGGTTGGTGGAACAGCAAATGGCTGTAAAAATGGGGTTATCCCTGGCTGGCTGAACTGACTCCCGAAGGCTCCAGGTGCTGGCCAAGTTACACCAAGCCCAAGGCCAGACAGCATTCCGATATTCTGCGCTGAAGGTTGGCAAGCTCCAAGGGGGAAGACGAAGCTGGAAGATGGTATTGCATTCGGTACATATCCAGTGACCGCTTGGTCCGTATTTGTGGCAGGTATAGCCCCAAGACCTCGACTCGAACTGATGTTTGCACCTTTGGTGTAGAAGTCTGGCTGCATCATGGAAACTGAGTCAACAAGTCTTGCGGAGCCAGTCTCAGCGGACTTGTCAGTGACAGTGCTCCCTCGCTGGCCGTTCTCATTCAGGCCCAAGCTTTGGAAAGACAAACTATTCGGGAGACTAGGGATGTCTTGTCCAACCGCTATCGTCCCAAAGCTCCCGTTGAATGAGAGAAATTCTCTTGCTCTAGGATTCAAACCCTTGGAGAGGGTTTCGGGATCAACGCGAATTCCAGAATCTTGAGAAATGTCTGTGCTCTTCAAACCTCCACTAGGTAAAGAACCAATTCCAGAGTCATAGCTGTTAAACTTCGGTATTTGTGTCGGTTGGTGTGATCTTTGATTAGGTTTCGGTCCCCAAGGACATCCATGGTCATGATGGGAACCTCCTTGTTTGGTGGCTTTGGACCCTAGTGCCGTTCCTGTCTGAAGCTTCTGAAGCAACTTTTCGAAAGCTGCGTGCCTGGTCCTAAGCTCTTCCTCTTTTCTTGGCCGATTCACTGGTGAGGCCGAGCTCTGGTTGATCTTTGGCTCAAATTGAGATTGTAAATGAGTGCTTCTAATATTGGCAACTGCGGGATCTTCAAGCACAGCATTTCTGGCTCTTTCAAGCGTCGCTTCTTGAGACTTCCTCATGATCGGGTCGTCTTTTTGTTTTCGTTGACTGGGAGGAGACGGAGAAAGCGCTCGAGGTCGCTCGCTTATTCTTGCCAACAGATTCTCGGGCTCATGTTGACGTTGTCGTGGTCGTCCACGTACACGCTGTATGTGGACGATGGGAAGAGCTTCAGTACTAGCGCTGCTTTCTTCTCCACGATAGCCAGAAAGCCTGTCGCCAGAAGAAAAGGGGGTGATCCGGAGAATGCTGACTTGCCGATTCCTAGATCGAAGACCAAGGAGGTCCGACTGACCCATCAGAGTATAAAGTCTAGAATTCTGGTCATTTACATCTAGCTTATTGGTGGTGGATAAATCTGGACCATCCAGAGCTTCACACAGGCCGTCAACAGAAGCCGCGTGCTTATCTCCCATCTCAACTTCAGAAGAATCGTGGCTGGGTTTCAAGTGATTGGCGCTATTGATATAGTCCCATGAACTCATAGCTATACTTTCGATGCAAGACCTGGGAACTTCATCATCTGCAGAGGTGCGAGAACTTTCCTGCGTTCGTGAACTAAGGACTTTTCCCTCGCCTGTAGCTGTAGCCATGGTTTCGCTGGTGTTGTGTCCGTCACGTCGACGCCAATCTGGATTGTTCATTGCCTCGACAAATTTAGACGTAGAGCTGTAGTCTCCTGAGTGGTCTCTTCGAGAAGTACCAGGTGCTGAATGTGTTTCATCGAACGAATCATCAGTAGCGGTTAGGTCACTCCTTATGGTAGCGCGAACCATTCGACTTCGGCCCTTCTTGTCAGAAGACATCGTAGAGTCCAGGCCGCGCGTTGAGCTGATTTGAAATTCAAACTCGTGCGTAAATCTGTCAAGATGACAGATAATCTTGTCAATGTCTGTAGCCTCAGGCCAACGCACGATGGGTAAACAACCCTGGGAGGCGCCACTGATCTAAGACGGTTTCTTGAACTTTTGTTTCACTGACGTGTCTTGAGGTTTGGTAGCCCTTGTCTGGATCCGAATATAAATGGAAATGGTTTGAGTCCGCAGGGTATGGAAGGGTTGCTTTCTCATCCGAGAGGTGCTCGTTTAGAATCGTTGCTCAAAAGGAGAACTGTATCGACGGAAGTACCAGGTAGCTGGATCACAAACAATGACCTGCACTTAGAATAGATGTCAACTTCAGGATAAACTCGGCATCTGGAAGGTTAAGCATCTACCTGCTGAACTTTATTAGAGGTGATGGCTAACAGCTCGAAAGATAACTTACGTCTTGACAATCAACACTCTCAATAATCCACAGCAAAGGAGAAATATGCAGCCTGCTGGAGAAGGTTTATAGTGGTGGGAAAAGGTTGTTGGAGAACTTTTGGTATGATCGCTGACAAGTGAATTCGCTTTCTCAGGCTTTTCTGTTCTAGACAAGATGCCTTAATGCTGCGTATAGCACGATGTATAGTTCAAAAAAGGGAGATGACTCTTTTGTAAACGAAGGCCAAGATCTGATGGTGTAAATGGAGAGAGGCCGAGAAGAGACGAGATGGAGCGAATAATAATGACAATTAGTCGGAGAGATCTGGGAAGGTGCGCATCTGCAGCCGGGAAACAAGCATTAGAAGTCTCTAGGTAGGTAGGTATAAGCTCGAAGGTGATCCTGTGTCCCATAGGAATCCCGTCGTTCTTTCCCGTTGCTTATCACAAGAATATAGGAACTAAATTTTGACAAAAGAAAGAAAAAGATGATTTCAGGTATCCAACTACTGTAGCCGAATACAACAAACTCCACTCCGAGAATTTTCAAATAAATAAATATCAGCTCGTAAGAATAAACCAAATATCTCGGATACTGTGTCGTTCTTCGTCATCATCCGTCATCGATCTTTATACTTATCCCTGATACTGCTGCCCACCCATAAAGGCAGCAAACGCCCTCTAACAGAACCATCAGTAACAAAATAACAACATTCACAAAGAAAGAATACTCACCGAGTTTCGAGTCTGCATATAGACTGTTCCCGGGCCTGTGAACTTGCAGACGAGACCCTCCGCTGAAGCCATCCCAGAAATGATGCCTCCCGATGCCACACGCTCCATGACATACTTTGTATTCCAAGCGATTAAATGGCCGTTGTCCACAATGTACTTTTCGCCATCGACAAGCTATCTAGCACGTTAGCTTGCTAGAAAAGGGTAATCTTCATGAAGGAACCTCACGTTTTTCTGAATGATGGCACCAAAACTCGAAATCCATAACAGTCCTGTGCCACTTATCTTGTAAACCCACAAACCCTCACCACTGAACATGGCTTTTCCAAGTCCTTGTCTTTTGAAATCCTTGATAACACCTTGGGTTGACGCCAGAAACGCATCTTGACCTACTGACCATGTCTCCTTGCCTGTGAGGCGCATAGTTGTAATGTCACCGAGACTATGCGGCGCCAAGAGCACTTCACCTGGCCCTACAAACGTCGAGCTCGACATATCACCGCCGGTGATCATCTTCTTGACGCTGAACTTGATCTGTCCCTTGAGAGTGACGGTGGGGGACATGGCGATCATGGTGCCTGGCTTGCCGCTCATTGGGCAGCCCATGGCGAGCTGGATGGTTAGAATGGTATTGGTATCTCGGTGACTTATGCGATAGCTGCCTCCATTGAATGTACCAACATCATCGGATGTAGCCATGGCACCGACAAATTGGCCTGATTGGGGTGCACCAGAGACAGTCATTGCTACTGCGGTGTCCGCAGGCTGCTGTTGCGACTGTTGCTGCTGTTCTTGCTTGAGCTTCTCAACTGGGTCCTGGCTTTCTTCGAGCGGTGATACTGGAAGTGACGCATCAAAATGCTGCTGATGAGATTGAGGTGTCGCGGCTGGGGGTGTTGCCGCAGGCCTCATGGCTAAGTTGGTATGTTGTGTAGGTGTTTGATATTGAGTCTGCGTCAGCGCATGATATTGAGTCTGAGGAGGCGGAGGTGTCGCTTGCACATGGTTATGCGCAAAATGCTGCTGATGCGCCGGCGCTGAAGCGGGAGGAGGAGGATAATATCCCTGCGACGAGCTGTGAGAATGATGACTGGATTGCGAAGGAGTTGGCTGCTGAGTAGGTGCCGGGTAATGAATCGGCGTTGGCTGCTGAGGAATATGAGGAGACGGCGTATGCTGAGGAGGAGGAGGGGGGGGATAGTTCATGGCCTGTCCAGGCTGTGGTGGAGGAGGATAGAATTGCGTGCGGTTCGCCGGAGGAGAGGTCGGGGGCGGCGCATATTGATGTTGTTGCTGCTGTGGTTGGGGAGCTGGTGGAAGTCAGCTTTGTTTAATCTCTACCTGAAGCTTAACAAGAGCTTTGCGAACCTGGTGAGCTCTGGGCCGCACCGGGCGGAGCTGTTGAGATGTCATGATTAGTCTGGTTGTCATGGTATCTAGTGGGTGAAGGACTTACGAGGATAATAGTGGCTCGCCATGTCTTCTAACAACTACACAAACACTTGTACAACAGACAAACTCACAAGAGGCAAATGAACAAAGATGAAGACGAGAAAAGAGAGCAAGAGAAAAAAGTGAATTAAACCATGCAGGAGCTCTCTAGGACAGCTCCAAGGTTGCTGTAGCCGCCCGCAAGGTGTGCCCAATCTCGGCATACAGATACAGAGCCCCGCACGAAATGGTGCGTGTTTCCCTACCACTACTACTGCTCCTACCACGATGCTTCAACCATAGAGAGGAGTTGAAGATGAGAGAAAAATGCAGAAAATCCATGGAATCTACGAAATTTATGAAATCCATGAACTTCAGATTCCTCATGGAAACTCAAGAGACGCTTCGGCATTGACTGGTCTCACTAATTGAGTCCTGCAGCTTAAGAAATTGGCCTCATCACCAGAGACCAAGTTCCCGTCCCTCCCTTTACTGCAGCAGAGGGACAGGACAGACTCCGCCGCGACCTGGATTGGATGTTTCTTAGAGCTCATGTCCAATCACTGCCCTGTCCTCCTTGTTCAGCGAGCTCCATGGCCAGGTTGACAGCTGTAAGCGCCCACGCGGCATATCCCAGGGCGCTTAGCCAGCAGTTGAGTGAGCCCATTGGCCTGTTCAGCTTGCAGATGGGAAATTCGCTGGCGACTAGTCAAGCTCTCTCTCCTCCACTCGGAAGCTTTGGATCGCATGAGTGCGTCGCTGTTGTGTTTTGCTCTATCATTTGTCATCTACGGTAACTATTTCATCACGTGCCAAACCTTGAACAACTTCACGAGTTCCCTAATTCATACAATAACTATAGCTCAGTGGCGCTGTCTTGGCGCGGGTACGTTATCCATTGAATTATTACCCAAGGTACACGGCATTCCACTGCTATTTCTTGAGTATTTGGGGGTAGCTACCTAGGTAGGTAGGTAGCTATCTTGTACCCGTCTCATCGCCAAGGGAATGGCGGTTTCGGCTTCCATACCACACGAAGTGTAATCTGTCTCTATTCCCCAATGTAAACCCCGCTCTTTTCTACACGCCCTTGTCCGTACGTGACTACAGTTCCTCTCACTTGCGTAACCACGCGTCTAGTGCAGGATGAGCTCTTGTTCTTCACGCTCAGAGCTGCCCGTATTACCAAACATCAGATCTTCATATATAAGAGAACTACTCCATCCCATGCTATCAAATAGCCATGATCCTGCTTAGACAAGGAAGTTCTTTGTAGATTTTGTTGAACTTGAAGTTGAAAATGGGAATTGACGGGCCCTACCATGCGTTGTAAGTATCTTCTAACCGAGCTGCATATATTTTGGCCTCCCTCATCCACCAAACTGACTTACCCAGCACATGGGCTGCTGGCATGCTTGTGACGTTGTCATGCGGCTCCGTTGCCCGGGAATACCACCTCCCGACGGCGGCATCTTCGTTTAGCCTTATGGGCTGATCATAACCATACTTGTGCTTGGTATGTAAGTCGACCAACGGGTCATCTCTTGAGGACCAGCCCCTCAACCCTATTGCGCGTTCGCGGTAGGCAACCCGCGGTCATGGTTCTCATGTTGAACCAAGATGTCGTAAGTGGTCTATACACCAAGTTCTTGTGAACATTTCGATCCGCTTTCTCGGGACAATATTGCTCTTTTATCTTTCCCCCCAGGTTTTGTTCAACCTCAAGGCCCGCCCTTCTGCTTTAACAAGAGCTCTGGATATACTGCCAAGGCTTGACTTTCAGCTTCCTGATGATTGAGGCAATTAGCTATTCTAGTCGAAACTTTTGCGCTTCTTACCTTCGTGCCCGTTAGACTAGGTAGACGCACGGGGCTGGGGTGTATCAATATGATAGCCATTAGAGGGCGACGGACTGACGTGCAAATTAAAGCTGGTCAATGTGTTGCAAGGTTCGACCATCCTAAGCACGCTTAAAAAACAGTTCAAGATGTCGGGGATCAGCAAGCAAGGCTGTTAGAAAACCTTGTTCCCGTGTTGACCCAAGTGACTGACAGGTCTGTAACCGAAGGCAGGACGCCACTTGTTTGGGAGGACTCCATAGCCTGTTATTTATAAGCGAGCAGGGCGATCAGCATCTGGTTATGTAGATTCGCGGAATGGGGTGCGGAACATTCGTGGATTAGGTTGCCGGAAATTGCTGGTGAGATGGACTCGAAAGGTTCGAACACAACATTCAGATGACAGCTAGAACTGGCAAGCCAGACTGCCTTCTGTCTTGGCACGAAGGTATCTCATACAGTACTACTGGTACCGGAGCAGCAGTACCGTGCGATTTCTGAAGAGATAGAAGTACGTTTTCATGGGACGTCGAGAGGCCAGCAATATACCAGTATGTACGTTCGGCAAGCGTATCCCCAAAGGCGTAATAGTTTCAATCGACGGCCACTCTTGGTAACAGATTTGTTCCATGGCTCCTGAGTTGCCTTGAAGCGCATCATATCTATTTAGATTCTTGCGACTAAAATGTCAGACGTATTGTACCTGGCAGTTTTTTTTTTATCTTCCTCGATCCCAACGTCATATTGGACCACAAGCTCCGAGATACCTCACCTAGACGATCATTTCCTCAAAGCAGAGAGCAAAAATGACTTGTCGCAGCGGGATAATATTGCCGGTCGTGGCTCTCCCGGAAAATGACCAATGCCCGAGTATGCGTCTGAGGTCTGAGACCCAATACCCAAAAACCTGGAAAACCGTCGAGTTGGAAAAGCTACTGATCAATCCATTCGGTGATAATACCAGTAACAGTGTGTTCCGTATCAAGCCTGGTGTAGGTTTAGAAGTATTTTCTGATCGAAACATCGTATCAAAAGGGTGTACACTTAGACAAGAGGCTTTCGCCATGCCCGTCACCGTACGTTTGTTGGATCCGAAGGTTTCTGCAAGATTCAACAAGTCACCCTGGCAGCCTGGCCTGATTCGACCGTTACTTATGAGACAGATCATGGCGTATTTGCGGGCGCCCCATCCTCAGAGTGACTTCGCAACTCTTGCTTTTGTTGTGTTGAGGTTGGACATCGAAGGAGGGATGTTGCTGGCGTTGAAATATACTAAGCAATCGTGACCCAGAACTTCCCGAAAATGATCAGCGGGCTAAAAATGGGTCGAGATGAGTTTAGCTCAAGCGGTCAATATCAGCACTAGATTTCGCCAAAGTCCTGATCATTCCCGACACCCTTGTCAGGCGAATAGACAGATCTCAGAAAGAGTTTTTGGTACTCAGACAGTCAAGATCGCAGGCATCAAGTTCGCTCGTATCGTCGCTGTCCGTTACAATCGGAAATAGTCGTTTCTGATCGGGATGCTCGCGTTTCGCGACGATTGTCCAGAGAGGTGGATGCATTTCGAGTTTGAGCCCATAATCAAACGTCAGCGGTTTGCATCCACTGAAAACGTCAGCTTGAAGGCTGTCATTGAAGGGACTGTGTGGCTGGGTGCTCATTTGGTCGGCAACGGTGGTACCGCTCATAGACGACACGACACGTGGAGTGCTTTGGTTCAGGAACAATACCAGCCCTGTGTGCCTGTCAGCCCGTCCAGCCTGTGCAGTTTGATAAGGCGGTGCCGCCTGTTTTCTCGATTGGAACGGGGAGCGAGGAGCAGGAGGCCTAGGCCCGATATTCCATGTACCAAGAGAACTCGGACGATGACGGCGAAGTGCTAGCCCTTTGCGGGTTCGATTGTGTTCAAATCAACTGCTGCAAATGCTTCTTCTCTGTGCAAGATGCTGTTCATGGCTAATTCTCGATTTGTTGGCACCCCGCAATCCAGTAATTTGGGTCAGTAGTTACTAATTGCCCTTGCTTGGCACCACAAATTCGAGGATCCAACATGCGCTCTAGAAGCACATTGTCGTTTGAAAAGAGGGCCTGTACTCCTTGTCACACGTGCTTCACGGGTTGCCAAGGCTGGTACAAGTCAAAGAGTGGTTGATACTGGGTCATGGCATCATGGGCAGTCATATTACATTGTCAGAGTGGCGTTGACGAGATCGGATATAATTGCTCGCCGACAAATCAACTTGGAGATTAAGGGATGACGAGATTAGTAGGCCAAGCCAAGCTCTTCGTTGAAGGTTTTCTGAGCCAACACTATAAGACTTCATGAATAGTTTTGTGTCGATCACGGACTAACTCCTGACTCAAAGATTAATCCTCGGCACCGAGATAACTGATGGCTTCGGCCATGCAACTCACAATCGGTTAGCGCTCATACTAGAGGCGGACGTGAGCCAGGCTCTTCCTGGTATCCAAGTCGCAAAGGAACTTGGGGAAAAGCGCTAGACTGTTGCATCGTTTCAGGTCAACTCGGCCGCTACGCAGTTGGAGTCGGAGTCGAAGCCAAGTGATAGTAGTATTCGATCCAGATGATGGAAATTTCAAAGTTTTGAGGCTATCATCGCGGGTTGAAGAGCTAAGCTTGATGAAACTAAACACATAGATACCTACTTACCAGGTATGGAAGGTATCAGGGTAGGTACGTATTCAAAAGATGGATGAAATGGGAAGTTGGAGATCTTGTTCGGCCCTGCCCTACGGGATCTTGTGGGCTTCCTGCCTTATTCTGCAAATTCTCCGTGCCGTCTTTGACAGGGAACTTTTACCCTTGCCTAAGGGTTATGAGGAAGTACCTAAACTTTTTTCCATCGAGTGTGCTATGATCAATATTAAGCAAGGTAACTAACCACATTCCAAAAGCCTTCAATTCAAACGGCACCACCTTGAGCCCTTCAACAGGCAAAGAACTTTTACTTCCATACAAAGATCATGCATGTTCAGCATGGCCTTTGATAAACTTGGTTTGAGCCCTGGCGATTGGATTACTAGATTCATCTTGAACCCAGCGCGAGGAATCGCGTGTGGCACTAGGCTTTGCCCTTTATCACTTTATACCGCCGAGAGATTATCCTTAGGGGGACGGGGCGCGGGGTTAAGGCAGGCAACTAACGTTGGGACGGGGTTTTCATTTAGGGCTGTTTCTCTGACCACTCAGTGGTTTATTCTCCAGCTGAAGACCTCAGCCTTCCTGGCTGAGAGAGCGGGCGGACTCGGCTCAGGGGTGAGATCTGGATTCAATCAAAGGAACGAGATGGACAAGACAAGACGGATACATGGACATGTCAATGAAACATCGGAAGACTCGAGGGCGAAACGGGGACAACAACACAACAACACGTCACCCCATCCGCTGCTGCTCCCGACAGACTGGACTGTGGTATTACCGGACGATTTGATACGGGCTGCAAGGGCAATCTAGATCAAAGTTCAGGGTGTGTATCCGTATCTCGTCTGCCATGCAATGCATGTCCACAGCCGAGGGCAGCGCACGAGTTACAACACACCCTAGGCCCATGTCTCAAGAAACTTGGGCTGATGTGCATGTACCGTAACCAACAAAGAGACTTTCCAGCCCACCCACGACATGGCCAGGAAGCCACCAGGACTCATCTCGACCAATTGCCGGACAGGGTAGACTCATACCGCTCCACTTACACCGCAACTTGAACCAGTCAAGGAACATGCTGTCGGGTACAGACCCGGCTGTCGGGATCAAGAGGCTTGCGAACTTGATTGCTCTGCTCCGGGGGGACGGTCGACATGAATGTGCTTGCGATGCGGGCGCAAATGAAGACGCCTCAAAGGGGACGGGACGCCCTCGACAGAACGAGGAACGAGAGCGACACCTACGCCAAAGACTCAGACGCTCAAGTTCATCGTTGAGTACTGTATGGTACTGGCGCCATCGGTTCATTAGCCTTTGGTGGTATTGGGCTTCCCATAGCCTACTCCTACATACTACTTGTAGCCTCCAATACACGTCGCTCCACCCCAGCAATGAGCGGCGTCAACGCCTATTCTTCTAGCGCAACGCGGATACCTTCATATTACTCGGCCTGCTCGCCCCTACTGTCCGCTTTCATTTCCTGCTTGAACTCCATCATCTTGATTCATACTTGGACGAGTATTCAACACATACACTGTCTCTCACTGCTTTGCATTCAACTACTACGTCTATCACTAGGCAGTTGATCAGCAACTATTTATCTATTTAGTTCGTTCATATCTATCCACAACCCTCTCCCATGGGGTCATCGCCTATCCATGCGCGAGCCTCACACAGCCGGGGACTGGAGAGACTCGCCTTTAAAGTCGTATACCCGTGATCGGCAGCATTTTGATACTGCTGGATCAACTGCAACAATGTCGCCCGAAAAGGCGACAACAACTCGACCAAGCCATTCAAAATCCCGGATAATATCACCAATCTCGCCACCGAGCTCGCCACCTACTACATGTCACGGCTTTCAACCTCTTCAACCTCAATCAATCGACGTACTTGCCTCTAAACTAGGCAGCTCTTCCTTGAGTCAATACCACCGCGACTCAACTGCGCAGCTCCCCGCTGCCGCTCTCTCACCTGTCTCGCTACCTGATGATGACTTTGGCCATGTCCAGTCGCTTCTCAGCCAGCATGACTCGGAGTCTATGGAGATAGACGGCAGGGATGCCAATCGGATAGTGACTGCACTAAGCACGACTGTTCTCGAGAACCGACAATATTCAATAAGCTCTACTAGCAAGGCCTTCAATACGCCCTCGCCCATTGTCGTCGACCCGACCGCACGTCTCGAAGTTCCACAACCTGTTTCAAAGAAAACTTACAGGTCGATTACAACTGGCGCTTTGGAAGTGGACGAAGGGTATTGCGAGGATGAAGACAATCTCTCCTGGCTTCAGGCGCCCGTATCACTAAGGTCGGCGGGTATGCCGGATGGAATCAAGAAGCGATATGATCTCGGATATAGGAGATCTGCTGATGCGGCGAGTCGCTGTCGTAATACAATACACAGCGTTCCCCGAATGCGACGACGCGACAAGAAGAAGAGCAGACGACCCGAGTCAATAGTGGCATCTGGAATGAGCCTGTCTGATGTCAAGGGATCGCAAATGGTGGCATCGACGCAATAAAGCACTCGGAAAATAGACGAGTTGCTTCAAACACAATATTTTGGCATAGCGATAGAATGCATGAACCGGCCTCCAATGAGGGCTGATTTTACGACACAACGGCGTTAACATTGGGATGAGCATTTACACGGGCGAGGCATCCGCCCTTTGGGACAGAGTAACGGATGATACAGCACACATGAAGGAGCCTCTGGCGTTATCTTGTAATTTTTTTCCCCTTCTCTCTTATGGAATCTGGATGCATGTGGCGTTATTTTTGTAATTTTAGGAGCAACGGTTTGGCGTACAGGAATCACGACCAAGAGCATTGTCATTTAGCCAGGGGTTATGTACAAGGCGTTGAGATCAGGATATGCTTGGAACACAACCCGCATTGGGAAAATCGCGGCCAAGGTTCCAGGGTCAAGGTCGGGGATTCTGGATGGATTGGCGCATTGCATTACATGGCATTGCATTGTACGACCAGCAAGGTCAGCGTTCTTGTGTACTTTAGCAGAGCCTCAGAAAGGTTGGCGTAGATGGCCAGACGTATCAGTGTGAGAGGCAAAACAAACAAATGCAATAGACTGTGGCTAACCCACACAATGTCAAGCAAATGAGGGTTTATGATCGATCGGTGGGTGAGGAAATGTCTTGATGCCTGGAACGATCCGGCACTGACGAACATGAGTATCAATGGGTGCCTGAGAGAGAAGGTTCACAGAGGTGGATGTCGATTTTGATAGAACTTGATCACTTCGATTTTTAAAGTTTATTGGTGCTTGGCCGGTGAAGCCATCACCAAACATAGACGAGGAGTATGATACACGCCAGCCAAACAGAAAAGAGCACCATTGCTTACCTGGGCAGACCGACCGGAGGAAAATTACACAAAAACATAGCAAGGATATAGTCAGGCTATAACTTGTTTATACTCTCTGAGTTTTAAGTGGCCCTCGGGGGATTCTCTTGAGTCGTGTATAATTACACTACATCATCCGCTGGAGTGTATCATACGATAAGAGTAGTTGGGGGGATGGGACAATCGGCCAACGCCATCGACAGGCGCGCGCCAATATTGAGCGATCCATCGACTAGGCAAAGCCTCGTAAGACGGGTTGGAAAGTTTCCTTGGTCTGGGCTCAGACGAGGTGAATAGGTTAGTCACCCAGCAAGAGAATAGGTCTGATGGATGAAATCTAATAAATCTCATGTTTACTCTAAAAGTCATGATGAAGATGGGTCGTTGATGAGGTGATGAGTCACACATGGATGAAGAAACATTCTTTGAAGTGGAGACATGAAAAAGAAAAGAATAATCCAAGACAAAGTTGAAAATGGGGGCGAGATTCAATTAAAGGACAATATTGAATGATTAAAATGATTGAATGATAGAACGAAAAAGCAAGGCAAAGGCAAAGGCAAAAAGTAAAGTAAAGCGGGCCGGGGCGATCGAAGCGAGATCTGTCGTCTGTCATGACAGGGCCTAAAAGACCTGGACCTTGTATACAAGTACAGACGTCCCTTTCAAAAGTCCTTGCCTACGCTAAAATCAGAAAAGTGGGGTAAAAAGTAAAGGTACCTTAAAATAGCTTATTTTCTAAGGAAATAACCCCTGCCTTCCTTGTACTCATTCCCGCCTTCTAGCTCAATGATTTTACGGATATGCTTAGGAAGTCTCTCTATCCAAGCCTGTATCTTCTCTTGAGGAAGATCCCTCTAAGCAGCCTCCCAAGCGCGAATAGCTTCCTGACGACTCTTCGGCGCGCCCTTCTTCGTTGTTTCCCTCTTTAACCACGGCCAAGCCGGCTCAATAG
>JAJJWN010000028.1:0-37690 GCA_021655885.1 Fusarium abutilonis
GTTGTAACACGGCAGCTCCGCCAGTACTATGAAAGGATAGGCCATCTCTTTGCCGCTGTTGACGTCGTGATTATCCTCTATTAGGAAGTCGTTCCGGTTGTGCCTCGGTTTCTAACGTCCCCACCCTGCACCTGCAGGATGAAAGTTGGATAAGGTTCGAGTATATTAAGGTATCCAAGAATCTTTACGAAAACCCTTCTCTTTGCAATTGAATTATATATATCACAAGTGACTAGAGCATCTAGTTAGTTAAATTGCGTGGTCAAGTTCACTTGTACTTCTAACTCATTATCACAACTGAGGTTAGTACTCAAAGCTTCATGATGCAATTCACATGCTACATCCCCGCCACGGACTAAAGCTGAATTGCTATAACTTGATGATCAATATTCATGTCACTGACGAGTCCAGAAACTCATATCAAACCACAACAATAAGAAACACGCACTAAACCGCTCACATCATGGCCGTTGATAAGCTTGTGCCTAATGACTCTCGAGTCAAGACTGAAACGGCACAGATTCGAGGCAAGACCTACAAGTACATTGTCGGAGAGCCTGAAGGCACTCCCATCGAGACCATTGTTCTTATCCATGGCTTCCCAGATCTTGGTTTCGGCTGGCGCTACCAGGTTCCTTACTTTATGTCCCGTGGATTCCGAGTTATAGTCCCAGATATGGTAGGCTACGCCGGAACCGATGCCCCAGAGTCACTTGAAGAGTACACATACAAGAGCCTTTCAGCAGATATCAACGAGCTAGCTCGCAAGTTTGTTGGGGATGGACAGATAATTCTTGGTGGCCATGATTGGGGTGGTTTCATCGTCTGGAAGGTTGCCTATTGGTACCCCGAGTTGATCAAGGGCGTCTTCAGCGTCTGCACGCCTTACATGCCACCACGAGAGACATTCATTCCACTTGAGGATATGGTCAAGAGCGGACGATTGTCCAATTTTGCCTATCAGCTACAGTTCAAGGGGCCTGAAGTTGAATCCCGTCTTCAAGGAGAGGAAAAGGTGCGACAGTTTCTGAACGCTTTGTACGGCGGCCGCACACCCGATGGAGAGCTCGGATTCTCCACCAAAGAAGGTGTCTTGTTCGACAACCTACCACAGCTCGGTCACTCGCCGCTCGTCAGCAAGGAAGAGCTTGACTACTACGTCCAGCAATACATGCTCAAGGAGAGCCCTGAGCTGCGTGGACCGTTGAACTACTATCGAATGCAGGAGCTCAACTTCCGCGATGATAAGGAGATTGCAAAGAAGAGCCACAAGTTTGATATGCCCGCTCTGTTCATCACGGCTACCCAGGATGCTGCTCTACCGCCGGCCATGTCTCAAGGAATGGAAAAGAGCTTCGAGAACTTGACGCGAGGAGAGGTGGATGCGTCACACTGGGCGCTGTGGCAGGCGGCTGAATCTGTGAATGAACAAGTTGCAAAGTGGGCGGATGGGTTTTTGAAAGGTCAGCTAAAGGCGAAGGCGTCTTTGTGAGTAGGATTGGGTAACTCGCGTTAAGTAAAAGCATCAACGTTTATATCTACCAAATCACTCATTTCATAATACCAAAATTGTTAAGCTGCCGGCCTATTCACTCTTATTCCTACACCTACCCATGGAACAAAAAGGTTGTAAGTTATAATATGTCTGTTCTAGCTTCATACAACAAGGTGTGACTGCACATAGATTCCTAATGTCAAGAGGAGTGGAAGACGCAACTTGAAACGGTTGTGTCTGCCGGACCTGTTAGAAGTATCAGGAGCAGAGCACACTTGTGACACTGTTTCATAGGTATGGTAATATCAAATCTGCCTTGGACGATTTACGCTCCTCAACTCGACGACAGGAACGCCGTGGCCGTGCTTAGGGCGGACGCTGACTGCTGGACTGGCGTCGATCATAGCGCGGGTGAGGGCGTCACCAGCGAGGATAATGGGAGATATCTGCGCTTCTTGGCTGAGATTAAGTTTATGCCTTGGCCAACAAGTCGAGGACATGTCAATATTGCGCAGGCTCAGGCACAGTAGTGGGAATAGGTGGGCTTGGTGATACAGCTCAAAAGAAGGGTTTATAAAGCGACTGGCACTTTACTTATAAATACTGCTTTTCATCGAGGCTCTAGTTTTAGGGCTCTACTATCTGGCGATATCTATTTCTCACTACTATCTCTCCTGGTCTTTTCAACAGATTATGGAAAAACTAGAGGGTCCTTGAGAGCGTGTTACATAGCCTGTTTAGGTCACAGCCTACAATACAGGCTGGATCTTAAAAATGAAGCTATTTTAATTGGCCAGCCTGTGCCATATACGTGGATGTACCCGTAGCAGTAAGATACATACCATACATATTTACATCCGTTGAGGATGACGACGCGCCTAACTACTCCTACCTATGTACTAAGGGTCGAGAGGCTCCAGCTTCCCCTATCCATATAGGTACATACCGTTTGCAAGTAAAATTGATTGAAGGATAAGGTGCTCTGTACCTCGGGTGAAAACCCAGATCAAACAATTCCCACAAGACCCTTTCTCCTTCGTAATTACTGTGAGTCCCTGGTGGGCGCTGATAAATGAATCGTACTCCGTACTCCGTACGCGTAGCTCTTTTTAACTAGGTAACGCTAGATCGATCCATTATTGCTGGCAGGTAAGTTATGAATAGCAACAAGACGAACTTAGAGCTACCTTAGGCTAAGTGAACGTGGAGCAGCATTTGCAAGCAAGCTTTAGTTAATATATACCTAGGCAGAAAGACCCTTTTAATATCTGAGTCTGAATGCAGAGCTGTAGGATTGGCCAAAAAAGTTTAAAAAACCATCAAGTTGAAGTGGAATTGCTGCTGTTGATCCTTCTTAAAAAGACAGGGTGCGTTTTGTTCTCCATATCTGGAGACTTCTAATTACCTATCCCTCCCCTCCTCTCTCCTCCCCTCCCCTGACGAGCCCTGGGGTGTTCTTTAGCACTGTGGATGGATTTGATGGATACGACGATGACAGCCCCCCAAAGCTGATTCTGCGACAACCCGCTTTCCATTGTCTTACCCGGGGTCTTTTCTTTTTGTCTACCTAGAAAACAAAGTTCTTGTTTCCCTCCCCTCATATTCAATCAATACTGGCTGGAGCTCTGCGCAATAAGGCCATTTTAGCCAATCAATGAATGAAAGTTGGCCACACCAAAGCCAAATTCCTTCCTTGAGCCTCGTCCAACGTTCCACCGCACGGCCTCCCAGAGCTTGCGCGTGAAAGGTGAGGTGGTTCTGTCACTAAAAAGCTAAAAGGAGGCTGTGTATGCGCAATCCTCCCAAGCCCAGCCACAGAGACAAGAGACAGAAGCTCGCTCATAGTGCTTACTGTTACCCGACAACCGCCAAGAGCAAAACGATTTGACGACGCGGCTATATCCATTCCATTACTTCCATTTACTGCTACTACCGTCAGCTTGTTGCTTGGCACTTATTCGATCATTTACTCATTCATTCATTCTACCTTACCCTACCTCATTATCGAAAACTTAGACCTTATCGTAACGACATCATCACCTCCATACAATCGACATCTCTAACCACGCTCCATCCATTCATCTCGCAACGTCGTCTCTGCCATCCCGCATGCCGCCCGCCGCTTCCGTAACTCGATAGTCTGATCCTAAACTGTCCGCCGCCATGGCTGGGCGACCGCCTGGAGGAGGTTTCGACGCGGGACACTCGAATAATCGCGACGATCTCCTACTCGACCTTGACAATGACCAACCCGTCTACGGCGGTGGTCAGCGCTCTACGCTAAATGACGATGACTTAATGCGCTTTCACGAACAGAACCAAGAAACTCAGGGACGACCTTCAGTATCCTATGATGACTTCGTCGGTGCTCGAGATGCGGCGAATCATCCCCCGACCACACAACACAACAGCGGCTTGGGTGTTCCTGGATCCGGCCCGGGTTCAAATCCTTATTTGATGAGACAATACAGCCAGACTTCCGAACTCGGAAATTACCAACGTTACGCTGACGACTTTGATGATTACCCTGTTGATGGCGATTCGTATTACCATCACGATGGAGGCGCAAGGGCTGATGAGACTACTCCAGGCTTGGGTGGAAACGCTGCGCGGAACCGAAACAGCGTGCTGAGTCTCGGCGGAGGTTTCTTCGGCAAGGTCAAGAACAAGTTGGGATTGGGTCAGGGATATTCAGAGATGGATCTGCCTTTGACAGAACCTGGCCATGGTCGAGGTGACTCCGTGGGAGGGAGTTCTCAGCAACCACCACAACAGGCTCAGAAGGGTGGGTTTGACATGGGCAACTTCAAGTTTGGGTTTGGAAAGTCGAAACCTGATCCTTCAACTCTCGGTCCAAGGCTTATTTATCTCAACAACCCACCCGCCAATGCGGCCAACAAATATGTCGACAACCATATTTCCACCGCCAAGTACAACTTTGCGACATTCCTACCGAAATTCCTGTACGAGCAGTTCTCAAAATTTGCCAACATCTTCTTCTTGTTTACCGCCGCGCTTCAACAGATCCCTAACCTGTCACCTACAAACCCGTACACAACCATTGCACCCCTCATCGTGGTGCTTATCATCTCTGCTGTAAAGGAATTGGTGGAAGATTACCGAAGAAAACAAGCTGACAATGCTCTCAACACCTCCAAAGCGCGGGTCCTCCGTGGCTCTACCTTTGAAGAAACCAAATGGATCAACGTGGCCGTTGGCGACATTATCAGAGTAGAATCAGAAGAGCCCTTCCCTGCCGATTTGGTTCTTTTGGCTAGTTCTGAACCTGAAGGTCTCTGTTATATCGAAACTGCAAACCTGGACGGTGAAACCAACCTCAAGATCAAGCAGGCACTTCCAGAAACCTGCCCTATGGTGTCGCCAAGTGAGCTCAGCAGGCTAGGAGGTCGGATCAAGTCGGAGCAGCCCAACAGTAGTCTCTACACGTATGAGGCGACCTTGACAATGCAAAGTGGAGGCGGAGAGAAGGAACTTGCGCTCAACCCAGAACAACTGCTTCTTAGAGGTGCCACGTTACGAAACACGCCCTGGGTTCACGGTGTTGTAGTGTTTACTGGTCACGAAACCAAACTCATGCGAAACGCTACCGCTGCCCCTATAAAGCGCACAAAGGTCGAGAGAAAGCTCAACTGGCTCGTGCTCTTGCTGGTAGGCATCTTGTTGATTCTAAGTATTGTGTGTACTGTTGGAGATTTGATTCAGCGAAAGGTCGAAGGAGAAGCGCTCTCATATCTCTACCTGGACCCTACAAGCACTGCTGGGCAGATCACCCAAACATTCTTCAAGGACATGGTCACATACTGGGTTCTGTTTTCAGCACTGGTTCCCATCTCCCTCTTTGTTACCGTCGAGTTGGTGAAATACTGGCACGGAATCCTGATCAACGACGACCTCGACATGTACTACGATAAGAACGATACGCCTGCTACCTGTCGAACTTCGAGTTTGGTGGAAGAGTTGGGAATGGTCGAATATGTTTTTTCGGACAAGACCGGAACCCTTACCTGCAACCAGATGGAATTCAAACAGTGTTCGATTGCTGGAATCCAATACTCTGAAGATGTACCCGAAGATCGCCGCCCAACCATGATTGACGGCGTCGAAGTTGGACTTTTTGACTACAAGGCTCTCAAGTCTAACCTCAAAGACGGACATGAGACTGCGCCGGCCATTGATCACTTCTTGTCGTTGCTCGCAACTTGTCACACTGTTATCCCGGAGATGGACGAAAAGGGTGGCATTAAGTACCAAGCTGCGTCCCCCGATGAAGGTGCTCTAGTTGCTGGTGCTTTGGATCTCGGCTACAAGTTCACTGCTCGAAAGCCCAAGTCGGTTATTATTGAAACTAATGGCCGGGAATACGAGTACGAACTTCTTGCAGTTTGCGAATTCAACTCTACTCGAAAGCGAATGTCAACCATATACCGATGCCCCGATGGTAAGATTCGTTGCTATTGTAAGGGTGCCGACACAGTCATTCTTGAACGCCTGAACGACCAGAACCCCCACGTTGAAGTCACACTTCGACATCTCGAAGAGTATGCTTCTGAAGGTCTGCGAACTCTGTGCCTTGCTATGCGAGAAGTCCCCGAAAACGAGTTCCAAGAGTGGTACAAGATCTATGATGCCGCTCAGATGACTGTCGGAGGAAACCGCGCTGATGAAGTGGACAAGGCCTCTGAAATCATCGAGAAGGACTTCTTTTTGCTTGGCGCAACTGCTATCGAGGATCGTCTCCAGGATGGTGTCCCCGAGACTATTCACACCTTGCAGCAGGCTAACATCAAGGTGTGGGTTCTGACCGGAGATCGTCAGGAGACTGCCATCAACATCGGAATGAGTTGCAAGCTTCTCAGTGAGGACATGATGCTCTTGATTATCAACGAGGAAACGGCCGCCGCCACACGAGATAATATTCAAAAGAAGATGGATGCCATCAGAACCCAAGGAGACGGCACGATAGAAACAGAAACCTTGGCTCTGGTTATTGACGGAAAGTCTTTGACATACGCGCTTGAGAAGGACTTGGAAAAGATGTTCCTCGACCTCGCCGTTATGTGTAAGGCTGTCATTTGCTGCCGTGTGTCTCCTCTACAAAAGGCCCTTGTGGTAAAACTGGTCAAGAAGTATCAGAAGGAGTCAATTCTTCTCGCTATTGGCGACGGAGCAAACGACGTTTCAATGATCCAGGCAGCCCATATTGGTATTGGTATTAGCGGTGAAGAAGGTCTTCAGGCAGCACGAAGCGCCGATGTGGCTATTGCTCAGTTCAGATTTCTCCGGAAGTTGTTGTTGGTTCATGGTGCCTGGAGTTATCAGCGTATCACAAAGACCATTCTGTTCTCGTTCTACAAGAATATTGCGCTATACATGACACAGTTCTGGGTAAGTACAAACAGGCGTTATAGCTCTTCACTCAAGGATACGACTAATCTTGTTCCAGTACACATTCCAAAACGTCTTCTCCGGTCAGGTTATCTACGAATCATGGACGCTATCATTCTACAACGTCTTCTACACCGTCTTGCCACCTCTCGCCATCGGTATTCTCGACCAGTTCATCTCGGCTCGTCTTCTGGATCGATATCCTCAACTATACATGATGGGTCAGCAAAACTACTTCTTCAGGTTGAAGGTGTTCCTACAATGGATCGGCAACGCTATCTATCACTCCATTGTGCTTTACATCTGGGCTCAACTGTTTTGGTTTGGAGACCTTATCCAAGGAGACGGCAAGGTGGCTGGCCACTGGGTTTGGGGCACGGCGCTCTATGGTGCCACTCTTCTCACTGTCCTTGGCAAGGCAGCATTGGTTACCAGTAACTGGACAAAGTACCACGTTATCGCCATTCCCGGAAGTATGGCGATTTGGTACGTGCTTACCGCCGTCTACGGTATTGTAGCACCAATGGCTGGTGTGTCCATGGAGTACCACGGTACCGTCCCCAGGATCTTTGAGAGCCCTATCTTTTGGCTACAGACAGTCAATCTTGCTGTCATGTGTCTTTTGCGAGACTTTATCTGGAAATACGCCAAGCGCATGTACCGACCGCAAACGTACCACCACATCCAGGAAATCCAAAAGTACAACATTCAAGATTATAGACCCAGGTAAGTTTTTATGCCTTCACATCGATGGCTTCTTACTCGTGCTAACATGTCTCAGAATGGAACAATTTCAAAAAGCAATCCGAAAGGTGCGACAAGTACAACGCATGCGCAAGCAGCGTGGCTACGCCTTCTCGCAAGCAGACGAGAGTCAAACGCGTGTGCTCCAGGCATACGACACTACCAAGCATCGTGGACGATATGGCGAAATGGCCAGCTCGAGGCCAGCGGGTAGGTAACCAGCAACTGCAGATGAGTAGAAGAGGAAGAAGAGGAATTACGGCGTGGATGTCTCGGGAAGGACTCCACGGTTACTGCATAACGAATACAAAACATTGGAGTTTTTACTCTGGAGTTGGATGTCATTTGTTTCAAAGCTACTGGGTGGCCCGTTGTGCTCTATTCACTTCTCTGTGCCGTCTATCTGTCGATGCTGAGAGAGCTGAGCATCATCGGCCTCGATAGACTGAAAAATCTCCTGATGACACTTTTTTGTTTCTTCAAACGATGTCCCAAGAGGGAGGCGAATGTCTTTACTTTCGAACGAGGACATGGAATTCGGATCTAGGCTCATGGGATTGTATGAACTGGGATGAGTGTAGCGTATAGGTGGAGGTGTTGCTTACTATGATAGGGGGAGGGATACCGATGCTTTCTGCATTTGCGGGAGGTTGTAATTATTAAAATTCTGCAGCGAAGATAACGAGTGATTTGTTCGATGATCACATAACGGTCGTTTGCATCTGCTTCTTGGGGTTGGGTCTCATAGATCCTCCTAAATGTCTCAAATGTTAAAGTGTATTTGGCTTTAGCAGACGAAAGGGGATACTGACTCAAGTATCCTGTGACGGGTTTGAACCACTGAAGGATAGACATATGTAAGATGTCCCCGTCAGTAGTTGGCTCACGGTGTTCTACACCCTCATATAGAAACTCTACTCTAGCACATCCTCATGAGACTTGTCGTAACGATGCCAACAGAGAGGTTTCCCCTATTTCACAGTAGAATAGCCGAACTCTGCAATTCTTACTTCTCTTGCCCAGAGCTACTACCACTGGTCCCGTTGACTAAGTAACCCGGACTTGATCCAATCATCAGTTAGACTCTACGCGAAACCGAGATGCTATTCCTATGCCAAGTACTCGCTCCACAGCCGTGGTCAACGCCAGCTGAGCGTAATACACCCAGGGACATTGCAAACTAATTCGACCAAGTCCAGACCCAAGCTCACTGAGACAATGTTGACAAGATAAACTTTGGTAAAGCTCGGGGTGACGTGATACGTGGCAGGTCTGCCAATAACCCTCGTGGGGGATCTAAGACACGCGTGTAGACTAGAAGTCTTGAGCACTTGCAGACAACTTTTCTGACGACGAGATTATTACACTGATACGTACCTTGATGCGTTGTTCAAGAATCCCAGAAGGATGGTAGAGTGATCGACTAGTTCAAGCCATTCAACTGAGTTGGAAGCCAATGACAAGACAGAGGTCGGGGATGAGTTGAGATGATGAGCTGCAGAGAATGAACCACGAGATACAGCAAGGATTATGGCCAAGTACAGTCTTGTCGTAAAACCGAGAACTTGGTCATCCTTTTTTATACACATATCATCGGACAAGAAACGCGTCTCACCTACATAGAAGCCCCATCATGAGTCAAGCAGAATAAAACACGCCAAGGCAGGCAGATAGTGTCTTTGTCTTTGTCTTTGTCCAATCCAATGGCCCATCACAGGATTATCCTCTTGGTCACACTTTTTGTCATGCGAGCATTCTCGTGATTTGCCGACCTCTCCGACCCGTCTCCTTTCACCATACTCTATGGTGTCCGTCCCCCTTTCCAGGTAAGTTCCAGGGGGCAGCATAGCACGCTCCTTCACATGATGCACCATCTGCGCCAAGGACTATGAATTAGTCCTGATTACGCATGACTTTGACAAATTTCTATAATCCGAGCTAGGCCCGTCGCTGGGCCGAGGAGAACTAAACATTTTCTGGGCGTCGTGTGGGGAACTTGAAAATCCGGGGACGAAATCGTGGAGAAACGAAAAGAAAGTCCGGGGGCGGCATCAGACTCCGTGCCCCGGATTCATGCACCATATCCAGGCAAACTAGTATAAAATTACAAATACATGTGTTTATAGTAATCCAATATGCAACTTTTGTTGCCTGGTGTTGCATTAGATCTTAGTCATGGTTCTAGTTATATATATGTGTAGACATGAGCATACTTGCTTGTTTATCTGTATGATGCTGAAGAACCTCCAATAAAATAGAAATATGCCGTGGTGTTTATACATGCGTGACATGAAAGTAGAGATGAATCCCCCATAATGAACAACAAGAACTTGCCATCAAGAAAGAAAGAGAAAAGAGAGAGAAAGCTAAATTATACATGTGTCCGAGTAACCGCTCGCCAAATGCTATTGCTAATGCTAATAATGTCATCGCCATGTCATGTGATATCATGACATACCGCACGTCTGAGTGAGGCACGTCCATGTCGAAGAAGGAAGTAGAACCTCAAGAAACACGCCTTGCTACAAGCTGGGGGCTGAAGAGCTGAGGATGTAGTGATGGTGTGATCAGGATTTCTTGGAACATGCGGGGAGTCGCCAAAGTAATTAAACTTAGCGACCCAGTGAAGAGGAGTAATAAGATCGAATGTAAAGAAGAAAAAAAGCACGGCCAACTCCGTCCCAATTCAAACTTGATGGGATGCTGATGATGCGAGATTGAAAAACTTTTGAGCGCCAGGGAGGCCGGCAGATGGCCACCCCCAAGGTACATGATAATAGAAAAGACAGAGTAAAGGAAAGAGAGATAATAAGAGAGCAAACCCACAAGTACCGCGTGCTGTGCTTCCTTCAGTGCCAAGTGGGAATCAGAAACTGAGAACTTGTTTTGGTAAGCCTGGCAGCACAGCACCCGGCCTTTGTTGACCCCCTGCAGTGCGACTTGCGAACCCCGCAAAGCCTAGGATTTGTGATCATGTCGGTAGACTAATCTCAACCAGGCAGTGGGGGTCATGCCCGAGGCCCAGGTTGTGAGGCACAAGACAAGAATGCACATACACACACACACACACACACACACACACAAGTCCCCCGCCCTTCAGCTTGCCTGTGCTTCCAGCCCGTCCAATCTGCTACCAGTCTCGCATTAAACCAGCTTTTCTGCAGACGAATGAGACCACAAGCGACAGGAAAACGGGTAGTGAGGCAAGCATTGCTCGCTGCTGAGAGCTGATTGCGTCCATGCTATCTGCCGACCATGGGTGTCACAAGCTCAATGCTCCTGGGTCGTGAGTAGGCGCTGGGCTTGCGTGAAGGCAGTGGGCGGTCCATTCCTCCCGAGTTGGCATCGTAGGTGTATGCGCCACCGCCCGCACCGTAATAACCTCCGTCGTACGTTGAAGAAAGATAAGGGGCAGAAGGCCGGTTGTACGAGTTGTAGGGGCTAGTCGCAGCACTGCGGCTAAATGGCCACAAGTTGCTGGAGCTGCCTGTGGGCGACGGAGGGCTCGGAGGCCGGACATTGAGGGAACGGAGGGCCGAAATGGCCGAAGTATGCTGGTAACTCGGCGCTCCGGTCCCGGGAGTGGCTGGTGGAGAACTCAGATGAATTGAGCTGGGCCGCGAAGGAGATGCTCGTGGGATGATGTCTTTGGGCTCCGGGTTTCCTGCTGAGTAGAATGGATAATTTGCCGACGCGTAATGATGAGCCGATGAGATCGATTGTGACGACGCATTCTGATCAACTCTCCTGCAACTAAAGTTTATTATTAGCACCATCCCGGAACAAGGGGTTCAAGCAAGAACATGGTCCCCACTATCGGACTTGGAACTTACTTGTCGGAACAGTATAGAAACATGTCATCATGCGGGATGAATTGCTTTTCGCATGTCATGCTACCAAACTGTGTCAGCAAAAGAGTCTTGTGTCTGTTATTGTAACGCTCAAGGACCTAGGTGAACAACCCGGCTTTAGGTTTCCATCTGCATGGTTCCTGAAGATGACGGCATCGCTGGTGCCAGGGCCGAAAGCAAGGTACCAATCGAAGGACAATGGAAAGTCAATGGAAAGACAATGGAAACCTACCAGAATTGGGGGAAACTCTCCCTCTCGTCTTCCCAAGATTCTGTCCATTCTCTCTCGCGTTCGCGTTGACTACGGCCGAGTTTTTGTGGTGTGTGCCTTCGAGTCATGACGGGCCGTTTGTACTTTGAAGGGTCGGTCGCAGTAACGGTTTTTCGAACATCGGTTGAGGAAGTATTGGGCAAGCCGTGGCCTGACCTTTTGCGGTGGTGATGCATTATGTATAGTAGAACAGGAGGAGGGGAGGTTGGCGGTAGGGGAAGAAAGAAAGATTGACAAAAGGCAGACCTCAAAGGATCCGAGAGAAGGGGGGAGGTGATATGATATGAGGTCGATGGGTGCACCCGTAAGGACAGGGCCCAGGTATGGAGGTCAGATGTACTTGGTACCGCTGTAAATCAGTGGGGAGTGCAGTTCTTTAGGGCCGCTGGGGTCAGTGGAAAACCGCCTTTTCAGTGATGGTTCGACTGCGGGGAGGCTTATCAGGGCACTAGGCTCCAAAGATCTCCTTGCTCCCTGATTTGATCAACAGGGGGGTACGGGAGTAAAACGGTTGCAAAATTTTCTCGTCCTTGACCGTTCTGGAGATATTCGAGAATTGTGTGATACCAGGGTATACCGGAGTGGCGAATTCTGGTCAGAAGCGGATGGGCATGTGCAAGGACGACAGGATGATAAATTCCCTGAGGCCAGTCCAGTCCAGTTTGCGTGCGGATGGAGACAGCCAGCAAATAAAATGTTGAACAAACTGTGACTGATTTGAGCACCGTAATTACTTAGCGTAGTAGCCAATGTAGGGCAAGACTAATGAGTATATAATGAGCGGGATCGTCGTAAGTCTTGTTTTAGACTCAAGATCGAGTTGGGGAAGCCCAGGTAATTTCCCATCCAGATCTCGATGGGTGAAAATTCCTTCAGGAAAAAATCCACTGGCAAAGACAGCGTCAATGATGCGATGCCGTTCAGGGACTGGGATGAAAGCAAAGATCCGCAACGCGGAGACTACCTAGACCTGACTATGTCTTATTCGGCCACGGAAAGAAGGCGGTATGAATAAACTGTCAACTGGCGAAACCTAAAGATAGGAGACAGGAGCCAGAGTTGTAAGTGTCGTGTAAGTCGAGTTTAGCCGAACAGGTAGTTCGTTGGTAGTCCAAAAGAGCCGCTTTGTTAGTGTTGATTGATTTGCTAACGTAGTGAGAGTCCAGCAACAGGATCAGAGAAGAGTGTTGGAAGAGGATCGTTGCTTCTAAGTAAGCGTGCTTAGTTTGTTATTCATAAGATACACAATTCCTTTGATACCAAAAGCTTCTTTCTGGAAGAGCGAAGTCGGGACACGCGGGTTTCAAATACGGAGTTGGAGGCACCTGTCACCTGGGCTTGGTGACTTGGCCTTGGTTGTCGTGATTGCGAGCGAGAAGCCGAAAGCGGAGTTGGGGCGCCCGCAATAAATCAGCCAATGACCCGCCGCAATCGACACTGCGACCTGCGACTATCGGATTGTACGACAGCTGGGATGGCGAGAGGATCCTCTCAGGGTATCCGTACCGGTTGACTGCTAGTTTTGATAGAGGACAGGGTCCTGTCGAAGTAGACTGACCGACACAGGCAAGTGACAGCTCCTAAACGCTGCGACTGTTATGGACTGGTTGGAAAACTGGGGATCTTTGGTGTCCCTTCCGGCGAATTTAAGTCCCACTGAGGAATCGTTACTAAGTTGGTTTGGTATGGGCGGGTATGCGTAAGTGGTGAAGCAGAGCGCGAGCGTCAGAAGGTGTCGGTTGACGTGCAACTGTCTCAGGCTGACTGACACGATATCCGCAGACGTTGTCACACTATCAGGAAGTGTGATGGCCGATACTTGAAAACAGCGAGTTAAAGAGCGGCAAAGAAAGCGAGGCTGAGTGTTGTGTATATATGTGTATATTAATGCTGGCCAGCTCTCTTATGGCAACGATGGTAGGAGGGTAGTGTCAGGTTCAAGTCGAAAAGTGTCTTGAGGTTGAAATGATAGATAGATGTAATCACAGATCAGCCAGCCACATTTGGCAAGTCAAGTCTGGGGAATGGAGGTCTCTTGTATTTGTTCCATTGCTTAGATAAAACATTCAGGCGTGATACCGAAAGCTAGCCTTGATGCGGGAACGGCATTAGGGTTGCATTATCAGACGCCTGAACCAGGGACATGTCGATGCGCATTGGCAATAATGGACCGGCAGGATAGGATAGCCCATCATAGCGTATCTAGCGCAACCACGGCACATGATAGCATTATCCGTGAGAAAATCGACCAGCCATATCTCGTCATCAGCCATAGGACGCCATGTTGTGTGTAAAAGTCCTAGGTCAACTGTGCCGTGCAATTGCATCTACCTATCAACGAAAGCAGTAGAGTAGAGCAGAGCAGAAGCACAGAGAACTGCTGCTGCTAGATCGTGCATGTCTCCTCTCTCCGCTCATCCCAATCGGAGCTAACATCATCGGGTGGACAAATGTCAGGCACGCTTCCATACAGGTATCTCAACGTGAAGACGGCCGGGGGTGGAGACCACACATATCAGATGCCTCGTAAGGAGGGGGGCGTCTGCGCATCTTTCCACAACCCCAGAAGGGTCTTTTTCCCTAAGGGTCCAAGGGTTCAAGGGTTCAGATGAAGAAAAAGGGTGGGCTCATAGGCTGCTATCCGTGAATGTGAGGCCAAAAGGTTGATTTGTGATGGTGGCTTGTGTGGCCTTGATGGTGGGCGGCTGACGATGCTATGGTATAATATCGTACCTCTTTGGTAATTAATGACAGAAGCGGAAGGGACCTTGGGGGACCTCCTGCCCTGTCGTGAGGTTGATTCCAGTTGGAGGAGCGCAGGAGGGGTGTATGGTGTCTGTGAAGGAAGGGTCAAGCCGTCGGGTGGTCCACTTGTCAACCTAGGGGAAGCCAGCTGGGGGATCCATGTTTTGGGAGAGCGCTTCCACTTCTTTCCTTACTCTCCGCGCGTGGATACACCTCAGGCACAGGCCACGATAGGCCACTAACTGGACTGAAAAGGTTGAGATAAAGCTCGTCTCATCCACACTAACAAGCACGTTTTTCTGTCTTGTTGTACGTGTTGCTGGCCTAATTATTGCGCCTCGCAACGCCATTACGCAACAAAACTCAATGAATGTTCCTGGCAAAGCAACGTACATTTGTTATTTCCCAAGGCTAATCTTGGTTAATTGATTCTCCCGAAAGCTTCCCGGCCCAGCACATATCCAATGATGTATGCGCGGGAACAAGGCCGCTAAACCCATAATTGACCCTGATGATGTGCGTCTCTGCGAACATTCAACACTCAGTGAAGTGATGCACGCGAATTTAAATATTAAAAAAAAAAGTCCTTAAAGAAAGAAGAAAAGGGTCCTACAGAGATGGCCTATTAGATTAACCATGTGGTTTATCGGCTTCCGTTCACAGGAAACACACTGTATGGCGGGGAAGGTTATGTAAGTGACAAATAGATTGCCCACTGGAATGACAGAGTAAAACAAACATGTTCTGAGCTCGGTGAAAGGACGGGAACGCATAAAGGATTACGTAGATAGCTCAATAATCCATGGTAAATCCTTGAGTCGATGCGGGATGAACCCGGAGCCTAGCGGCCTACCTAGGTACATATTGACTGCCTGAACCATGATGCTTGAGGTTGAATCAAAGCTGTATGCATAGGTATTTTTAACACCATACAGAGCATCTATCATTCACAGGGTAGCCCACCGCCTTAAAACTTCAATCTTTCTCTTTGTCCACGACTTAGAGACCCACTTGAGTTTCAAAGAGTGAATATCCAGACCGATAACTGAGTCCAGCATGAATTTCAATCATTGCACATAGTAGGGTATCACCCCTCTTCAACAAACTGATATTAAAACTAAACTACATATAATGTTCTACCCCCGAAAGTTGCCCCGCACCTGAGCTATTCTATTGAAGCTCTAGTTAGTCTAGGATTTGTCAGTTTATCTCTTTCTGGTTTTCCGCAAGGGTCTCAACTCTAGGTAGCCAATCCCTCCGCTTTTCGATCATCTGCCATCGTTTGATCGCGGACTGTCGGTAGTATGCACCCTACTAATCTACTGCATTCCTCTAATAACTCACTTATGTACGGATACCAAGGACAACTCTATTAAGCTTGTTCCCCGACCCCCATTGGTGCGAATGAGCCCGCGGGGTCAACTATTGACTCTATCTCGGGTGAGCCAACGATTCAGCTGAGTCAGGTAGTGGGACTTTACTGAGCTAAATTTACCACCCATCGTATTCACCTCTCTCTGTCTCTGTCTCTCATCGACTCCTTTATCCTCGGTCCACCGGGCCTACTGCCATGTAACTGCAGTATGCAAATGCTTCCGGAACACAGAATGCATTCCGCCCTGACCGCCGTGACATTTGATCACAGAGTACGTATACCGTAGTATCAGAATTGAGCGTGGCATGTGGGGGGAGCTCCATTGATAGCTGTCCGGGGCTCCATTAACCTCACATCGTGCGTTTCGCATCGAGCCAGCAGATATCTCTGTTGGCCGGTTATATTCTTGTGACTCCAATGGCATGATAAGGAGATGCAACTGCAGCAGTCTCCATCAAGTGAGGCCCATCAATACCCATCTTTAGTTCTTTACAATGCGGATGAAACACGACTTTAATGCATCAAAAGCTTGTTCAAGTCTAGAGTAGATGCTAATATGACCACCACAAACAAGCAAACACACCGTCAAACATCGCGGCCTCCGCCGCTGACAAAGTCTGGAGGGTCCGTCAGGGTCGCATCCTTTTACCCACAAGGGTTGAATGGAACCGAATATAGGTAGACTCCAATCGACTCCATCCGGGGGATTCTATGATTTCTGACTTGTACTGTAGCCAGGAGGCCAAGCAGCTTCTCGGTTAACCTTTCCGTGGGCTTTCTCCTTAGTTGCAGCCAGTTTATGTAGGGACCCGTTGCGCTTCTCACCTTGAAGGTCAAGAAGCCTCCACTTGAGGCTCGCCAACTCACCACCTATGGAGTCTCCAGTCAGTCTCCCCGGGTCTAGGGGAACCAGGGAAGTGGAAGAGATTTTCTCTTCTTTTCCCTTCTTTTTTCTTTTTCTCTGCTGTTATTCATCCGCAACGGTTCACTCATGGGCCCGTTCCTACATAAGCCAACACCATTGAGATTTTTCTAGACCCATGATCCTGGCCTCTGATGGCTATGGCTTCATGGCATCATTTGCTCCCACGGACCAGTCGTTCTCCCACGCTTATACCTGGACTGGGTTGGGCTCGCTTAGTCGGATCCGGATAACTTCGGTGTAAGTAAGACTCTTGACTGACCGTTGTCTCTTGGTAGTAGGTAGGCTATTCGTGCTTTGAGCTAACGGGGATCGACTACCATCTCAGGTTAGGAGCAGGCTGTGCCAAACCCTTGAGCGGACGGACGCTGGGGTATGGACCAAATTTTTGACGGTGGTCAAGGCTTTTCCCCCCAGCTCTCTTGAGTCAAGAAAGATAGATATCGGGTCACAATTCAGTATAGGCTAAAGCTAGTTTGACATGATCATCGATCGGGTTGTCTATGAAAGTCATTGCTGATCTTTGCTATGACGGCAGAGCGTAAGAACTGATTCGATGTTGAGGCGCTCTACCCGCCAAAGAGGCATAGAAAACCGATCAGCACTGCGTGACCGTTATCGAAATGGTCCAATACCTTTTAAAACTGACGTCTCTCGTCAGTCTTCTAGTTTCGTATGGTAGCTTGAGTCAACATCCTGCAGGTGTCCCCTGTATAATTATATCAATGACATTCAAGACGGATAATTTACCACAATTAAACTTACATATGCCTTGGCCTCAACCTTGGCCTAAACCATACGGGTATATTCGAACCTTGATAAGTCTTGTTCGGCATACTGATAACAGAACTAATCACTTGTCATTCTATGCACATTTGAGCCTTCCATATTTCAAATGCATGTCATCACAATATGTCTCCCCCCACTGAATGTGACCTTTTGCGTTGCTTGCCTATCTCATCTCACTGATAACGTGATCCAACCACCCCCATCCTTTATATCCTTGAACATCTATGCCGATTGCCTCCGGTTAAACAGTCTCATGATCGCTTATCTCTATCGATTTTCCCTGTGCTCAACCCGCCTGCACGTCTTTATGATGGAGGTGATGTTGTTCTAACACTATGTGCCTGATAAACTAGGTAGGCATCTTGCCGCGCCAGACGATCAAGGGACCAAAGATTGAGCACGCGCTCAGGAAACCAAATAGTTCCAGCCAATAGATAAGGCATCACTTATTGTTTCACAGCCCTTCTCTTGCGTTATCGATTATCATCCATGTTGACCGGCGCAGTACAAGACCCAGATCGTCTATGTTGATCAGCAACTCATTCAATCGTCGTTTCAACGTACCATGAAACACTGAGTCCCTTGAAGCTTGTAAGATTCGGCAGTCGAAAAGATCTTGATCTACAATGCTCAGGGGATGGCATTAAATATCAATCTTGATCGTCCGCATAGCTGTGTGAAGACGCGTTGCCACGCCACGCTCCTCTCTGTGTCCAGCCATTTGAGGCTTTGAGCCTCGAAGTAGTATGTACACATCCTAGAGCTACTACATACTGTACTCCTAGGCTAGGTATGGATCGTGGCGCGTTCATCTCGTGGGGTAGAGCCAAGACGATGGCATCATTGTCGACGTCAAAGGGTGATGCTATTGCACGACATCTTGTCTTTGGCTAATGCACCGAGTACATGCCGTCAATCCTCTACTTGGTAGTGTATGGAATAAGCATCCGACCCTAGATTTTAGTTGATAAGCGTGGATTGTCCATGAATCGAAGCGATGCTTAGCTTCCGTCATCATAAACTCTTTATTACTAGGATTGTCTACCGCAAACAAGGCTCTTATTGACTGTAGTAGAGCTTTCCCACCTCGTCGTTCAACGAAATCATCGTGCTATAACGGCATCCATAATTGCTCGCACCAAGACTTGGGACTTCAACTAGCCTTTGTTCAAGTAGATCTGGCGTACGTCACTGCACGAGTGAAACTTGACGGCAATCGATTGTTGGATGTTTTAAGTCATGCTTGGACGTTGTTCAAAAACAGGGTTTTAGGAAACAAGCACCTAACTAACCCTTAGATCTGCATTTAGACCTGGCTATTTGCCCGTAGTGGCAGTTGAACTATTAAGTTGGTGGTTCATTATTACACCATATTTATTATGGTGTAACAGGATTGGCCCAGCATAGTCCGCCCATTAGCAACAATATCTATCAATGTAGCGGTGAACAAAGACCATCCATCATAACATGTTTGCAATATCACTTGCTCTAGCTTCATTTTATAACTTGTGAGATATGACTCGCTTACCTACCCCTTTTACTTATCCTTTCCTCATAAAGCAACAGGAACTCGATCATCCTCTTAGAAGTCCCTAATAACGTTAAGTCCTACCTCTGTGAACTACATCGTATAGCTCGGTGATCGAGCCCGATATGCTGAGTTCTCGTGACTTAATACTAGTATGGCTTCCTTACCTGTGACTATGAACACTGGATAAGACTACCCTCTTTTTAAACATGATGGTTTGAGGGGCGCGAGCAATGATTGTGAGTACAAGGAAACTCAATTCATATGGCATCACACCGCTATTTGATCGGTATTCTGCTGAAAAACACTCGATTGAAACGTTGACCTGGATGGAGAAGAATATGTAGTTCGAGGAAGAGAACAAGTTAGAGACGGCCAATTAGCCCAGGGAATACTCCCACCGGGAGCAATTTGAACAGGAGGAAAAATCCTTTGCTTTGCATCGAGATTGCTACATAGGTGGGTAGGTGAGTTACTGTCAAGTTTGAAAGTACCACGAAGAAATTATAAAGAGGCTGAATGATGATGATATGGGAGCTGCAGCTCGGTATAGATGCATAGCAGCCAAGCCCCTTAAACTTTTATCCATTCAAAACCTCGGACTCTCGTTATGACAGCATCAAATATGCTGCACCCCGCTCGAGGCACTGTTAAAGAGAAACCACATGTTCGTGGCAGAGTATTACATATATGCTAATAGCCATGGCTCAAAAAAGGAAAGAAGATGAGCCGCTGGTACAAAAATAGGTATGCCGATCAAAATCCCGCTTGCTGTTTGCTATATCATTCCTATTCCAAATACTCCGTATCCCTTCTGTCATGAACCCATCATTAAGAAAATTTCAAGTATCGAGCTTGGTAGTAAAGGCAAAGGAGAGAATAGTTTCAGTTATGGGTGATAGTATGTCTGGTGAATTGGTTGCCCTGGGACATATGAGGTGCGTCTGTCGGTTGCGAGTTCTTGCGGCGTGCCAGATGAAAAATATTCTGCATCATTCTTGGACGAGTTAGACCCCATTGTGCCGTCGCAGTAGAGAGGGCTCCCAGGTGAATGGCTTCGGTCCGGGATTTGCATCATGCTTACCTGGGGGACCCATACGTTGCCATGAGCATCATATTTAGGCTCCATCGCAGTAACTGATCCCGTGTGTGGTGACAAGGTATCATGATCATTGCCAGATGGCAGCTCTACTGGCGGTACTTGATGTGATTGAACTCTTTGTGCATCAGGGAAAGCACTAGGACTCGAGGGAGCGAAACTCGATGACTGTGGGCTCCAAGGACCAGGCGAATACTGATTTGAGACGAATGACGGGTGGGCAGGATGGTGGTAATCGTAAGTTTGGGACATTGGCTGTTGAGATCCGGTTCGATTGTACCGGCGTCGATGCTTTCGAACGCAGAAGAAGCAGCCCACGAGCCCAGCGATGAGGACTACGGCTCCGCCAACCGCGATGCCAGCGATGGCCCCAGTCGATAACTTGACCTGTACAGGATCCCCTGTTTCCGTCACACTCGATACATCCCGTGTCGCTGTCCGTGTCCCTGCCGATGCCGTTCTCGTCATGAGGATATTGAGGTCATGATGGTCGAAGCCACTAGATGGCGTCGTTTTGGTTGCACCGCCGGTCGACTTTCCTCCTACAACCGAAACGATATCCGTCGGGACAGCATACTGAGTTAGATCAGGATCGTAAAGCATCCAAGGTGCGTTGTCTTTGTTCTGTCTTCCCATGGAAACTCCGTGCAGGCCCCATTGATCCGGAACGTCGCAGTCGTCAGTTAATGGGAAGAAACCACCGTGAACCAGCATCTGAGCTTCGTTCACCACATTACAAGTAAGGCTGTGGTGCGGGTAATCCCCTGTACCGTTAACGTTGGGGTACATCTTGATCCATGTGAAGGTAGGCAATGTCAGAATGTATATATCGTCATACCCAGAGCTTCCCTCCTCCTCACCTGCACCTCCATACAAATAGCTAGAAAAACTTCTGTCAGAATGAAAACTCTGTCCAACCCAGTTAGGGGGCACTCACATATTGTATGATGACTGGTCATCGGGCCATGTAGCGCCTGCGCAAAACCGTCGTCGTGGTTCCGGAATATCGCCCGTTGCATTTTGGAAATAACTCTTACCGCTCAGAACATCGTACAAAATAATTTGATCCATCGGCTGGCCTTCCCAGCTGCCATCCTCAGTTGAACGGATTCCGCCAAAGTAGACGAGCATACCGCCATCTCCAGCAGGGATGTGAACCATGACACCTTCAGCACGACCTGTATCATCCGGACCGGTATCATTGGACCAACTGTTCGTGTCCATCTCATATCGTAGTAGATACGAGGTCGGTACTTGGGGAGCGTTGCCCCAGTCTGGGTTTGTTGCGTTGCTCATCCATCCACCATAGTAGAAGGCCTCTCCACGGTCCGGAATGGAGACTCCAGCTCCGTAACTGAGCCCGATGATATCATCAGTCCTGGAGACGCCCATACTATCCCACTCATCGTTAATAATGTCATATGCATAAAGGTCGAAATCCCAAGGCACCCCGTTATAGTCGCCCCCAAATAGATAGATTTTCTTGTTGATAGTATCAGGCCAGAAAATTCCACCGCTCACATCAGGTACTGTCGAATTTTTGCTGAGGTTTGCATAGGGCTGTGGCATACCCGAGAGAGCGGCATGACTTAGGTCATGGTAGATAAAGTAAGGATCTGAGTTTACCTGTGTTAACATGTCTTCCAATCAAATAGTTGTAGACGACGCCTGATCACTTGGTCTCTGGGGGATACGTAGGATTGACATACTGGAGACGTTCCGTGGTGTTCCTGAACTGCTATCATAGGTGACCAATCCTCCTCCGATGTAAAGCTTGTCATCGACCACAGCGCTCTGGTGGCCCCATCGTCGACAAAAGTTCGATATGGGATCTCGTTGTTGAATCGTGAGACCGACGTAGAAACCCAATAATGACAGAACCACCAGGTTCTCGCGGAGTTGTCTAGCCGGGGAGATCGGAATCCACATTATGGCTTCCACCGTGATGGTATATACATACTCTCTCAGTGTACTCGTTGCTCACGAATCGCAAAGCAAGAGCGACGTATTTTCCCACCCGGGCAACCGTAGATGCGAGAAGAACAGTTTGATGGATGATGAAAAGGAGTGAGAGGTTGGCAACCTAAATCTGCTTCATAAGCTTATCGACACGCGCAGATCATGAGCAAGGGGCCAGGAGGAAGCCCCTGGGGACCAGAAATACGAGGCTAGCAAAAGGAGGATGATGCTACCAAACCAACTTTGTGTTTTTCTTTCCATGATAAAATAGATGTGACAGCAGATGAGCGTGGCTGAGATGGCACCTTGGCCGCACGGTCTAGACTGCTACAAGACTCTCTCAGCTCGGCGCCTCAAAATGGACCTCACAGCGTCAAAAGCGCCATCAGACCAACGTTGTAGTACTCGGGGTTGCAGTCACCATCCAAAATTTAGAACTTAGGCGTCCCTACTGGCTACACGGCTGGTTGTGGTGAGACGACAGGATGCGCTTGACCTGCTGGTGGTACCGGCGTGCTTTACTGGCCTAGCTGGGATTGATCATGATTCGCACAGGCCAGGATGCTAGATGCAGCTACGAAACTCAAAATGAAGAAAAAAACTTCCAATCGCGCTACCAGCTTGTCTTTCCCTTGAGGCTGAGAATAAGATCTGTATCGTCCTCAAGGGCTCGCAGGGCTGAATCGGGTGGCATCCACTTTCATGTCTCTTGGTTTCTAATCTATCTACTCAGGCGGGTGGTATAGCCAAATGTCGAAGAAATCTGGTGTTAGACCGGCTGTTTTTTCCATTGCTTTGCAAGATACCTCCCTTCCTGTGGGGCGGCGCTGGGTAATGATAGTATGCATATGTATTAGAGGCTGATCCATCAGCTCGGTAGTCGTTGTAAGGTTGCACCATAATCTCCCATTAGGCGTTTTCCCCCTTGGCCCGCCCTTCTTAGTCATCGGAGTCATCGGGAATCATTTCTTCAGTTCAAGGTAAAAGTCGAACCGCTTGCATCCATCCATTAAGTGGGAGCTCTAGGGCTGCCCGGGTTCTACCACTCATCTGTTGTCGCCTAGGATGCGCCTCATTCTGTTGGTAGCCGAGCCATGAGTCCTGGTTCTGCTGCTTAATGGATTTCAGGTCTAGCGTGGCACAGCCAGCTAAGTCGAGATTCGTTGGAATTGTATCATGACTCAGAGCAACAACTGATCTGGCAGCTCCAACTGCAGTCTGAAAAACATCGGAAGCAAATGAATCTGGTTGGCATGCTGAACCTCTTGACTTCCCGTTGTTAGCAAACTCGTCAACCTGGGTAGCTGATAAGCGCCACTCTTGCCAGAGCGAAGCTACAGCTCCCAATTGGCCTAGTAGGACTATGTAAGCTCGATAGATGCCCAAAGTTGTTTGCGCAATGCCATCTTTGGAAGGCCTTTGTAAAGCATCGAGGGCAAGAGCTCGAAACGATTTGGCTATTGTGTCTTCTTGGTTACCGACGCCTACCAGCAACTTCAAGAGTGTTTGCCGACCAGTCAAACCGAGACGGGACGATCCGGAACTCGTGGTGAGATGATGCAAGTATGTTTCTAGAGTATGGAGAACATCTTTTAACGCATAATCGCTGGTAGTCCAATGGCCATATTCAAAGCCCATCCCTAGGTATGTATGGCTGGCCTGGGGTTTACAGATGTCAGCCGAGAGCCTCAACCCGAAGCCACATAAAGGGGCTCCAATGTGGTCCCCTCTTGAAGAAAGTCTCTGACTGAGATTGCCCAGAAAAACCAGAAGATCATGTGCACCTTTCCCATCTTCTTGTTCCAAAACTCTGGCGCACGCATCGCGGACATTTGAAGACATATCATTCTGAGTTGGGTTTGAGCAACTTGTCAACGACTGGCGAAAAGAGATGTCGTCAGGATGGGATGATAAACTATGCGATAGTAGCCTGCGAATGCTAGTGACGGAATTTTGATCCTTCAACGCTGCTGCCAGTTGAGACTGTACTGGAGGTAATGGAAGATGCTTGAAACTTTCTACGGCCTTTGATAACCGCGTTCGCAATTGGAGCCAGGATAGAAGTAGTGAATCGTTATGTTCAGCTCGTCCCGAGATACCATTTTCTGCACAGACAAGGTGGAGTATATCAGGCTGTGTCCCGGCAGTGGAAGATCCCGTTTGACCGTCTGGGGAGGCGATCAGTGGAGCTGGCGATGGGGCCCCGAGAGCTGCAGAGAGAATGTCGTGGCTCCCGAGTCGCCAAGAGTTGGTCGGCTTTGAGGCCATCTCAAAAGCCTTTAATCTCGACCAGTCAAGCTCGTTCTCAAGTTTCTGAAGCTTGCTTTGGAGTTGCTGTCGTTTGGGATCTTGGGACCACTTCTTGAGTGCCTGGCTCTCATCTTCCTCCGTGGATTGTCGCACGGTTTTGCTGAAGTAATCGTCAAGGTCGAGTAAAAGGTCGTTGATCTGAAAGTAATCGCGTTCTTTAGGTGGCTTTGCCTTTGGCCCCTCCCTGTTGACGGCGTAGACTGGTCCTCCCTTCTGGGATTCTATCCGTTTGAACATCTTGCCTTGCTTCAATCTGGCTCCAGGTTTGAGCTTCTGACCAATTGCTTTACGCATCATGTTGGCAAAGGGACGGACGCTGCAGGGAATCAACGAGTACAACGCTAAGAGAATCGAAGAATAAATAGTGTGCTGAGATGACGGCCTTCTAGTTGAACGAAGGAAAAAGTGAGAGAAACTGTGGACAATTGATGATGGTTATTGAGGAGAAAGAGAAGGGTTGGGCTCGCGATGCTTTGCTGCGTAATAATCCTATTCTCCCCGCAAAGCAGGACAAGACCCCTGCTGTTGATTCCCCTGAAACTGGCTGTTTCGGTTTAGGTCAGCGTTCTTCCAGGCAGGTGCTCGCCCTAAAAGCGGGAAGCAGTAACGACCTAACCGTTAAGTACTGTAGAGAGTGGGTCACCCCGCAATCTGATACAGGGAGAATCTACCCGGATCTAGGGTATCAAGAGGAGATGATAATTGTAAGTAAGGGCAATCTTGTGAATGTATCTCGCGAAATTGTTTGTTCGACGAATATTTTTGTTGGGGTGCCAGAAGCTTAATAGGTGTCGGCTTTGCATCTCGCGAGCTTTGAGAGGAAAAGGATGAGCCATCAAGGAAATGATGCAAGCCAATGTAAGGTAAACCGGGAGACAGACGAAGGTCATCTGCTGAGTCTCGTGGTTATGTGAGAGAAGAAGCTATGCGATAGCTAATCGGCTATTTTATCGGATCAAAAAGAGATAAAGATATCAGAGACATAGACCTTAGAGTCTACGGGCAGCAGGATGACTAGATCTAATAATGCGCATATTAGGTGGCCCTTCGAACATAAAACTGCCACTAAATATAGGTCATATGCGACATGAAATACAATGCTTGTCTTTATTATCTTTATTCAAATGAGCCCGCCATAAAAAGGAATCTGGTGTATGCTTGATCTTACCAAACTTAGTAGTTATACAGCTGATATTTGCCTATACTTATCTCAGCTTTTAGGGGCCTGATATGCAATGACAATATGAACTATAGTAAATCCCTATAGATTTTAACTGTACATACATCCAATAACATGTTGCGTATATTGTAACAGATTTAATTTCTTCCTTGCGAAGCCCTGAGATTTACCTCGACTTATCCAACACCACTGGTTACCTATGTAAGCCTTGTAAGGCACCGTCAGCCTCAGGTAGTGACTACATATTTCCACACTGTCAGGTTAACTTACAAACATGCTTTATATTTTATAAGATTTCAAATCGGAAAACCTTTCTGAGGTCTTGGTTTAAAGCACATACAGTCGCCTAGGTAGGTAGTTAGGTAGGTCTGTCTGCCTTTTTCTCTTTACAGTAACAAAGCGCACTATGCCCCTTTCGGATCAACGCTAACCCCGATCTGCTGCCCTGCTTCACGCCAGCCAGAACAATATCATCAACTTACTCGTTCAACTATTAACGATATGGATCCGGATACAACAACCATGAATTCACCCACCGAGAAGCAAGAAGACACACAACAACCCGATAACCATGCGTCCAAGGCCCAAGAACGCATGGCTCGTTTCAAAGCTTTGAAGGCGCGCGCAAAGACATCATCAGAGAAAAACTTGCAGGAGGCGACACTCGAATCGCAAAGGCTAGCCACCGATCCCAGTCAGCTTACCGCCATACATCGAAAACACGCCATCGCATCGCACAAACTACTCAAAGCGGACGTGGAGGAAGCTGGCGAGGACTTTGAGCGGAAGCGTGCATGGGACTGGACCGTCGACGAGAGCGAGAAATGGGATAAACGTCTCAAGAAGAAGGCTGCCCGTCGCGACAACAACGCCTTTGCCGATCACACCCAAGAAGCAAACAAGATATACAAACGTCAACTCAGAAACATCGATATGAATTTGGATCAGTACGAGAAAGACAAGAAGGCCTTGATCGAGAAGGCAGCAGCATCGGGCGGCCTGGATATCGTTGAGACCGAGGACGGCGAGCTTATCGCGGTAGACAAGGATGGATCCTTCTACTCTACAGCAGATTCTACAACATTCGCCGAAAACAAGCCAGACAAAGCGGCTGTGGACCGGCTAGTGGCAGATCTGCAGAGAGCAGAGGAACAGAGGTTGAAGAAGAGAAAGGAAAGGATGGCACAGAACGGAGACGAAGGAGACGTCACCTACATCAACGAAAAGAACAAGCAGTTCAACCAGAAGCTATCGCGGTTCTATAACAAATACACCGCTGAGATCAGGGATAGCTTTGAACGAGGAACGATGATTTGAAGAGGAAGGCATCAAGTTGCATTTTTTGGTCCATTCAGGTATAATACAGTCTAGCGTTTTTGCTTTTGATACAAAATCATATCAACTTTTTATAACATGGTCTTCCTCCAGGCCTTGCTTGCAAGTTCCTCAATTCCTGGCACCTCGATTGCTCCCTTGACAGACTCGTCACCTAGTGCCTCAACCACCGCCTCGGCAACAGTCTCAACCTTTAATGGCTTGACGCCGGCGGCACCAATAAAAGTCTTGAAGTAGTGACCTGTTAAGCCATTGAACGCAGTACCGAGGCCAACCATAGCAGCCAGAGGCATTGTCACGGGACGTGAGCTATCGAACATGAAGGAAGGGCGGATGAAGAGGCCCCTCAATTCCGGGAACTTATTGGCAATGGTGATTTCAGCATCTCGCTTGGTCGAGATGTAGCGCTGGGGAAGAACGGGAGCACCAGCGGCAGCAGAAATATAGCAGAACGAGTTTACTTTGGCAGCAACAGCATGTTTGGCCAGAGTAACTGCACTATCGCGGTTCATAATCTCGTATGAGAACTGGTCCTTGGGGTTCGGAGGCTTGATATCCTCGCCTTGTCCCTTCTCCAACGGATTAACCCCACGATCGCGGACCGGAGCAAAAGCCTTTTGAAGACCGGAAATGGGTGACTCTTTGCCGGAAATGACGCCCTTGTAGTCGGCTTCAAGGAGGATGCCCATGCTGTGTACTACATAGTCGGCACCATTAAGCAGTGGGGCATAGGTAGCTGGTCGGAGAATATCACCGCGCTCCCAGCTGACCTTATGTGCCCAAGGTGGAGGAGAAGGGGAGGAGCTGATAGTGTCCCATTTAGGGTCTCCGGAACGGCTGAAGAAACGATTAGTTGCTGCTCTTATGAGTTTAAGTTGCTAGTAAAGTTTACCTGATAGATGTTACGTCCCATCCTCGAGCTACAGCATACTTGCAAATGCGAGATCCCAAGAAGCCGGTTCCTCCACAAACGACGAGTTTCTTTGAGGGGGACATGGTGATGGTGGTGAAGAAGTGGTGTGATGTTAGGGCAATGGAGCTAGGATGAGCTTCTTGAAGAAGCTTATATCGGACCAAGATAGATGACTTTGAATGACGAAATATGTTGAGAAGTAGAAACAAAAGAGTGAAAGCTGTTACCTGCAATTAACTACCGAGACCAATTCTCAATGTGGTATCCAGGTCTCGATGTGAGAGTGAAATCAATGAAATCATCATCGGGACTCGAGGCTGCAGATGCATCGTGGCTTGCGAAGCGATGATTGGTCGCGCTAGCCACTGAGGCGGACGAAACTCAAGGCTGGGTTTCTTGAACCTTGAACCTTCAACTTTCTTATTCCTTCACAATCAACATCATGGCGCCTCAGAACCAGCTCGGAAAGCGCGTGAAGCTCACGCAAATACGGAGACCATTCATTGTGGGAAGCACAGCCAAGCCATTCTCCGATACAAACCCACGACCAGCAGGCATCCCCGACAATCACACGCACTCATGGCAGGTCTTTGTCAAGGGTCTCGACGATACCGATGTCACATACTGGCTACGCCGCGTACAATTCAAACTCCATGAGTCCATTCCTAACTATGTGCGAAGTAAGCGACCTCTTCCCATATAGTGCGCGCGCGATGCTAACCGGAAAACAGTGATTGAAGGCGAACCCGGGAAACCATTTTTGGTCGAAGAAACAGGATGGGGTGAATTCGATATCACCATCAAACTTTACTACGTCAACGACTCAGGCGAAAAACCTCAGACTTTGTACCACTACCTTCGTCTCCATCCCTACGGCCGAAATGAGGAAGAGAAACAAGCCATGATAGCATCAAACGGCGAGATTCGCTCATGGAGTTACGAAGAGCAACTCTTCAACGAACCCTACGAAGTCTTTTACAACCTCCTCACCCAAGGCGCCGTGCCAAAAGGATGGAAGCCCAGCGGCGGAAAGGGCAAAGGAAAAGGCCGCGCACCACCACCGCACCCGGGCGCCGACAACAACGAAGTCTGGGAGCGATCGGCCATGATACCGGCGCATAATCGTCCCGGACAGCCGTTCAGTCTCGAGACTGAAGCAGCTGAGATACGCAAGCTAGCAGATGCGCAAGGCCAGGCTGAGGAGATGACTAAGAAGATACTGGCCGAGCTCAAGGCTAAAGAGGAGCTACTTGCCCAGCTCAAGGCGGAGAACCAGGCTGCTGCTGCCGCAGCCAAGTCATAGGATGATGATGTTGATGGAGGTAGTAGTCAAGGCGACTGCAAAAAGACTAATCGCAAAAGAAAGCAATCTCAAAAACTACGAGAAATGAGCGCCTGGTTCTGAATGTCGACGCTTCGTATCAAGACGCGAAGACCTTATACCGAGTCTTGAACGAAAGCCGGACTCAATGGGGCATCTATCAGACCACTGTTCGTTACAGTATCACTATACCTATGGCTTGGAGACAGTCCAGCGCCTTGGGCTTAACCGGCTTCAGTGCCTGGTATGAAGAGATGAGAAGCGCCATGCCAAGAGAGGACATGAAGGCGAGCAAGTTAGTGTACATTATTTACGAGATCACGAGGTTTCTTCTGGGTATTGTTCGTCAAGGTAGTACCACTGACGTTGGGAATAACAAATATGTTTATTACACATGGTTCTCCCTCAATGCGTCTGTTGGTATCTTATTCTACGTATGCTATGACAGCCACCAACCAACGATGAATGTATCTCAAAGTACCATAGTATCCTATATGACAAGATCTGGTACTTGAAACGAATGCATGGTCTATCTCCAGAAAACGATGAATGCACATATCACTGTGAAGCCCAGGCCATTAATTCAAGTATTTGAATTGGAGTTGTTTCTAGAGCACTATGCGAGCGCTATGCTATCCCAACCCTAGCCTCATCCTTGATCTTGATCCACAAGATCCTGTAGATATTTTGACGATCACCATGATCGCTTCAACCTTACCTATCTCGCCTGTCCTTTTGGAAAACTTTGGACAACACTCTTCAAAGCCATAACCGTAATTTGCCCAGCTGGGGCAATCGGCTAGTCCGGAGACAACAAACAAGCAACAGCTCATCCTTCAACACTGCCGTTGATGCATTGCCAAGATGTAGAAGTATATAAGGCAAACAACAGAACCGACACTCCGACATATGACCAGTCATGACATACCGCCCAGCCCGCCATTTTCCGTTTCCCGACTGTTTCTTGTAACGCCCCAGAGTGATAAAACAAATTCAAGTTAGTTCAGGCCGTTTCCAGGGCCCGAGGTCTCTAAACTCCAGCGCCTATGTGAAAAGAATAAAACAAATAAGAGATAAAAACGAGGGTGGCATAGGTATTTATGCTAAGTTGAGTGATATTTTAGTGTTATCGGGTAGCGGCTTCGTATGCTGGTGGTGGTGCATCTTCACGCTCGTCCCAGGGGCTGCGTTGTCGATGCTTCTCGTCGTAAACGCGCTTCGCAATTTCGCCAGCCATCTTCATAATCCATGCCTGTTCAAGGATAACGGAAGAATTCTCTGAGGTAACGCTTTGGCTTTCCAGGCCTGAAGCTCTGGCCTTGTCGGCCTTGTCGGCCCTGAGAGCAGCAGCTATTGATCCATATTCCCTAGATCCTGAGGGTTTGACTGAGTTCTTGACCGGGGATCCGATTTGTCGAGATTGCTCAAGGCTGGCCATGATAGGATGATCGTCTACTTCCTCTACACTCCTTAATCGGGTCTTGTGCGGAGTAGATGCCTCAGCGATGATAGAAGCTTCAGTTTCCTCAGGAATAGAGTCGTCGATTACAGGCTCGGATAGAGGAGTATCGAAAGATGCAGTATCCTCGGCTTCACTGCCAGTCTCTGGAGTAGCTGCCTCTGATTTGCTGCGTCTCAAGTTTACAACTCGAGTCTTCTTTTTGCGGCCCGCTCGTGATCGCCCTCCAGCACCAAGGGATAATCCATTTCCTGACGAATTCATGCTGACAAGCGAGGGACGAGATGGGAGATGACCATGTGCACTGCTCGCAGTATCCGAGAAAGTATATGTCGTCGAATTGCCCGCGTGAAATGACATTGTCTTAGTGAGACTTGGGGTTGCAACCAAGGGCGTTGCAGTTTCGGAACGATCGTGGCCTGTCCAAGCGCGGAAAACGACGTCACGAATACCAGGGGTGAAGAGTGACAAGGTGCGGTGCGAGTCAGTCAAGGCGGCAAGGCGCAACAGATTCTTCTGAGAAAAGAGTGATTGGACCTCGCCGCTCCCGTTCAAGGTAAGCTCAGAAATAGCATTGGGATCGAGGAGGTTTCCATTCGCATCCACAGGATCTAGAGGCGGACTAGCTAGAGGGTCGACACCAGCTTCGTCTTCGGTTTCTTTAGGAGTTTCGGTGCCTTTGTTTGCCTGATCGGGACACCATAGCTGCAAGGACAATCTATGGATAATTGCTGGTAATTCGTCCATCATCAAGTTCCGTAATTGTTGTTCAATAGTTCTCTGCAGATAATCTCGGACGAATTGTATCGAGTCGAAGGTTGAAGATACCTTGAGGGATTCCAGAGGGTCATTTCGGAACACGAGTGTAAGACCTTTTTGTTTTGAAAAGACTAGGATAATAAATGCTGAAAGTTTGAAATCGGACAAGGTGATTGAGAGAGGAATCGTTAGACCAGACGCGGCGGCCAAGGGTTGAGGAGACGTGAATGTCGGTTTAGCGGATAGGTATGTGTTCAATGGATTTGCCTGTAGTTGTATTGTTAGTGCTTGGACCAGGGACATGCGTGCATGAATGAAATCATAGGCGAGGGCGCTAAGACACAAGTATAGCAGGGATTTGGGAAACCTGATGTGCATGATCGCAATCAAACAAGGGGTTGCATTGAAACAATGCCATAAGTCAATGGAGCATAGCAAAGTTCGAGAGGATGTGATGGGCAATTGTTGATGTGATGAAGGACTTGAAAGCCGGCGGTTGCTATCCGCATCATGGCCACAACACCGAGCATATTGCCCAGTAGATGGATATTCGACACGAGTTCAGCCATTAAGATGACGTTTGCACTTGTCTGGTGGTCTTCGTAAAACTTCGCAGGAAGAGACAGGACAGCATAGGCAGACAGAACACATATATAAACGTACTTGAACTCTGGTCTTGAGCGTCAGGAAGGCGTCGCCAGAATAAGTCATCTTGAAGATGCCCCGAAATCGATCCTCCGCAAGGTCACCAATTTCCAAAATCTCGAGATCGGGAGGCACGGTGCCAAGGTTGAATTCGCTGACGAGGATATCATCGACAATGATGGGCGGCTTCGGGCTCTTATTGAGGGCCTTTGTCAAAAGGTCGCGCGCACGAGCATAGAAGTCGGCATCGGCCGTAAGCGGCGACCAGTTGAAGTTGAAGGCCATGTTGAAATGGCTTTCACCTTTTCACAATCATGGAGGAAGCAATGAGGATACCGTCGAATCGGTAGCTGTGACGAAAGCGCGAAGCGGGCGGAAGCACGGGACAGGCGCGTGCGGGAGCTCGAGAGGGGCGAAAAAAAAAAGAGTGACGGAACGTTATGTGTAGGCGTCGGTAGGGATCGGATCTCGTCGGTTGGGAGGATTTGACGTTGATGGGGGTTACAAAAGCAATGAGAAAGAAGTAGTCTGTAATCAAAAGTTCGACAAAGTCGACGTAAAGGATTAGAGGTGAATTTGATTTGGTGATGATGAGGAGAAGAGATCAGAATGAATGAAAGATTTCCTAGGCGAGCAGATCGTGGAGACGGGATCCAATGACGCTGCGCTTCCCCGGGCAAGCTTCAAGGATGATTGGGAGAAGCAGGTTCGGAAGTGGGGAGCTCGGACCTACTGGCACTGCACCTAACAATTTTTTTTAACCTGCAGCTTCAGGGCTTACCGCCAAATGGGCTTGTAACAGCGAACCTGACTGGTGCTCCAGGTGAGACGCTGAGCCACTGGCTTTGGACTCGTGCAGCAGCTCAGGCCGGTGAAAGATAACCGGAACTGAGGATTGTGTTTTTATTAGGGTTGATTGGTTCGTCAATCGGCGGTAGGAGGAGACGCCCGTTTTAACCCGGACTTTAACGGCCGAAAGGAGCAAGACGTCGTGAGGGTGCAATGCACGAGATCGGCATTGACGAAGTGAAACAAAGCGTTGGCAATATGAGGCTTAATATAGCATTGACTATATTTTTTGTGCATTGGCCATTGAATCCAGATCCTGCAGATTTCTGTACGGCAATCTCAAAAGATTCACTCGGAGGGCAACCGGACGAGAACCGAAGAACCGGCCCACAGTGTCGTCAATACAGCCGGGGTTGGGAACCAGTCGCGTGACGTGTCTGCTGCAATGTGCGTGTTAATGAGAATGGGGAACAGCGAAAGAACGAGAAGTAATTTGCATGTTGCTTCTATTTTTTACACGGACACGATGCGTTGTGCGGGGGTGCATCAAATGGGGTTGTGGTTATTTGTGGACGGCCATCGTGAGCAGCGTAGAGTAGATGTAGATGCAGATGCGCCGACTTTGTATAATTCTTAACGCCCCCAAACTGCCTGCATCCCGTGCTTCTCATGCGAACGCAGGCAGAGAGGATTTTTGTCTCTGTCGCATCCTTCACCCAAGGGGCACCGTCACTATCAGATGATTGCACCCTGCACTCTGGTAGAGCTGTCTCGTGGGACGACCTCCGCATTAGGTGGTTCGATGTTCATCCATACTTTCTGGGGAAGCGAGCATCTTTCTAACCCAGAGACCCCTAAAAAGTCAGGAAAATCGTCTTCTTCCCGCAGAATATGCCGCAGGGCATCTCCTAAACCATGGTACATTTCTTTTCGTGTAAACGCGGTACAGCGGCTGTTCCGGAGTCCTCCGAGCCCTCCGGCCGAGATGCCGACCTCACCTCACTTTGTAAGCGCTTCCACCAACGAGACGTATTTGATAAGGATGACAGAAAGTAATGAAGGTGTTTGCAAACCGCGTGGGGACGCGGGAAGAATAAGAGAAAGTGGCATGGATGTGTTGCAATGAGCAGATGTTCACAACAGTTTTATTAGATGAAGTCCTTTGGTTGTATGCGTGATTTGGTCACGCGCAACGCTGTATCGATAGACATATAAATGCAGCTTAGTTGAAGATAATCAGACACGCTTGGACAGGTAGGTTTGCCAAATTGTCTCAAACTTACCGACATTTATGCTCGCCAAGACAAAGGAGGCAATGACAATTGATGCAGTGTTCAGGAAAGGGATAAATCTTTTGAATTGTGTCATAACTACCATGAGATTTGGCCTGTTTGGGGTCAACTGCTTAGGTAGTAGGGATAGGAAATGGGCACCACCAAACTCCAGGTTTCAGTACTCAGACTTGTGGTGTTGTTCTTGACTTAATATCTTTGTTTATTACCAGCCAACCCGTAAACACTCTCCTTCGCCATGTCTTTCACACCCCCACAAACAACATAGCGGACCATAGCGGCTCTCCTCTTGCGGGCATGTAAGGCACCAGCTTGGTGGAACTGTGAATCCCGCCACCTGACAATTCGACCAGGATTCATATTGGTCATTATCATGTTAAATCAACTCAAACAGGCATTTCTGTGTTGTACCTCATGAAATGAGGTTGTCGGATGTATCCCTGATGTTTCACAGAGCTGAGGCCTTTGTGCGACCCCAGCCTCCACATTCAAAATAATCTCCGAGTCCGTTGCGTTTCTCGTCCGAGCGTGAGTGCTCAGGTGGTTCACCAAAATCCGAATCGAGACATCGAGATCCTGTGATAAAATTAGTAAAGCATATCTTGCGCTAAACACCACCCAAGGTGCTTCGCTAGTTTTGTCACTTTACATAGTATGCCTCCTCATTTTACCTCAATTTGGTGTTTAATAGATATTTTTGTGATTTGTTGGACCAATCTGGTCCTCAATAGTCCATGAAATGTTGCACACAGAACCACAGCAGAGCCATGAAGCAAACTGTGGTGCTGAGTGGCCCTTTCGTACACAGGAGCGAATTGCGTGCGTTTACTACACTTCGAGAACACTATTTGCTCAGATCTAAATTCCATAGACGCCCACTGATAGTGGAGGATCAACCCTCTCCAACCAAGAGAGCCTCCATGTGTGTGCGTTTTTAGCAGCGTGGATAGAAACGTTGGACGATCTCCTAGGGCTTGCGCTAGCACCTCCATGCTGATGATCCCAGCAGCCCGGCACTGCCTTCTGGGAGCGTTCATAGGTAGGAGAAGGAGAAGAATGCGGTCATTTTGCATATCCACGGTCCCGTGATCGTCGCTGGCAGCGTCGTGTTGGATCTGGCAACCACCAGCGGTTAAGTATTTTTGTGGCCAAGGGGTGCATCACCGCCAGCTTGGATGATATCACTCCCTGTCGGTCAAAGCCGAGACCGACAAAAGATGATGACCTTGTGCCCCGAAGTCGGTTCATAAACGCCAGTCATTGGGAACATGGGAGGCCTGAACAGACGACTCGAGTCATCCGTGGTGGCGGCTCAGCGATGTCAGTACAGTATGCGGTATGCCACGCCGCTGATTCTCCAGTTTGCTTTCTGCGTTGTCTGCAGCCCCAGCCCGCTGTTGTCATTTCGTGCTGCGCAAAGGCAAGGGTTCCATGGAGGGTTCCACGGTCTGTCAATTAGCGCCAGGGTACAGGGGACCAACAGTCAACCAGGGACGCCCGATGAAGGAGATATCGTGGCCTCGTACGGATGGGGCCAAGAACGGTCAGAGGGTAAAATGGACAGTATTTGGGCTTGACCGTTGTTGATCTTGGTCTTGGGCCTTTGTTTGACAGCCCAGGACAAGGCATTGATGCATGAGTGGACCAGGCGTTATTGTTTCTGGGCTGAGCTGAGCTGGCCTCGACTCACGATGCATTCATTTTGCATTGAGACTGGCAGGCCTCACACCTCACCTCACTTGACTTCATGCCACGGCAACGGCATTCAAACAAAGGGAAACCCCACGAACACCTCGGCTCTGAATTAGTTAGGTACATGGGATGTCCGTTCACAGCCCGGGCTCATGGACCAAAAAGGCGCCACAAAGTAACCCCTCAGACCCGTCCCATCAGGTGCAGCTGCATGCGCAGGCGTCCCAAAGACGAAAGAGCCTGGAGCAATGGCCTGGCTAGAGGCTATAATTGGTCAGATGTGTTTGGTTGTTAGTTGTTGGTTGCTGCCAGAAGCGATGACTGGCATTGGCGCTTCACTCTAGTCCTGGTCCGGACCCATGATGGAGGGTACAGGGGGCCCCTAAAAACTGTGCGTCACCATCCCAGATCGAATTGGATCGTCGACCTTGACTTTTCTAGGCGACACCAAGGCTGTTAGACTGTACATTAGACGGTGGGAGAACTGGGAGAGCACCCACTCTTTGCAAACTGCTGCACCGCCGCTGGCGACCAAAAGACGAGAGGGACCCTGTTTCTGTGTGCCTCTTCTTTCGTGAGGGTTCTCTAATAATTTTTGCTTCTTTTTATTTTTCGTCCCGTCTCGTCTCATCTGTCTTTGCTTCTTGTTTGGTAATCGGGCAATTTGTCGGTCTGCATTGCATTGCATATTTCAATCCACTTGCTGCTGTAGATGATCTTGTTGCGGTGGACAGGAAACGAAACATGTCAATGGCTGTTTATCCATAATAGCAAAAGCAAACGGAAGCAGAGCTGATCAGATCAGAGCACAGCAAAACAGAACAGAAGAAAGGTTTTTGCATATCATCTATAAGCTCTCCCAGCTTCATCATATTCGGAATCCACCTCCTATTCCCTCCAACTGCCATTCTGCCAAGCAAAACCATCATGGTGATGCCGCCCTGGTAACAACAGAACAGGATATGCAGTCTTACAGCATAAACCCCTTACTCGATCTTTGTCCAACCGCACCCCCTTCCACGCGCACCGTTGTCAGTTTCTGTTCTGCCGGAATAGGCGCGGTTCTACATACATCATCCTACATGACGTTTGAACCGGCTGCTATCGCTATGTAACACGAGGCATCACATCTCATACATCGACCACGCTTCTGTCGTTGTATTCCGCCTCGATTTATGATTGTATGCATCTGCACTGCACTGCGCTGCACGTACAGTATACAAGGCGACAGAAACAATCGTGTTGCCTAATAACTGAGCCGGTTCAAGTAAACCTAGAATAAGGGTGACCGTTCAAAGGCTATCCGTCCTTGTCACCATCCATCCATCTCTCTCTCTCTCTCTTTCACCACCACATATCGAATACAGGACAAAAGCTCCTCGAGGTACGGAACCACAAGAACAAAATTACAACACAACACCAAACAAAGCCACGAATACAAATGCAGATGCAGATGCAAATGCACTCCTAGAACGTGATCAGGTGCAAGAAACAATCCAGCGAGTCAACCGTTGGCGCAGCTGCAGTACAGTACATCACCGTACTTGTGAACCGATCTATCTTTTTTAAACTAAGGTAGACTTAGCCCTGGGCTCTTATAGATATCGTCACCCCCCTCTCCCTCTCCCTCTTACCTACTTCTCTGCCTGCTAGTCTTTACTTCTTCTCGTTTTGATTTAAACTCCAAGCCTTCCCTCTACCATCCTTTTCCCTTCCCCTCCCCTTCCCTCCCCCCACCGGGAAACGCGCGACAACGGTGGCTTGAAGGTGCCCTCCAGACAACCTGCACAACCCTGGTCTTCCAATCACCA
>JAJJWN010000029.1:0-50900 GCA_021655885.1 Fusarium abutilonis
CTTAAATTAATTAAGTTAACTTAAGTTGTTAGGAGCGTTGGTTAGAGACTCCAATCGAGTAGTGCTTATGCATTCTTAGTTGACATACGCGTAAACGTATTTCTGCAGACTAGATCCAAAAAGGGAAAAGGCTTGCTGCAGCACTTACATACGTGGGTTGAATACGCGTAAAGAACCGTTCTTGATACGCTTCATGAGCTGAGTCTGATAACAATATAAATCCTCTATTTTCTATTTCTTTCATATTCTCAATCAAGTAATACTCTTATTATTCTTCTCTTGCCCTTCCTTCATCTTTGGCTTGATATCTCTGTCACCCCTACCAACCAGTCATCTCACAAACTCGACCTGACACCATGGCATTATCAACCTCCTTTCAGAGCCGCTTCTTTGAGCCTGAGTGGAAGAACAAAGTCTTGGTAACCCAAGTTAGCGTAACTGTTTTCGTTTTCATCATGGGCATCGCCAAGATTTGTACTCGGCCGTCAGGCATTCCAATGAACAGAATGGATATTGTTGCCATCACAATGGTGAGCTTAGGCAATTTGCGTAAAAGGCTTGGACTTCGACTAATACACCCACAGAGTGTCAAATCATTCATCTTTCTAGCCTACGAAATCTCTACCATGAAGGTGGAAAGTCTCAAGCCATTCGCAAGCCTTAAAGCCTACGCCATCCTCAACACGATCGACGTGCCGTTCTGGATGGCGGTAATGGGTTTGACGTTCCAGAGCGTCAGCATGATTTGCGTCGGTGCCAACTGTGGTATTGGTGTCGTCGTGGCGCTAGCAGCTTTGTTGAACGCGTATGTCAATTACCCAATTCTACCGAATGAGTGTTGACTATTTTACAGTTTCGTTCATTTGTGGGCTGCCGTGATAGCCTGGAAGAACCATCGGTACTTCAAATCGAACGGCGTGCCACGCGGCGAGAAGAACACCCATTACACCGGCACAGCTTAGTACGATCGGCCACGCCAGATTCGAACGCACCACAACGAGATAAAGCATGATGAGTCAATGTGATCTTTGCAGTTACACACTATATTGAACTGCATGTTCAATCAATGAGTTGGGGTGCAGAGGAAAGATGCCAACACTGATAGGCTAAAATACGTCTTTAAATAAACATGTGTCTCGGCAATGGAGAAATTAGAATAGATACAATTGACGTTGATGTGGAACAAAACGTTACACTTTCAGTCAACTCACTGTACTTGAAAGTTACCCAAGGAATACACAAATTTGAAATCGTAATTTCCATCATATCAAGATCTTGAGTTTATATTCCAATGCCCTATCTTCTTTAACTATAAGAAGTTGCTATAAATGGAAGCTAATCCAATCTGAGCTCGCAAGTGGTCAAATGGTACTTGATCGGTGATTGCTGACTGAGTCCGAGTTACGGTAAGCGGACGGATAGTCAGCATTCTATGGAAGTATACGCATATTTGCTCGGTGTGCCCGTTTCCGCTTGTATCGTATAATGACTCGGTCCTCGGACATCCCACAACTTATTTGCCTTGGAACTGTGCAGACTTTTCTTGTCTATCGGGCAGAATGGCAGCGCCATGGTCATCAAGTGCGAGTTGCAGCACGAGGCCAGGATGACAGATCTGGCTGTGATTCTGGTCTTGGATTATTCTATAAATAAACAAGGACACCGTCGGTCAAGCGATCTAGCAGGTGGCGCTACATTGCTGGTTTTCCGAGACCAAAGTCGGCCGCAGTGGTATCAACATCGCGACAGTCCGTCTGAAGTGTACACAAAGGGAGCTTAGCGTCTACAAGACAGTATTACCGCGAACCCTAGCAACCATTTCAAGTCTCACCAAGGTTCCTTTCAGTGACGCTGTCGATCAGAGCTCGGCATCCCTTAATCGTTGTGTTGATCTCACGATGCTCTAGAATCTGCACATTCCCAGACAGTCCGGCTCTCAATCGTGATAAATCTTTCTCCATCTTCTCAATGTATGTATCGAAGGCCAGATTCTGTGCTGTTGCCACCTCGCTGGTTTTGCTGCGTCTGTGGCAGCATCTTGAGACTGGGCTTCTGTCGTTTTATGTTGATGGCTTCGCACCAAAAGCGAGTCGAGCCACACCAAATGAAAGCTCAACAAGCATCATGATGACCAGGTTTTATCGGTCGTCGTGGCCTTCTTTTTAACTGGGCTGGTTTACTTTTGGGCAGGTGGAAATAAGCTGGAATTTCGGCTTAATTAGTGAGTCCATCCGGAAAGGCCGGAGTTTCAGGGTTGTATTAAACATGCGATGTTGCCTATCAAATTTTATACAAAACCTTATTAACAAGGTCATCAGAGTTTGAGTTTCGTATACAACGTCCCAGGGGCTGTGAAAAAGCTAATCAATAGACCCTATTGGCAAAATATAAGTAGCCTCTATATGGAACTACGTGGTCAGCATGTTCATCCCTACCCTTTTATATGTCTTATAAAGATCAGCAAACTCAGATGTATCACTGGTTACTGCCTTTTCAATCCTACACTGAAAACCGAAAAGCTTATATGCACTAATTTCATTTTAATGACAATTAAATGTAGTTCTAAAAGACCAGGTAGTATCTGGAGTGAAGGTGTATCCGAAAGACCCCGACACCGCTTATATATAAGCCTCCTCTAGTTTAAAAAGTTATATAAAAGTACCTGAACAGACATAGTTATATCTAACCAGCATTTCTCCAACCCCCATTTATCAACCTTATCTTGTTTACTCAAAATGCGTTTGTACGTGCTTGCAATCTTTGCACTTGGCGTTACCGCTACTGCACTTCCTGCGAATGCCCCAAAAGATTCGCTCGGAAGGGGTGGATGCACAGGATGTGGATCAGGAGATACAATTGGACTTTGTCGTGAAGTGGTAAGTTATCATATGTTAAGCCTTGGTACTTTTTGTCACCTATTTTCATGAACGTTCAGCTCTCAGACTTGCCAAATCATTCACTTCTGACAACAATAGTGTTAGGGACAAGGCTACGGTGAAGGGGCTTGCGCTGCGGACTGCAACTGCTACTTCTTAGTCTTGGGTAGAACACTCGCGTCCCAGATAGGGATTGTCTGGGTTATAGTGACAGAGTTTTTCCCTGCCGTAGGCCGGTTTTCTCTGCCAGCCATAATTTCAATACAACTGCGGTTTTCGTTGCCAACAAGCTGCATTCTTCGGAACGCCTGACGTATCGTACATGGCATTTCCAGCACAGCTGGTATAAAATGGCACCTTAGTTCGTTCAAACCAGAGAGTGAATAATCCGTATGCAGTCTTAATCTGGATGTGGAGAATTGTAGAATCTCGCGATGCTGGCTAGACTTAAGGTTCACTATTTAAGAAATGAAACCATCAAGCAATCTTACAGCCCGAGGTGGTTGTCTTCCACGACACGTTACCCTATTGAACCGATTTCATCTTGACGGTAGATGCTTATGTCAAGAGTCTTTTATCTTGATGTAGCGGAGAAGGACAGTCTTGATAGCGCCGGCATTTTCGACAGGCATGACCCCTGCTAGATGTTGTGCTTCTAGACTAACTTCAAGAATTAATCACTACCTTTTGACGTCCCTTGAACTTTTTCCCGTTGACAGTGACTTGTTGCTTAACTGTAGGGAAGAAGATAGTTCCTCGCGTTCCTACCGGCGTCTTCAAGTTGATGTCATACCGACCTCCTTTCAGCACCTCAACCCTGGCCTCAAACCAGCCAAGAGCCGTCTCGAATCCTCCTCTGACGCTCTTAAGATCTCCCAGTTGTGGTTTTAACTCCCACTCTCTTCCTCCCAATTCAGTAACTCGCAATCCCAGGACTCCTGTGAGTAGTGCTGTTGTTGGACCTGCACTCCAGCAATGAGCGTGACTTGTATATGAAACGTCGTATCTATAACCGGCTTCTGAGCGGTAGTACAAACTACCGTTAGCTGCCATGCCTTCAATCAACGTCGACCCGGTCATGGTTTCCGGGCTGCCTTCGACCATGTAACCCCAGAGACGTCGAAGGAGAGCCAAAGCACGCGTTGGGTTTTCAGCGCCATGCAGGTGGGCAAGAAGCTCGATGGATGAGATGAAAGGCGAGATTGTATCGTTCAGCTCTGGAGTTACAGGGCCAATTGAATTCCAGTTTCGCTCAAGGCCTTTACTAATGGCGCTGCGCTGAGACTTGGTTTCGGCCAAGTTGTACAGAAGCGCGAGCGAGTTTCCGTCCTGTGCATGGAGATTACTTTCAGTATTGTCTCGGTAGAGTCCTGCTTCATCATCCCAAAGCAAGAGATTGTACTGCTTCTTGAGCTTAGCGGCAGCCCCTCGCCATGTCTTTGCCTGGTTTTTGTCCTTTGCCAAAGTTGCTAGAGATACCAGGGCATGGTAGTTGAGAGCATTGAGGGCTGAATTGAAACCGCCGGTGTTCCTACGCGCCCAATCATTCTGCCACTCCTGTCTCTGCATTCCTGTCTCTTGGTCGAGTCTGTCAACGATGTATTCAACACCGCGGGTGATATTTTCCCAGTGCAAGTTCAACCACTTCTGATCATTTGCGAAAATAGCATAGTCGTACATGCTGATGAGACTCCAGGTGTGGTAGGTGTCACTCTTAGCACCATTTCTGAAACTTCCAGTGGCAGGTCCTGCAAAAGGAAACTGACCCGTTGAGACGTTCTGGTAATAGAAGAGTGTGTCGATACTATTCGCAACGGCCTGCCTGCCATAGATGCCGAACGCCTTCATGGCAATGGGGCCACAGATACCCAGATCGCCAGGCCAAATCGCTCTGTCCCTCTTTGCGCCATCAACCAGAGCTGGAGATGAAACTCCAAGGGTGTTGTTATACGCCCAGCCAGGCCGTACTTGAGGGAGCCAGCGACCAGTGTTGGTGGGAACAATGTTTGTCTGTGTAGTGTATGCGCCTGCATACCAAATCTTGTTGAGAAGCTCCGAGCTCTCATCAGCGGTGTAAAAGTAACCATTGCCAGCACGGAGATCTGGCATATTAGGCGCAAACCCGATCTGACAGCTGATGTTAGAGACGATGACATCTTCGAGAGCATTGAAGGTGAGGAAACGGAAACCACCACGGAAACGCTCTGCCGGCATCTGGTAGTAGACGGAGTCCTTCAAGTTGCCGCTCAAAGACACTTCCATGGCTTGATCCCAGTCCATGGAAGGCGTGGAGCCCGTGTCGTCGCTAATGTTACGCACAAAGGCTGGGGATTCGGAAAAGGCGAGGGACAGCGGCTTGGACGATTTTGTTTCAACATTGAATGAAACTAGGCCACCGACTTCAACTCCAAAATCCATAGATACGCGTGAACCGGCACGCATCTCAAGAACATGACCACGCTTGTTACCAGCTTTCACCGATGCATCGCCCACTACAGAGTGGACCTCAACCGGCGCTGGATTGCGACTGGAGGGACTGTAAATGTATTTCTCCCATGGTTTAGACTCTTTTAGAGCTGTGGTGTTTCCAATTACCGCAGAAGCGGCTATCAGGAATAAGGAGAACTTCATTGCAGCAGGGACTTGTTCGCTCGAGAAATGCAGTCAGCGGCCACGTTATTATAGCCTGTTGAATTGACTTTACAATTCGCGGGGATGCGTCGCTTCGGGTCATTAGTAGCCGATGAATCCCCATGGCATGGTGATCTTTTACCATGTCTTTGGTAGGTCGCTCTACGGGAAAATATTAAGCAAGGATATATCTGGCAGCAGTGCGGAGAAATAAAGTCCACCTGTCAAGATTAGGCGATGTTTCCGTAGCAGTTCAATGACTAAGGGAATCGAAGTTTAAGCTGTTTTAAGTATTGTTAGCTTTAGAATAGTTTGCTATCAAAATGACCGGAGACGAGACTCTATTGTGAGGTAGCAAAATGTGACGCTGCAAAGATCTATGTGACATTTCCCTCAAGCGTGCCAACTGTCTAAGCCCTACCATGTACTTGGCTGTTTGATGGACCCGGCTACTGCAGCGGAAAACGACACTCATTATTGACAAGGATGTCGCAAGCGACGATGATATCTCTTACCAGGATGTTGCAAGTAATGGGTATCACCCTGCAAATCTACTGCTAACTCGGTAGCCGGATGAGCATGTAAGGTCCGTAAGGCGATCTCCCGCTTGTTTCAGCTGTACTGGTCCAGGGGAAACATGTAGCTCTATGAGCCAGACATCAGAAGACCATTTGCTGTGATGCATTGGACAATAAAAGTTTTTTTTTCTGGCAGCACCAGCTGGTGACCTTAAGAGAGATAGGTCTTCCCACTTACCGAGGTTGTCTATAGCGAGCATCATATTATAAATAAAGCCATGGCCTCAGCCAGTCCTTCAAAATTTCTGTCCAGTCTTCTCATATTTGGAAGATCTGTCAAGCGTCTTTCAAGAACTTACGTCAAATCGAAATACTAAAGAATCGTGTAAGCTGTGCCACGTCGTTATTGAACCGTAGTGTTACTCCAAGATTTTGTCGTCTCCTCCACTCTCCACATTCCCCTTACAGCGCCCAAGGTGTAAGACACATCACATCATGCCGTACCAGATAGAAAACAAACGGAGGAACTTCAGTGAAGAAGCCATCAATCATCGTATCAGGGCAGACAATGGAAAGATTTCGGACTCGCCTTTGGTGCTCGCAATGTGGGCCCTTTCGTCAGGCGTTGGGAGCCCCTTGAAATAATGCAATACCACCCTACCAGCGTAGACATTCATCTTGTAACTTGTTGGGGGCCGTTTACTGGACGCATGAAACTCGCTTTTGTTGACCTAAGAGCGTTGTTCTAGAGCCATCAATGTTTGCTTGAACGTTGAGTACCGTCTGTGTCTTCCATATCGGCATGACAGATCAAGGCTTCTTCAACTTGATTCAGAATAGTATCATCTGAAAGAAGCCACTTGACAACCTGACCGTATCGAAACTCGAGAAAGAGAAACCTTGTTGATGAACTGACCGACTAATATGCTGTATCGCCAAACAAGTCCTTAGATTTCATTTCCCTTTCTTTGCTCGCTTGAAAAAGTCCGAACAAGCCAATCGCAGAGTGAGTTCAAGAAGCCTCGTCCCGCTTGGCCAGAAAAATCTGCCTCATTAGGCAAGGTCTCTATTCTTAGCATGTAAGCAGTAGCCACGCTTGGCTTCACGATCCAACTACATGGTTGCATTTTAATGGCTATGAAATTAAGATAGTCAGCTTTAATATGCACAGTCATAGTAACAGTCGGCTGGTTAGAAATCTTTCCTGAGTTTGGGAGCCTGCGGACTATATAAGGTTCCTTCTCGCATGCTTTTGGTTCAAGTGAAAATCATTCTTATCATCTACACTCCTCACCTCCAAGACTCTCAATCAAAATGCGTTTCATTCCCGTTGTCACCGCCATTTTCGGCCTTACCAACTTCGCCTCCGCCTGGACTCAAGATAAAAACGGAGTATGGACTGCTAATAACAACTTTTATTGGATCCGGGGTGGTAAGCTAATTCCAGCTCATGATGAAACTGTTTGGCATCAGATTCTGACTTGTGGAATAGACTATGTACACGAAGGATGTACAGTGATGAACACGGAGAACACCCACGTAGGACCTTGTGCATTCTTCTCAGACAACGTGGGCACTATCTTCCGAGGACGTAAGTACTGGCTATCCTTAAAACAAACTTAAAGCCTCATTGCAAGTCTAATCTCGGCCTAAAATATGCACTGACATTACACGTCTTAGACTGTGCTGTTGTTCTGGGTCGTGATCACAAAGAGATCCGCTGCAGGTAAACAGCGTTGGCCAAAAGGCTTTGCATTGACGTCGGAGGAACGATGGCATGAAAGGGGGCTAGACTTCGTCTCAAAGTACGTGGACAGGTCTGCAGCCTGTTCTGGCAAACCCTCTAGTTTTTATTCTTTGGTGTAGCCACAGATCATCCGTAATGATAGAATTAGGATTCTCATATCAGCGAGAGACCTTGGCAGCAAAACTCAATACAGTATTTCCCCCCCCCCTCCCCCTACAGCATGAATTACTCAATTAAACAAATACATGACATACTCTGATGAAACATCGCCTCAATATAAATTGCCCATGAGCTGCTGGTTTCACATTGGTCTGACTGACTCTAAATTTAACCTCCTGCCCGAGAAGTAAGTTTTTCAGCAATTCCACATTAGACGACCTAAGATTATGAGATCTTAACTTGTTCGCAACTGTTTGTGCATTTGCGTACATAATGCTTATGTGGAGGGAGAAAATCAGTCTTTTGTATATTGGCTGGAACTTACTTCTCGGGCTGAAAACAAGTTAAACGTAGAGTCATCCAGCCAGTCAAGAGATATTAACTCTACATTCATTACATCAGTGACTTACATACAGGATCTAGCAAAGCTGGGAAGAGGGAGACAATCAAATCTATTGATCTTTTTCCATCTAGGCTTTTTACTTGCCACAAACTAGCGTTGCGACAAAGAAAAATCTTAATATGTCAAGAATTGAAAGGGCCGAGCAATTAATACTCAAGAATCAAGCAACAGTGCGCTTGCTCTCTTCATAGTTATCAGTTCCATGCTCTGGATCAGCATCCTGGAAGTCCTCTGGCTTGCACAACGAACCAGCGTCATGCTTTCCATTAGGGCCATCAACGCCCTTGAACCCTCTCTTGGAATTTGAAAGGAGCATGTTTTCGGCTGCTTCGGGGAGCCAACCATTGATGAAATCGCCATGGGTACAGTAAGAGGAACCGCAAGACAGTTCGAGCGGCGCAGGACCATCCCAACCGTCTGGGAAGATGTCGCGGAGGTCATAACGGATGCTGAAACGAGGCTGTGGCATTCGCTTCATGCCAGCGGGACAGCGGTTCTCTGGTCGGAACGTCTCTGTCCAATGGTGAACTCCAGAGTAGGTAGACTCCAAGGTCTTCTCGTTGACGCAGTCATGGAAGAGTAGAATGGTTTGGAGCCGCCCGCAGCCCTTGGTAGGAAACGCCGCCCGATCCTTGACCTCGTTCCGGTCACCTCCATATTCGCAGAACCACTGAATGCCAGCAAGAGGCTCGACGCCATCATTGGAAGTTGCGCTGGCGTTACCGACCACCGCTTTGTAGTCCTGAGGAATGGCAACCTCAGCCTTGTCGATGCTTACGTAGTACGCAGAGAAACGGCTGATAGGAACCGGGATGGTGTCGCTGCCATTTTTGGCAAACAGAGTCGGTACCCCTAATAAGTGTTAGACAATATCAACATCGTTGAGTTAACAAACATCGACTTACAATAGGACGAGTAATCATTTGGGTTCTCGGCAGTGGAACAGCCCTTCTGGAGCTCCTTGGAGGTGGTCGTGTTGACCGTGACGGCGTCTGATCCAAAGAAGCTATGCATGTGGCTGACATATTGGCCCGGAAACACAATAGGGTCTATATTCTTCATCATAAACCGCGGCGCATTGGTCACGGTGTAGGCGCTGACGGCGCTGAGCCCATAGATGGCTGAAAAGACGAAAGATTTCATAATGAAGGAAGGACACTAGTTTGAAAAATAAATGAATGAAAACAATGAATGAATGAATGAATGGATGAATGGAAGAGAACTGAAGCAATTGAAACTTATTTATATATGAGAGTGCTCCTGTAAAACCTTTCGGTTTTTTTTTTCGCCGACCCGCGAGCCTTACTCCGCGCTTACAATGATTACAGGGGCGATTAAGGTAGTAGGACATTTCGTCTTAACACAGCTGCAGATGCTGCAGGGATCTAGTTTGCTGTCAGTTTCGAGTGATGGGCAGACTAGTCAGGTGGCCCTGGTCTGTAAGTGTCGCACGAGTGTTTAGCGAGCCGGTGGGCAAAGGTGCGGTAAGTTAGCCCACCTGAATTTGTTAAACAGTATCGAACAGACTTACGGATACTTACCTTATCATATTTCTATCTACTACTCCTATGTATACGTCTTCCTTGGTTTGTTTCCAAGGTCTATTACGCATACTACCTAACCCCCCTTCTAATCTCCGATACAACCGCAACCCTCAACAAGGTCGGAACTATCAACAGCGCGATTCACTTCAACTTTATGGGATGGAAAGGGTTTTAAGAACTACCGGAACTACAGCACTATATGATGTAACCGCTGGCTTCGGTATCGAATGTGTATGTAGATAGATGCTGGCCTTGTTAATACCGGCTCCGGGAAAGTTAGGCTGAAACCCGACTATGCCAGAGATCGGAACATTTCTGATCCCTGCACTTAATACAAGCCCCCCCCCCCGCGACTGATTTCGACATGTCTGAGATCGGCCCAGAAAAGGAGTTCGCGGACTGGGGAGTCTGATAAGGTCGCCACACAGCTGACACTATAATGCTTTACACCGAAGCCCGCTCTACTTAGACCGAGTATCTTCACTTCAACGGTTCTTCTATAACCTTTTTACAGAAATTTTGCTTACAGACTAAATTTGATCGTGCCAAAGGTGGAATATCTTTGACATCTCCTCCAAATATACTATTTTCAGGAGCAGAATCTCAATGTGATACGGACGACATGCTTGGCCTCGAAGATACTGGACTAATTGCAATTCAAAGGTTGTGGGGGTTAGATATTACAGGGAGAGAGCGAAAGAGACGAAAGTGTATCTTGAGTGAAGCCACTGTAACTCCTCCATCTATTCATACTTGAGTACAGAGTACTCACTGCAAGTATCATAAAGGACCTGCAAGGGGTGAGGAAAAGAATGGCCACTCTAGTACCGTTCGCGATATCTGCTAGCCAGGCAAGATTCCTTGTCCCCGAGAAACTGCATCTCGGCAAAAGTAATTACCGCCCTCTCCGGCTACAGGCGCAGGGTTTCATCATACCCTCAGAGCTAGATAATACCTGGTATCCAACCTCAAAACTTAGCAGTTCGGTAGTAATGACATTTTAATACGGCATTACTTAGCGACCAGTAGTTTTTACTATAGTTTTGGTATCAGCGCGCCCATTGCTCTTGTTCATCGATTGCGGAGGTGTACGGTGAATAGTCACTTGGGTATTTTTTGCGAGGACAACTGAGAGTTGGTAGAAATGGCATGCTAGAATTTCTATGACATCTCTTGCCGGGGCTTCTCAATCTTCTCTCTGGATCCCTCAGCTATTTCCATTAGCGCAGGACACCTTAGTACCAAAAGTCAGCGATGTATAAGTGATTAGGGCTACGGAAGCGACCTTGGATTCTATTGAAATGTCTTCCTTTCCATTTCTCTTGTCTAAGCTATCTTTGTTAGTTTGGACGGTAAAATTGAGAAACAATCTCATCGGTACAGAAACGAAGGCGATGCTATGAGCGATACCCAAGATAACGAAAATTAATCAAGTATCAACTCGTTGAAATTGAATTGCTCTATGTTGAATAACATCGTGTTTTACAATCCTTGCTACCCGCAATCCCCGTAGTGTTGCAACCCGTCGCGGCCCGGTCAACCAATACCAGTCTAAGGACCGAGTCTTGCCATCAGTCCTACCCTATCGCAACTTGAGGTATAATAGGTATATATAATATGTTTATTTGGACGTTCCTAGACTTTAGCTTACTAGCTATTAGTAAAGTCATTTACCTGGTTCAAGCCCATAGACTCAACGATTTCTTGAAAACATATCGGCCATTATAAGATAGACGTAGGAGTAGGTGTATCAGGTGAGCAAATTCCGTCGTTCGAAATTAAAAAATTATCTCAAGTCGGAATACGTGCAGATGTCAGAACACATATAGAAAGTTGCAGGCATAATTCCAATGACGGGATAGAATTCTGATATGTCAAATGCCTTGGATTTGGAAGATGGTACGATAATCTCCATCTCTATACATGGAGTGCCCACGTGGAACCGTGATGCCAGCGAAAAATCTAATTGTGTAGCTACCAGAAGCAAGAGCTTGCCGTAGTAGCTATGCACACACAAATATCTGAAACCAGCGGATCCAGTTTAGTCCCGTCTATCATCGTGTTTTGCATCCAAGCAGGGGCCACTGCATGATGAGCAAGTGTTAAAGTAAACATGATGGTGTGTGGCTGGCAGATCCTCTGTTGTCTTCTACTCGTGTTGCCTCGGACCGGTAACGAAGCATTGACAGAAATGCATATGATTGGTCTAGGAGTTAAATTTAAACCTTTCTCCTGGGTCTGAAAGGGTTCATTCCGAGTCATGACTCGTTAGGCTCAAATCCGCCACGCGGCGACCCAAGCACAAGACCTTCTATTTCACAAGTCCAAACTTTGTTAACGCCATGACCTCTTGTCTACCAAGAATCGATCAGAAACCCCTGTTTATGTCATCTGTCGTCGGCATCAGCCACCCAGATGGGAAACTTTTGGAGATTACAAGTGGCGTAACTGGCTAAGGGAGAGAGATAGGTTTCCCTTGGCCAAGTTAGCTCATTTTCAAGATGCATAATTGATGATATCTACAGATCTATCGATATATCTGACGAGTCAGTTATGTAGCACAGACATGTCTTAGCACTCTCGGTGCCATCATAGATGCCGCCTAACCCCTGGTTAGAAAATCACCAGACCATCATAGTACCGGAGGACAGCTTCCGAGTATCTTACTACTGATCACCCTAGAGCGATAGCTTGCCATAATGGTTTAGTAATTCACCGAATAGCTGGGAAAAGAACCCACGCCACGCGGATTTAGCCGTATAGCACATCATCAAGCCTCCTAGTGTGATCCTCTCAAGAGCTATTTGTGTTTTAGAAAAAGGATCAGCATTGCCATGCGCATGGCCATTTTCCCATTTGTCTTTTCCGCCACTCTCCCTCTTTTGGCTCCGTAACACATCCTTCTTACCATGGCCCTTGATCCCCACGAGCAGGGGGGATTCCATTACACTCGTTCTCATCTGCGCGAATGTGAGAGTTGACGATGAAGGTCGACATTCTGGTAGTGTTGACTGCTTGCGCTGTAGCCACAATCGCGACGGCAGCTACACCGCTTTCAAAACGGAGCCATGTTGAAGTGGCGATTGGTGCTTGTCCAGGATGTAATGTAGGTAATTCTTCTAATTGATACTACTTCGACTCATTGTATAAAGCCAGGATGCCTTATCAATACGCTGATATCAGACTGCGAATTGCGAAGCAAAAAGAACTGCATTTGCAACTCTGTTGATGTCCACAAGGATTTGCTACAAAGCATGACAAGAGATTGTCGTGCTCCCGAGATTTTCGGTATGTTGCTACAGCACCATGATTTCTATCGAGACTCAAAGACCACTGACTTTGAATCCAGCATCTTTACGACAAGTCGATGAATTATGCGAACGTCCACGCCGAGACCGCAGAATGGAAGCGTGGCCATACATATCCGTCCACATTCTTTGTATCTTATGTGCTGTCATTCGAGTCTACACCAAGAGCTTCATGGTTAAGAGGTTCTCACCAGAAGACTGGTTGTCATTGATTTCATTGCTTATATATGTTGTGTATTTTGGCATCGGGCACCATGGTATTGAATTCCGCAAACTTCAGCATTTCTTCTGTAAGCTGATCATCCCTATACAGCATTAATGTCGGCATTCGGACAAGATATTTGGTGGATAGAAGCAGACGACCTATCTCATGCGCTCAAGGTACTCTTCCTCTTGCAACTACCAGGCATATGTTAACAGTATCAGCTGTTCTGGATTGACTGCCCTTTTTACAGTCTATTATTGGGAATGACCAAAGTCACCATAATATTATTCTATATTCGTCTTTGCCACGTATATACGAGATTCTGTCAACTTTGCTGGGTCTTTATTATTCTCATCAGCCTCAACACCGTCATTTTTATGTTTTTATACGTGTTCCAGTGTACGCCAATACGTTGGAATTGGGACCGCTTTGGAGGACATGATGTGGACTTTTGGTGCATGGACCTGAATAAGTTGACCTGGTCCATTAACATCACCAACATCATTTTCGATATTGTGGTTTTGTTGCTTCCCATACCACTGGTATGGAAAAGTAGGTCTCGTCTGCAAAACTTTCAACTTGAAAAAGGTGCTGACATTGATAGTGAGAACCACATTCCGCCGGAAGATTGCCATCATCTTCATGTTTAGCCTCGGTGTCGTCGTGTTAGTCGCCAGCTGCCTCAAAATGCGCTACAACATTCTTTACGGACATTCAACTAACATTACCTGGGACTACATGGACTTGATGGTATGGGCAGGTATTGAAAGCTCAGTCAGTGTTGCGGCACCATGTCTACCGACAGTACGCCTCTTCCTGCACAAGACTTTTCCACACTCATTTGGACGCATGTTTGCATTTGGCTCCCATTGTGAGAGGAGCCTGGATGAGGAGATTAAGGCAGAAGAAGAAGAAGCCGCACAATGGTCAGCAGATGTGGAAACACCAACAGACTATAGCACATCTATTATACGGCCTCGTCGTGCGGCGCTGAAATTAGGACAAGTTGTTGTGCCTGCGAGGAAGAAACCAATAACAGAAGCAAGCCGTATTCTCAAAAGCATGGATGAAACGGTAATAGAATTATAGATGCAATTTTTTTAACATATAATTTCTTCAGTTAATGAATGATGGAATGGCGACTGACGTGACCAAGGACTTGCTCCAGCATGGAACTGTATCAAGACGCCTAGCATCTAGGCTTTCAAGTTTCGGAATTAACCTCCTTCGAATTGCTCCAATCTGAGCGATGTACCGGGCATCGAGAGCCTCACCCCCCACTAAACCCAATCACGCCGCCTAACGCTTGATCCATAAACGAACGAGAAGAAAGTAGGAGACTCTCTTGAACTATCAAGCTAAGCCTAACAGCGAGGATAAGACCCTCATATAACCTTCCTCTATCACCCAATAACTCCCCGTTACTTCTACTGACAGAAGCACTCTTGTCCCAACGGGTCACATCTTCCAACCTTGGGAAGACACTGCTGGGCGCAAGCGTCAGGATCACACTTCGCCATATAAAAGGCCTTCTTCTCGCAAAAACATTGCTCTCCTAGAGGATCACATCGTCCAACATCAGGCTTACACTGTTGGGTGCAAGCGTCGGGATCGCACTTTGCCTTGTATAGTAGTGACTTCTCGCAGAAGCATTGCTCTCCCAGTGGGTCACATCTTCCAGCTTGGGGTGAGCATTGCTGGGAACAGGCATCAGGATCGCAGTTGGCCTCATACAGTAGTGCCTGTGTCTTCTTCTTCTCGCAAAAGCACTTCTCTCCCAATGGGTCACATCTTCCAGCGAGAGGTGCACACTGCTGAGCACAAGCGTCGGGGTTGCAGTTTCCCAGAAGTGCTTGTTTCTGGTATCCGTTTTCGTAATGATCTTATGAATAATTAGCTAACAAGTAGGAGAAAACATTTGCATGGACCATAACGAACCATCGATGATTAAGATCGCTCCAAAGGCATTTTGAAAATATGTCATAAAGACAAAAGTAAACAGAAAGAACGGACGTCCAAAATACATCTTGAGGGCCAAAGAACGAAACGACTTTATCAAAGAGAATAAGATATAAATGTGATTGATCTTCTCAGAAGGCTTGTGCTTATGTCGAGATCTTCGGAACTTGTAGTCGGCTGAGGCCATATATATATGTATGTATGTATTTACGTATAGAGGTGCGCATAAGATGAACAATGTCGTTACTAGTGTATGGCCTGACCCTTCACCATGATCTTCCAGTACTTGTAAACATGCATGATTTTACAGTGGTTGATAATGGCTGGCCGAGCCCAGAGCGAGAAGAATGTGATAGCAGCGAGTGGCTTGCTTTACTTTCCAAGACACTATAGTCATAGCTAGAATCGATAAATTTCGGTACTCAGCTACACGAGAGTCCACATGTACCTTAAATCCAGAATACTTTACAGTTTTATGGCCAATAAAACATCCGTGTAGTTCTGGTGGTTACGCAATCGAAACCAATCATGCCCAGAAGAGAGAGTCTCGGCGTGATGATGATCAACCTCGACTTGAAGCCATTTCCGTGCATCCATTCTCGTCACTGAACCGCAAAAAGAGACATAGGTTTCAATAACAAATGCCATCCACGCACGCTGATTATGTGTAGAATAAGTAGTAACGAAAGGTGGCTGGCTGAGCAGCAAAGAATTGGCTCGATTAGGCCTTTATTTACCCTGGCCGTGTAAGGCTAGAACTACCTAGTAGCCGTCAAGAGCCTCCTTTTACCGAAGAGGATCGATTTAACATTGCTATCTCCAGCTACATGTCTATACGAGGTGAGGAACTTGAATATCCGAAAACCGGCGAAATAAAAAAAATCCTCCCTCTTGTACTTGAGTGAAGCCGCGAAAGTCAACCTCTCAGAGGCTAGAGAGGCTAGCCCGTCAACTAGCTCTCTGCGGACTGCAATGTAGACCAGTGCAAGTTCAGACTAGCCTAGGGCATCCCTTGCAGAGTTAGATGCTTCTGGCAGGTCAGATTCCATTCGAGAGGTTGAAGGTCGCAGGATGAAATATGTAAAGAATATTGTGTTGCTGGTAATGAGAACTTATGGAGGATAAGTGTCTGTCACATCCCTATACTAGTTCACTGCTACGCGTTGAGAGACCCGAGATCCTAGTGCTTCGAGCAACGCGTCAAGTCGCGCCTAAAGTCTTTGATCAAGCTTTTGCTGTTACCAGCCCAACACTCCTTATAAAGCCATCTCTGTTTTCCAGTTGCAAACAGTGGTGCAGGATTCAGATGCCCAAGATGTTCGTGAATGCAAGCAAAATCCTTGTATTAGTAGGAAAGCTTGCTGATCAAGTCAAGTTGAGGAAGGTTTAAATGGGATGTCTCTATTGAAATGAACATCTCTAATCAGATTTAGCATCAACCTCTACTATAACACGTGGTACAGTAGAAAGTCGGTCTGTCATCTGGAAGTCGTGGGCTGCACGACAACAAAGGCCTTTCCCCCAGAAGAAATCCGGGTAACGCATGTTTCTATATCATGAGAATTTTTCTGATATGATAAAGCGGCTAATTAAATCTGAAAATGGCATGTCTGGAGGTTTTCGTGGCGTTATGAACTAAAAGTATTATGTCAAACAGTCTTTTAGGGGGCTGGATATATCACATATGTCACATTCTTGACGACGCTCGAACATGGCGACCTGTCCAGCCAACTTATGCATCAGTGCCAGCTGAGAAGTGCCAACTATTTAAATTCCATCAGTACGCAAGGTGAATTAAAACGATCAATCTTAAATGAATCGTAATTCTGTAAAAGCTCGAAACAGCTGGTTGCCCAAGCCACCTATACCCTATCTGTGTTTCCTACAGCGGCTAAGCATACCAGCTGAAGAACTATGCAACCAGCCAGAATGGCAATCAAAAACAAGCTTCCTATGAAGTATCTAAATCACATCCTCGATTGTGATATAATTGTGACAGTCTTAGTTGCTATGAATCTTTGTGTGATATCCATCATGCCAATAGTGGCAACTTCTATATAAGTATAAGTTATTCGACTTTATATCTATTTCCATTCTTAACTTTATATATCATTGTTCCATTTATGAACTGAGTCGCGTTCTTAACATTCACATTCAAAAAGGGTTGAATGGGGATATTGATTTGAACACCACGCTGTGTCCATAGTATCCTTGAGTGACAGATGTCTTCCTGAATCGACCTTAATTCTCGCCGCTGACTAACTCTAGGACTCAAGCTAGAATAAACAAAACGATCATGTGAGAACTTTGTAGAGCTACCATCACTTTCTGATTATATATTATTCCACCTGTAACTCATATTTCTGACCGCCATTCATTCCCTTGCCCCTATTGTACCCCTTCAGGCACTCACTCACTTTACTTGCTACATGTTGCAATTGAACACCCTCTACCCTTAGCTTGGCATCAATATTAGAATCGTTTCTATTCGATCAAGTTCATGCACAGAGTCGCAAAATCTGATTGAAAATAGTGGATGACTCTTATTGAAATATAAAACTTAACAGCCCCCAGGATCATATCTATTTTTGGATTTCAGCATCTTTTAGTCTCTAGAACCTATTATGCAGCTGGATAGGTTAAAAGGATATGTGTTCTCTAGCGAACTGTCAAAGGCCCTTTTTGCGCGGATGCGTTCCTCTGACTCCTCAGAATCTTGATGTAGAATGCACGAAATAACTGCTTTAAGCCTTCGTACCCGGAATATTCTTTCCCAACTAACCCGAATACACAGCCATCCTGGCTCAGAATGAATATGGAGCCACGGTGCTCACTAGGCGAAAGACGAGTCTAAGAGTAGTGCGGCATAAAGCGAAGGAAATTCGCAATCAACACTAAAGAAAGAGTTATATCAGAGGAAACTTTGTAAGGCAGCCACTGAAAGCCCAGGGGTTCAGTGACATCACTATCTACCCGTACTACGTTGACCAGCCCCCACGACTGCCTCTCCTTTTAAGGTATAGAACTCATCAATTTCCTTGTCGTAAAGCCTCAGTGCTGCTCGACGTGAGATTGTGCCCTTCTCCGTACGTGGAAGTGGCCTTGCCGGATCTGCAAGAATAATATAATCTCTTCGGAGGTACCCCTTCAACAACTGATTCTGATCCGCCCTCTCAACTAGGTCCCCAAGATCTTGCATAAGTTCGTTGCGTTTCTCCATATCCAGTGGATTTGAAGTCTTTCGTTCGACCAGCAAAGCGGCAAACTTCTGTCCATTCCCAATCTATCATATCTGTCAGCGGAGAATTCAATAGTTAACACGGCTTCGTCGGCTGAGAAACCCACCATAACGCATCCTTTGACGTCAGGATGTGCTATAATAATAGCTTCTGTCTCAATAGGTGACAGTTTCTGGGCGTCTTCCAAGCAAATAATGTCGTTACTCTTGCCCATATAGAGCCAAAGATTGGGTTTCTTTGGGTGCTTGATGAATAAGTCTTTCAGATTGAACTCTTGCAAGTCGGGAAAAGTGTGGAAAATTCCCTGATGTAGAGCCCAGTGTTCGTTTCGAACGACTCTTTGCTCAAATATTCCCTTTTCAATCTCTGTATATTGGAAGTCAGCGTAGGGATGGAAAGAGACCCATAGGGAATCTTCGGCCTCCATGAGCATGTCACCTATGAAGAGCCCTTCGGTTGTCCCAAAGAGATTATGAACATGCACGATCTCATTTACCTCGGTGGCAAGTTCTGCGCTCACAGGTCCTGATAAATACTTAATTATCCAGCCCCTATTTGTTCACTCAGGAGGGCGAAGACATACCACCACCAGCACCAATAAACTTGGAGGATCTGAACTTTTCCAAAACATGAGGGTTTTGTCCTAATTCGTTAACCCATACAGGCATGAAGTGCCAGATGTCAATTTTCCCGTGGTCTGCAAGAGATGCAAGTAAATCGATATCAGGCTGCACGTCGACAGGTCCCATGACACTGTGTGTGTCAAATAGGAAAGTCGCGAAAAGGCTCATGAAGATACCTGGACCCTGGTGTTCCAGTCAGTTTTGGTGTATTTAAGAAAGCACATAAGTTGTCGAAACATACACGCAAAAGTACGCAGGGGGAGTAGAGCCTATCTCCCTTGGCATATAGTGTTGCCCAAGAAGCAGCCCCATTATCACCTTCAAAAGGTGGCAAGACGCGAGCCGAGTCCATGGTAGCCAACAGATCATTGCTCATGTAGATTGGCTTCGGAAGGCCAGTGGTACCAGATGTATGAAGGATACAGAATGTGCCTGCCATTGCTTCATCATATATCTTGGTATAAGGATAGTGTGGGGTGTTCTCGACATTGAGAAGCTCTTCGAAAGTGGGAATCTCAACAATTCGTAGTTCGCGGCTACGCATAACCTTTTCAACTAAGGGATATTGAGGATAACCCTTGGGATGAACCCAGAGCTTGCAGTCAGTAGCGTCTAACAGGCCCAGGGTAGCTTCGATGCTATTTCGTGGAGATAAAAAGATAACCTAAGCCGTGTCATTACGAGCCTCAAGTGTTGGGTATTGATTTGCGTTGCAAAAATTGTGTACTTACATTGTAGCCTACTTTGACACAGGCAAGACTCAACAAGAAATAACGAACATCATCTTGACAAAATGAGGTCAGCAATGCCATTGCACCAAGTATGCAGCGTACATACGTGGTCCAATATAGCCAATGGTTAGGATTGAGTCACGCTTGCCAAGAAGGTCTTGCAACCACCAGGCAGTTTTGTCGACTGCGTTGGCGAAACCGCGAGCGGTAACCTCTGTGAAACCCTGCGATATATCGGCAGACTTGGCTATCGAGTAGATGACTCGGGCTGGTTCGTCCCTCGACATTTGGTCCAAGATGTGAGGGATGAGTCTCCTCCCGAGATCCTTGGCTGGTTTCATTTTTTGATAAACCGACGGTTGTGGTAGTTGAATTGATCAAACCAGTGGTAAGTGCAGTACGAGAAGAAATCATCTATGATAAATATGAGGCCAGATTTGATAGTTCAAACAAAACATGAAAAATCAATGTTGCTTTTCCGTCTACGTATGTCTATGGCAATATTCCGACATTTCTGAAGATATACATTGTAAACCCCGGGCCCATAGCCACCAGATTAGCATAGACAAGAAGCCCGACTGATAGATGTGATATAATTGCCGACCTTGAAAAGAGTTTAGCCCCGGGCACGCAGCAAAATTACCGAATACAAGAATGGCTAAAGAACTACACGGCAATTACAGTACCCAACCCTGTGTCCGGTGGATCATACGGGAGCTTTTTTGGCATTTGTTCCAGTTGATAGAAAGCTCATTCTAGAGTCTAGACATAGACGCCCTGGTTTAGACTTTGCGTGATCGTAATCCGTTCTTGATAGTCTGGTCTCCTCATTCGTACTTGCTTTTGAATTTGGTATGATATTGAACAAGACCTTTGCTGCATGTCATCGGCACCCTTGCTTTTCCTTCGATTACACCAAGTTGCTTTCACAGATTGAGCAAAATGACAGAAGAAGCCAAGACTCCCACGACTACCGCAGCAGTTTTGGCTCAGCGGCATAGTGTTGTCGACGAAACCCGCAGAGCGACTGCTGAACTTGACATCATTTCTGGGTCAAACCTAGCCATCGATACTCAATCTCACGATGCCACCGAAGACGCTGACTTACCTCCTGATGGAGGGTACGGCTGGGTCATAATCTCGGTCTGCTTTGTTCATACCTTCTGGGTCAACCTCTGGGCCGGATCATGGGGCATCATGCAGGCTGCTTGGCTTCGAACAACACTTCAAGGCTCCTCAATAGGTACTCTGTCATTCGTCGGGAGTCTTGGCGTTGCGTTGGGTCCAGCACTCGGGATGCCCGTCATACGAATAGTCCGCATCATCGGTGCCAGAGCAGGAATGCTGGCTGGAATTGTGATTTATAGCGGCGGCTGTCTTCTAAGCAGCATTGCTGTTGATAGCGTCGTTGGTTTATTCCTGGCCTGTGGGCTAACCTATGGAATTGGATCAGCCTTCACTGATACCTTGTACAACACTATCCCCGTATTATGGTTCAAAAAGAGACTCGGGACAGCGAATGGAATTGTCAAGCTGGGTGGCAGCGTCGGGGCTTTGGTAGGAGCACTTGCAGTCGGTTACTTGACTGAAGGCGTCGGCGTGAGCTGGACCTTTCGGATCCTGGGTATCGCATCATTCGTCACTGGATGGCCCACAGCTCTTCTCATCAAGGACCGTGGTGCTCCTCCAGCATATCCTATCAGATGGTCTGTCTTCAAAGATGTTCAGTTCTCATGGCATCTCGCCGCTGGTGCAGTTGGAATCTTTCCCATATACGCGCCCACATTCTTCCTCCCCTACATCAACGATGCCCTAGGACTTTCTACCTCTACTTCGACGGGTACCATCGCTTGCCTGTTGGTATGCATGTCCTTGGGCCGTTTTGTGACAGGCCTCGCATGCGATAGGGTTGGGCCGATGAATGTTTTGTTCGTCGCCTCGTTGGTAAATGCTGTTTCTCTTTTTGCAATCTGGCCCTTTTCGTCTAATCTGGGCATGGTTGTACTATTTGGCATTGTCAATGGTCTTTCAAATGGGGGATTCGCTGTCGCCATGCCTACTGCGGTGGCTAGACATTTACCAATGGACGAGGCGCCGGGGGCTCTAAGTCTTCTTCTCACAGGATGGGCTCCCGGAACACTAGCAGGAAATGCTGTGTCATCTGCCCTGATATAAGTCACGAATGCGGACGAAGCAACTTCTATTTCGCCCTTTCACCCAGCTATATTCTACTTCGGTGGGACAGCCTTGATAAGTACTGCGTGCGACATTATCGCACGTTGGAGTTGTAATAGACGGTTGTGGGATGCCGTCTGACTTGAAGGAAATTATGTCATTCGTTTACGAGTAGTGAAGGAGCTTCATCTGCGCTCCAGTCACAGAATTCTTATTCTTGTAGGTTATAGTTATGGACGGGCTTGTTGGGACGGCGACTCGAAGCGCACGTCGACTCTATCATTTTAACAGCTATCTTTTATACATTGCAAGTTCATATCGTACCCTGTATGAATCCTAAAGCAATAATCAGTAGATTCTTGAGTGTTTCTGCACTATTTTCCTAGATTTGCGCAAGCATGCGGGCATCTATCACTCTGAAAACTCCTACGTACGGCTTACCGTAAAACCAATAAATGACATTATACAGAATCCATGTATGACAATTCGTAGATGTAAGGAAAGCCTTGGATGACCGCTTCGAAGAAAGGTCTCTGATTGAAGGCAATGGAGATAGAGAAAATACTTCTCTGCGCTATTATCAGATATACAGACTACGGCATTACTGTCTTGGGACACTGCTGTTGGTACGAGAAAAACTGTTGCTGGGAAAACCTGTTACAACAAACAGCCAGACAATAACTGTAACTCTCAATTATTAGTAGCTCTGCAAGAAGAACGAACGGTCTCCTTGTTTGCCATCACGGGACCGATATCGCCGATGCCAATCATGCCGGTGATTTTGGTCGGGCATTTTGGCACGTCGAAACCTCAACTATGACGATACCAGATCAATCCCCGAAGCCTCGTCATCTATCTTGATATCTTGATTTGCGATACTCTTCTTTCCACCCTAAATTGCGCAGGATGTCTCTGACAATTCAGTGTAGGTAAACTAAGAGCTCGAACAGTCTTTCATCTTGTCAACGATTCTCAATACAGTCTTTGCCCATTCACAACTCCTCCTCTGTCTCAATGCCAGCCCTTGTATCTATTGTCCAACCTTTTGAGGCCAGGCCTGCATCCGCCAAAGGAAAGCCAAGCCACCCTGGTCTGATCAGAGTCGACCGATCTGACCAGCCCTTCAAGTCGGCTGCCATCTCTCTTGTTTCACTTCCCCCGGGGCCCTCTTTGCAAAGATCACCGAAGCCTCTCCTACCCACCACGCAACATGGACGTCGTTTTCCATTGGCCGTGACAAGCACATGGGTTTTAATTCAGACATAGTGTATATCAAGCACTCCTGCGATCCCAACCTTGTGGTGAATACTTCACGTATGGAGGTTCGCGTGGCGGGTGGTCACCATGTTAAAGCGGGAGATGAGTTGACATGGTTTTATCCAAGTTCTGAATGGGAGATGGCGCAATCATTTCCTTGTGAGTGCGGCACAAGTAGGTGCTTGGAGTGTATTCGTGGCGCAAAGTATATTGACCCTGCTGTTCTGGAAGGGTATTTCCTGGACCGCCATATCCAAGAGCTTGTGGAAGAGAAGCAACATGAGTAGTTGCATTTTGTGAGCCTCTTACATCTATGGACAAGGAAGAGTCTACAGTCTAGTCTAGTGCTTTATGGATATCCGTCGGCTTGGTCATCTCAACATCTTTAGATCTTCACATTGCTGTTGGCCCGTGTATGAGCGCCGTGAATTTAAATTCTAGATATGGGTTTGAGGTTTTGTACTGAAACCAAGCAGCGGGCGTAGTATAAATGTCCAAAGTAAAAGCCCCGAGTACCAGTCATGTTTCCATCTTCTTCAAGCTTGAAACACGGTTTGCATTTACCTTTCCTGTGGGGGCGGTACCAAGGAGGGAGTGAGTATATACCATCTGTTGAGTTTACAGTGATGCGTCCCCTAACTTCTGAATCAAGCCTAATGTATGCTCGAGGTGGGATTCTCAGTTTCTACACTATATAAAAAGCCGTTGACTGGTATGATATAGCAGCTAAAGAGAACTATAACAAGCTGGGGCATACAAGCTGCAACAGGGGTATAGAGGCTACAATAAGTCACACAAGCTAAAGAGAGCTGTAACGGGCTGAAAATCGCGGCGCATACCCAAGAGAGCTACAGTAGGCAAGGGCACAGGCTGAAAGCTTAGCCTGATTCATACACAAGATACGTTCAATTCTTGACGCGCTGTAATTCGTCCAGAACAAACTGAAGAGTTGAGACATAAGCTGGAAAGCTGTGCCCAGTAGAAGGTGGACAAGTCTGAACCAGAGAATAATGTGGCGCCTCATCCTCAGCTGAAAAGTCTGTTTTGGACGAGCCAAGCATCTCAGAGGTCAGTCTTGCAGCGCGATAGGACTCTTGGGCCTGACCTTGAAGCCGTTCAAGTTGACTTGTCTGACTTGAGAGTATCCATATACCTAGCAACAAGATACCATTGTTTTAGACCCAATAGAAAGGTTGATTCTGTTCTAGTTGCCATCTAATAGCACGAGTACATCACCCAAGTGACGCATGACTACTGATACTGCTACCCAGTCTTTCCTGAATAATCTTCAAGCTATCTTCCCTGTCATTACCTCAGGTAGTGAGTAAGCGACTTTATAAAGTGTGGATGTCCCATCGTCAATATCCGCTTTCGAAAAGGAATGAGGGATTGATAATTTGATTCGTCAATATGCGAAGTAAAAAAGCTCAAACAACGCCCAGGGACTAACTATGAGATTCATCATAAATTCAAGAAACTTCCTTCTTTTCCTTGATCGCATTTGCACCGACAGGAGCATCTGGTCCATCGAAAATCTCCGCCACCTCCTCCAGAGAATAGCCTTTCGTCTCGGGGAAGAAGAAGTAGATGAGAACTAGGTGAATCGCAATTGCGATACACCAAACAATGTAATACTTCCATGAAATGGCCTCCATCGCAACCGGGTTAGCGAAAGCATTATAGACACCCGCCAGATTACCCGTGAGCTGGTAAAGCATAGATGCCTTGGCACGAAGTGAATAGGGTGTAACCTCCATGATGTATGTTGCGCCAATAGGTGAGCAAGCGTGGTACCAGAACGAGAATACAAAGATCATGGCCAAGACTGCACCCGCGTAACCAATATGTTCGAAGTTGTTGAGTTGGTTAAGAGCAGAGCAGATAGTCCAGATGATATAGGACGCACCCATGCCCGCCATACCGATAAGGAAAAGCTTGCGTCGGCCAAACTTGTCAACAAGAGTAGCGAAAGCAACAGCGGAAAGGAAGCCCCAGATTTGCAGGCCAGCATTAAGGAGGAGTTGCGTCTTATGATCGGTGATGTTGATGGAGTTGAGCACCTTGGCGAGGTAGTAAGAGGTGAGGGCGTTGCCAGACCATTGCAACATGGCAGGGATATAGAGAGCAAGGAAGAAACGGTGCCAGTTGCCTCTAGAAGAGATCCACTCACCCCAGCGCGATTTCTTCTGTTCCTTCTCAAACTCAAGCGTCGCAGTGATCTCAGCCATCTCAAAGTGAGCGAGTCTGGAGTTGGGATCTCCATAGCCGTGCCATTTGACCAAGATATCCATGGCCTCCTTGTAACGGCCCTTGTAGATCAACCATCGAGGCGACTCCGGTGCAAACAATGCCAACGATGCCTGAACCACGGAAAAACTAGCTTGAAGCAAACTAGGTAGACGCCACGCCCAGGAGCCCTTCATCTGAAAGCTACCGTACGTAACCCAAGCAGCGATGATAGCGCCGAGGGGCCACGAGACCATCATGAAGGAAACAATCTTGCCACGGTGCGTCGGATAAGTGACCTCTGATAGTAAAGGCGGTGCTGCAGTAGAAACGATTCCTAAGCCGAAGCCTACGATGAAGCGAGAAGCGACAAACATGCCGTAGTTGTGAGACCAGGTTTGGACAATAGCACCGAGAATGATGATGATGGAACCGATAAAGATTGGCTTTCGACGACCGAGCCAGTCACAGAGTTGCGAGGAGATGAGGATCGAGATGAGAACACCACCGTTGGGTCCAAAGGTCATGGCACCAAGACGCGTGCCTTTCGGTTCGCCGAAGAATTCCTGCCATTGAGGCAGCGACTGAGCACCATTAAGCATACTAGCGTCGAAGCCAGTAGCTGTCTGGGTCAATAGACCGCTGAGAAGCAGAAGGTTGAGCTTCCATAGTGTCCAGTCAGAATACCAGGGCTTGCGGTCACGAGGAATGACATCGTTGAGGACGAGGCCCTGGAAGTCGTGGGCATCAGCACCAGAAGGGCGGGTCTCTTCGTTGGCTTGTTTCGACATTCTGAGAATTGTCTTGGGAGGAATTGCCGATCTCTTCGGTGGCTGGTTCCATCTTCGGTGGTTGGTGTACTCAGTGTCTTTATATCTGATGGAGTTGCGGGGTGATTTCAAGAGTAGTATTGAACACCTTCTACCAGCACATTAACCGAGGCCTGTAAAGTCGTACCATAGAGTCAGGAGATGACAGAAACCAACCTCCCTGATGCTCCATGCCCAAGTGTTTGGTTGAGACTTAACCCGATGCCCGATGCAGTTGATCAAGTTTTACCCCGGATCTACCCCGGATTCTTTCATAAAGTCGCTAACTATGAACGGCTAGATAGTAATACACAAGCTAACATACTGGCCAATGAGATTATATCGGGGAAGTCGGAGCCGAATCGTTGAATTTACCCTGAATTGCCGGCATCGCGGCGTAACCATCGGGTGTGTTTCCCCCGGAAGCCAGGTAGGGAGATATTCAGAAGCTAGTCCAGCAACAAATCACAGATAAGTAAGAAGGAAATGGTATGTATGTAACTCTTGCAAACAATGCTTAATTCTGGCTGATACTACCATTCAATGGAACGACCAGCAGTAATCGTAACGTATATGGGAATGAGCTTTGAGAGACGGTAGAACTTTGGAGTACACAGTTGTGGACGTAAAGCATCGGAGTAGCAAAACATCTACTTCCACGATAGTACCTTAACTAAGGTAAATTATGATACATAAAACCGATAAGGCAGATGCGCATGGACAAACGAATTCTTGGAATTCAAGATTTTGGTGCAGGGTGCGTACCCCGGTAGTTTACTCGGAGTTTATGCTCCAAAGAGACTTGTGCAGAGACATGCATGATCCGAACAGGTTCTTTCTTGGTCTGTAGTACTCTTGGCAGTAATATCTTATGATACTATCTGTATGTTTGTTCAACAACTCGCAAGCACTTTTGCTATATCAACTTTGACGGACCTCTCTACGCCGTAATTACCCTAACAATGACAATCTTTTAGTTCCTTTTCTCCTTCTGTAAGCGTCCCTCAGTTTTAACCGCATCAGGAATCCATGTTTCCAAGCTTGGACTCTCAGGCTTCCATCCTAGATACTTGCGAGCTCGTTTCGCTTCTCCCTTGCTGTTGAGACCCCACGACAGAGCCTGGAAACCCAACTTCTTGCTGGCCTCTTCAGCGCCTAGCTGTTTCGTCTCTGCACTCTCGATGAAACCCTGTTTGTGTGCTTCTCTAGCGATGAGTGTGGCGATGTCGCTCCATTTATGAGAACCGTTCTCGGCAAAGAAATAACCCTTTGGACCCCAAACCTCCTCCTCGTGCTCATGCTTTTCCGACGAGGCTGCTTGCTTTGATAGCAGGACAATGAGTTTGGAAAGATCGCGAACATGGACATTGTCCCATTCCGTTTTGCCAGCGCCGATAATAGGTCCGAATCCTTTCTCCAGAGTTGTTTCGGCTAGACCTGGAACCTGACGGCTTCGCTGATTGAAAGGTCCCCTTCCATCTCCATAAATAGTCGGAGGACACACGATAGCAACTTTGACAGCGTCAGGATCTTTCGCAGCCTCGTTCAAAACGATTTTGTCGACATCGCGATGGAAAGCAGTGTCAGGCAAGGACGTGACTTTGTCAACTCCCTCCAAGTCATTGTAAGCTTGTTCAGGGAGAGGAGCTTCGCCGTAGCGTTTGTTATCCTGGTCATACCAGCATAGAATGCCTGTGCCGCTGATGTGAATCCAGTACCCTGGGTTGATGCTGTAGTGGCTCAATCGCAGGCCTGCACCTATCGCCTTTGCTGCGCCACTGTGATCCGAACTATCGGCGGTATCTACAGAATAACGAGTAAGTATTTGAGAGTTTTGCCGAGAGTGAGAAAGGAGACTCACGTATGACAATATCAGCTTCAGAAACCGCTTTTTCAATGACCTCGGAGTCGTCCAAAGACCCGATGGCGAGTTTGACTCGAGGATACTTTTCTTGGATACGCTCGCCCTTATCTTTACTTCTGACGAGAAGAGTGTAAGTCCAATCAGGCTCTGCTTCATAAAGAGCATGGAAGGCATCTCCTCCGATATAGCCAGTGGTTCCTGTGCTTGATGGTTTGTTAGTCACTCATTTCTAAGAGACAGGGCCTAGAGGAACGAACATGAAGACGTGTTTGTCTGACATTTTGGCAATAGCTTTGTTTAGTTCCTGGTTATTGTAATGTTTCAGTCAGTCTACATACGGTAACTCTGTTCTATGCGTTTGCGCGAAGTGTTTGTATATATCATATCTCTAAGTCAAGACGTCACGATGATGTCACCTGTGGAAATTTCTCGCTTTGGACATTGATTTCTAACAACTTCGAGGCTGACGGTGTTAACGTTTTCTCACTTGAGGTTCACCAGTAAGAATGTAGATAGCGGAAAAGAACTTATCCGCACTATCTTTCGTGATTGGCACTCTATAGTGGCTGATGCTAACTGGTAATGATATTGCTTATCAGTTATTCCCTTGTAAATACAATTACCACAACTTATAATGCCGTGTTCTCCCTCTAGAGCTAAACATCGCTGCCCGTCATGGCATCGAATGAAACGCACTGGCTAGGTATAGAGATCTCGGCTCTGCCAGATATCGCAAAGACAGAGATGGAATTGGACACAGGGCGAGAACCAACTCTGGACTATGGAGGCTCGGGGGGTATGATGTTGTATCTAGGCTCTAGCTATGTAAAAGCTTCTTCCCAAAACTGCTTCACCGGCAGTTGAAATGCTTTCTCAGACCAAATAAATTGTGTCAAGATATCATGGACCTCAACCCAGGGCCTGCAAAGACTTGCGAGGCGACAGGCGGGATCAGAATGCAATAGCAGAATATAGCCACAGCGTATAGTTCCCACTGGAGCGAATGCACCACCAATGCATATGAGCCAAAGCAACAGGTCAAGGTGATCGTTCCATATCGGGTCGTCAGCGACATCTTGCAGCTCTTGAAGTAACTGAGACGAGACATTTGACTGTGCAGTCTGAAGTTAGCATTTTCTTTCAAGACAGAACGCGTTGCCACGTCGAATCTATTAAGCAAAAATTGCGCTGGCAATACTTGAAGGATCAGGTGCGCATCCCAAAAAGAGAGTTCACATACAGGAATCACTAGGGAGCACCAGATCTTGCAGCATAGCATGACTGAGCTTAAATAAGCTGCAAGGTGACAAGCCTTTGACATGGGCGTTATTCTGGGCAGCTCTGCAAGCCGGGATTGAATGGATGCTGTGTGGCTATCAACGAAAGCCGTCGAAACTGGATAGCGCTCTCGAATGCATTGTAATGCATGTATATCTTCCAGTGCTTTGATGAAACCCGGTGAGAGTAGTTGGATTCTCTTCTGGAATCCTGGTGGCAACTGAAAGAAACTCGAGGGAATTATTTCTCTTGCCCATCTGAGGTCAGAAAAAGTGGTATGGTCGACTATTCGACTAGATCCTGTCAAGACGGAAGCGTTGAGGTCCTGCCTTGTGCATGCATTAGTACAAACAAGGTCAGAGAATGCTACAAACCAGACTTGCCAGAATATCGCGCGCTTTATTCCGCTAGTCAGGTCGGTGCCATTCGTTTGAAAGTTCTTCAGTAACAGCTGCACAGCGCCCATATGCAGTTGAACTTGAGACATTGTCCCGAGACAAGCCTAATCCATCGATATCAGCTCACGTAGTGGGGGGGAGACTCAAACTTTGGGGCTGCAAACCTCTACCCCGACGAGAAGTAAGATAGCCCCAATAGTTGACTCCGGAGGAGCTTCATCTAAGGAACTCATCCTCTCACGGATATAACGAATTGCTTGACCCTGATACTTGAGGCATTCTCGATTGACAACGCATCCATTGGCAGCAAAGGCAAATGAGAACATTACGGCGTTCAAGAGATCCGGATCAACAAATCCAGCTCGGAAGACTGAGTGGAAGCTTTGGAACGCGAGGTCTTCCACGACACTGAAAACTGGCTCAGGAGCATGTCTAACTTTCCCTGATCACCCCCTGTAAGCCCACTCAGTATTGCATTTCGCATTTAGGTTGAGCTTACAATCTCCAAGTAGAGTTTGCAGTCTAGAGGAGTCCACTGCAAGTGTCTGAAAAGGATCAAGAGTACTCGCAGATAGTGAGAATGGCGAAGCAACTACAGGCATGGCAGGCTTCCGTTTACTCATCGACCTCTTCTGCTTGTCTTTTAGAGTAAGTACGCGAAAATTGTCCATTGACTCTTGCTGAAGTTTTCGCTTGTTCTGGAGACCCTGCCTAACGGCATGAGACCTGGCGAGACGCCTTGTTGCCCGATCGTCCAGATCATGTGGAGCTTGGATTGTGATAAATTGAAACTGGCTATCTGGTGAGGGGGTTAGAAGTAGCAACGAACGAACGAACGTGTGTTAGGGTGTCCTACTTCCACCCGGTTCATTCCCGCTTTCTGCAGGTCCAAGGCCTGGTGGCACCATTCTTTGATAACTAGGTGTAATGCGGTAACTACGAGTTACAAAGAGTTGATTTGATGCGTTCTGACTGCTTTGCAGGGCTGAGCTGTGTGGTCCAAGGTTAGTGGGAGGAATGGAGATGAGATGTTTTTTTTTCTTATGCTTTGAAATCAGACTCAGCAGCTGTCACCTCATAGCGTGGCGCAGCTAGCTACTGTACAATAGCTCAATTAGCGTCATTGAGTAGTCGACTAACCCCGTTATGGAAGCATCTCGTTTCCCAAACTGGAAATATCTCATTGCTCCAGCCAGAAGTATCTCATAGCTTGATAAAGAAGCATCTCTTTACTTTACATTGATGGCTAATAGAGACAACCTCGAGCATGCTTTTTCTTAGACCTTTCTTTGATGCAGGGACTTGGCATTTCACGTTTGTCATCAAGGCTCTTGGTTGACGACTACGACGACGACTACATATAAGGGCTCGACCTTCCAGCTACAAAGGACCTTTTCCCATAGCATTCATTCACAACTCTCGCAACAATCCCAAGGTACTTACTATTCCTTTCCAAATCAACGAAAAAACCTTTCACAATGACGAAATCACGCCTTTTCAAACCTCTCAAGATCGGAAACGTGGAGGTCAAGCATCGCATTGGAATGGCTCCGCTCACTCGCCTACGAGTTGGAGAGAGCCGCGTGCCCAACTCGTTGATGAAAGAGTACTACAGCCAAAGAGCCTCTGCGCCTGGTACTCTGATCATCTCCGAAGGTACTCTCGTATCCCGCGAGGCCGACGGTGGCTTCCCTGGAGCCCCAGGTATCTGGAACGAAGACCAGGTCGCAGCCTGGAAAGAAATCACCGACGAGGTCCACAGCAAGGGCTCCTTCATCTTCTGCCAAATCTTCGCCTTTGGCCGTAGTGCTAATGCCGAGCTCATCAAAAAGGAGGGAATCGACGTCGTAGGGCCTAGCGCTCTCCCAGTGCCAGGCAGCAGCACGACACCACGGGCCCTGACCATGGAGGAGGTCCAAGAGAACATTCAAGCATTCGTGACTGCATCCAAGAAGGCCATCGCAGCCGGGTTTGACGGTGTTGAAATTCACGGCGCGAATGGTTACCTTGTCGACCAGTTTATTCAAGATGTCAGTAATCAACGTACCGATGCGTACGGCGGGAGCGTGGAAAACAGGTCTCGATTCGTCTACGATACCATGAAGGCAGTCGCCCAAGCTATAGGCCCAGAACGTGTTGGGCTTCGTCTTAGCCCTTGGAGTACATACCAGGGTATGGGCATGAAAGATCCCATCCCGCAATTCTCAGACGTCATCATCAAGGCTAGGCAGCTAAACCTGGCTTATCTGCGCTTGATCGAGGCGAGGGTGGTTGGTACAGAGGATGTCGTTTGCACTCAGAGTCTGGAGTTTGCGCACAAGCTCTGGGATGCACCTATTCTCGTTGCAGGAGGATATAAGCTGGCTGAAGCGCTGAAACTTGTCGACGAAGTGCATTCAGACAAGGACATCATGGTTGTTTTTGGAAGAGATTTTCTCGCGAATCCGGACCTGGTTTACAGGTTCCAAAAGGGTCTGGAACTTAACCCGTATATCCGGCAGACATTCTATACCAGCGGACCGGTTGGGTATGTGGATTATCCTTATGCAGCATGAGGGGTGTGTTGGTCAAGAATAGACGAAAAGAGTTTAGTTAGATCTTGGAATATTATATCGATTGTATAAATACTGAAGAGGCCATGCTGTAATCGTCATGTATAACTATAAAGGCAGAGAGATGGGTGTTCTAGGAGTCTCTGCTTATGCATTTGGCCAAGGATCTGACCAGTAACGAGTTGCGAGACTGACGAAATGGTACATGCATGGTAGTTGAAGGTTTGAGAAAGGTGAATTAAAAACAAGCAAAGCAGCTAACTGTCGTATTTACTCCTGGCTCCTAATCATTAAAGCGGTTGTGTAGCCTTTGCATACCATGCGCCATGTTCTCGTCCCAGTATTCCGTGTAGTCTTCTTGCCAAGTCAACCGTGACCGTGACCGTGATGATGCGGCATGGCCTTCTAAGGCAGCGGGTCGTAGCCAGAGCCCCTCATGTGCGCCTGGCGGTTGGAGAATAGCCAGTAGATGATCATGCCACCGATGGGGAAGATGAAGACGAGAAGACACCAGAGAAGCTTGTGCGAGGGAGGACGGTTCGACTGGAGGACCTCGACTAGGCAGCGGCGTTAGCATGACTTGTAAGAAAGGCAGAAGAGAAGAGGAGGGGAGAGAAAGGGGGACGTACTCCAGACAAGAATGTCAAGGACCAGAACAATAAATCCGATAATACCACCGCCGGTTCCATACTGCCACGGGTCAGCACCAGCCGCGCTGACAGTGTCGTCAGCGATGGGAGCAGCAAAGGCAAGCGTCGCAAGCCAGAGCTGGAGGAAGGAGATGATGGTGTTGGACATGATTTTCGCGATGATGGTGTCTGGTGTCTGGTGTCTTTTGGGGTTTTGGTGGTGGTTGTCAAAAGAGAGAGCTCTACAGGGAGAGAGGGGAAACATGAGAGAAATGACCTTGTTTTTATGATGCACGCGACATAATAAGCACATGATACATTGACGTCATTCATTCACGAGTTTACAGCCACACACAAACATAAAACAAGTCACACGTCATCGCCCAATCTTTATTAGCCGATTTGGTTATTCTCATCAAGATGCAATATTATACCACTAACGTATTTATAAGTAAATTTCATAGACTTTGTTAACTGTTCTCGCATTAGAATATACCTGCTAGTTCTGATAGAATTGCTATCGCTTCTGTGTCACATAACACACCACAGAGTAGCTGGTCCTCCGACGTATTAGACTCTGGAATTTTAGTTACCAGGCCAATTACCATACCCTCTTCTTTCTGTAATTTCTTTGGTCTGGGCTTGATGGCACGGGTAGTTAAGGAAAGCAAAGTGCATATCTCAAGCTCTCTACAATAAGACAGTCATCAACCCCCCAGATTTCAGTCTCCCATCCACTGCACTGCACACTGCCTGCTCTTAACTATCCTTAGCCTGACTCTAATACAACTGCCTTATATAAGTGTGACCATTGGAAGCTCCGTTTCCGTCTGCTCCTCGACTCTTCGTCCTAACGTCCCTGGATCAAAACGTATAAATCCTCGCCTCTGATACCCCTCACCCTCCCCTATCTTCGTGATAACCAAACCCTTGTAATGCCCTGGATAAATCTTCACCCTCTCCTTTAAAAGAATCAATGCGAAAATCTCCACTTCCTCCAAGCTCTCCACAAGTTTCAATACTTCCTGCTCAACATCCTTGGCTGTAAAATTAAGATCAAAGTAACAGGCCGTACCCTCAGGCTCGCCGTGTGCCGTTCGCACTTTCAGAAAACGTCTAGCAGGGTCCCAGCCCCCGGTGTCAAGAAATAGACGTTCCATCGGCGCCTGAATCCGGATCCTTCCCTCTGTGGCCTCGCCATAAGGGTTTGCAACTTTCAAAGTCACTTTGACGTCCAAGACCTTGGCTAAGATATCACAATCGCGTTCGACATCTAGGTCAGGAATCCCATCCGTGGATGCCCATGACCAAGAAGGAGAGCCCTGTACTCTTGCACTCGTCGGCATCTCCAACTATACCACAACAGCCCTTTGATGAGGTGAGAGCGCTAAAGACCTGCAACGTACACGTCATCAAGCCGTTTCGCAAAGACACTAGCAAGACCAGATATAGCGGGGAGTTTATCGGAGGGATTGGTGAGTTTTCGCCCTCCGTATAACTGGACCAGTCTATACCATGATCCCAGTAATGCCATTTTATTGCTTGGGAATCGGTCGCCCTGGTCGTCTTTATATGGGCGAAATTCCTTAAATTCAGTCTGTTCGTCCAAGCTCTTGTAGAGATTCAAAAATTTCGATGTCATGAACACGCCATCCTCCCCTCGAAATCCTTGGTTGCATTCGAAAAACATCTGTGAAGCGCCATAGAGCAGCGTACGGCGGGACAAAACACATTCCTGCAAACCCAGCCGCGATCTGAGAGTGGCTCATCCGGTAGAGTTATGTATCCATCATAGCTGGCTTCCTCGTGAAGGGGTAGGCTTTGCATAGATATCATAGATTCTCCGCACGCCTCGACTGCTTTCTTCCTCGTAGGCTGTCCCTATGTATGCTCAAGATATCAACTCGTACTAACAATTGCAAAGTATACCGTGAAAAAGAGCTCAATTGCCTACCATGCCTTTAACAGCACCTCGCATCCTGGCGCCACGAGCCTGCGACTTCATCGACTGTGGTAAAACCGATGGAAATCTTCTGCGTTGCTCAGGCTACCAAGTTTCCTACTACTGCGGTGCAGAGCATCAAAAGGCCGATCGACCACGTCACAGGAATGCATGCACTACTCTCAAAAAGCACCGAAAGACAGTCCAAGAAGAAGAGCAAAAACTTCGCAATCGACCGGGTGATATGTGGTGTCCGGCCAATGTCTTTGAAAATGCTGTTGGGCAGTTCTGGGGTATCCAGGAAACGCGCGATTATATGCGTGCGCGTTTCAACATGGTGGACATTGAGCTCCAGATTTTTGGAGCGCAAGGTGGTCGTGTAGATGCTGTCAAAGAGATCTTGGACAATTTTATCGGCATGCTTCGACTCTGTCGTGGCGATAACCAGGGCGTCCGGTATCTTATTCCGCACCTATACATTCGTCTCAACAGGGATCAAGAGGCTTATGACTTTTGCAAGTGGTACGCGACTACTGGGCAGCAATCCAACTATGACTGGGATGACATGGATCTCCCATTCCTTGATGTCAAAGACGCCGACGTATTCGAAGAGCCGCTGGATCACTGGGCCAAGGGAGACTTTCTTGAGTTGAGTCTTGTGGTAGCTGTCTTACTGGTGAAAGTCAGGATTTTGCTTGACCTGCATGCTGCACAGGATGCCAGAAGGGCCCTGAAAGGTGCAATGGCCCCAAAGATTGTTGACATGGTCCTTGATGATCCTGTGGGCAGCGTTGTTGCGTCGCGTCCTGATATTCTCATGGGTGACATGGAGGAACTCGCCAGTCTCATTCAAAAAGTAAAGGGTCAGATCCAGAAGCTTTACAAGTCCATCAACAAATACAATCCTCACTTTTGGCGTCTTATGCTCAGCAATGCCTACGACGCTGCTCAAAACCGACCTGACATGTACTCGCCCGGAACGAAGGAAGAGGCTTGTTTGATCATTGGGTACTGCTTGGCTTCCTGGATAGAGACGCCTGGATCTTTTAAAATGATGAGAGATGTGAGTAAAAGTGTTTGAGACTAGAATTGGATTGCGAAGTTTATGTTGACGTCGAGCCGCAAAACTCCGACCTTTGAGGAGTATGCATGTTTCTAAGCCCTGATCTGAGAACGAAATTGATGACCTGCCTACTCGCTAAAAACTCAAAATACAAAAGAAATATCAAGACTAACAAATTTTGTCTAACTGGCCTTTCTAGCAGGGTCTTGTAACCTGGCAAGTTCCAGCAACAGTCTGTATATATAAATCGTCATGTCAATCTCTCGCAATGCTTTCGAGGCCCAATCTTTACCACGCCGTGCAATGTCTTCTGCAATTTTTTGTCCAGATTCAGTTGAAGTCAGGTAAGTGACAAGTTCAGGGAGCTCCTCCAAACTTTGACTAACAGGCACATAATGAACCCATGGCATCAAGCGTTCATCGTGCCATTCCCGGAACAGAGTCTGTTTCAGGGGAAGTGAATTCGAGGCTAGCAGCTTGTAATAGCGGCCACTTATACCATTTCCGTCGAGGTCGAATACTAATTTCGAGTCAAATGCTTCATCTTTGTCTGCCCAAGACTTGACGTTAAAGTGAGTGCTCTGATCTCGACAATACTTTGAATCGCATTGGAAGATCCTGGTGAATGCAACGTCAAACAACCGGCCATTCAAGAAGCTTGATCTGACACGGCTGATCAATCCGTCCTTCTCCCCTAAATATGAGTGTTGTTCTTCGCCAAGATTCTGTGCCAAGTTCACGAATCTTTGTCGCTGATGATGTCGCCAAGTATCATCCAAGGCGTAGCTCCCGGTCGACGAGCCAGTCCAGTACACTTTGTTCTTCTTTTGTGACCATGGCATGTCATGTTTGCTGTCGTACCGAAACTCAGCTTCGATATAGGCCGGACTAGGAATCAAGATATCGCCCATTGTTGAGAAGGCACCAGTTGACATTATGGGTGCCAGCCCTTCAATCAAGTGGAACGTCTGTGGGCTTATAAATGAGCCATGTAAGGTGCTGTATTCGGGGTGCTTGCACAAGTCTAAATTGGAAATGTGATTCTCCACGAATGGCAGACCAAACGTCTTAACATGCCCGCTTTGAGTACTCTGGACCGTTTTTGAAGATTCCTTGCAAAAGCCAGTCAGGGCATCCCAAGTAGGCTTTAGCGACATATCAGTTAAGTGGAATGTCTTATTTGTAGGACCGTCTTGTGATGAAGGTTGTGGCGGGACTAAAACTCTTGGTTCGTCAAAGTGATTGACAAGGAACGTAATATCCGGAAGAACCCCAGGAAAGTTCCACAACAATCGGTCGAATAGATAACTGTAATGCCTGTCGTAGAATCGTTCAGGGTGGTAGCACTTGGTTCTGGCTTCCTTGCCCGAAAACTTACAGAGCCAAAGCTCGCTTTCTGTTGTGTTGTACAAGTTGGATATCATTTTGGTATACTCTTCGCCGCTAAGTTTCCAAAACGGAGATATTGAATCGTAGATCAAGTCGAACTCATCGATGATTGGTGAGTGATTCTGTACTGCAAAGTTGTACCACGTTTCGAAGCCGGATGGCGGGTCTAACCCATATCGTCGACGGTATTCATCAACAGCAGCTGGGTAGGTCTTGGATTGATTTCGAAGTAGGCTACGAAAGCTGTTTGTAGCTTCGCGGTCCATGGCCTCAATAGGATGCACTTGAGAATCGCTGAAAGCATTTATTGCTGATGACTGAGCCTCATTGATCATCCAGATATCCAAAGCATAAGGAAATACCGATGCTAAAATAAGAAACCAAAGGAAAATTTTCCCTTTGGCTTGCTGTGGAAGTAAGTGTATGGTTTGGCCAAGTGCAAGAGTAGAAACCACGACATGAGACAAGGCTTGGATTTCTGAAGATTGAGCAACAGAATTTCTTGTGCACGCCAGGGCAAACGTTCCCATTGTAGTAGCAATACCCCAAGAAGTATGTTGTACCTAGCAGGTGATTTAGTGTGCTGCCTATATGTACGAAGAGGTGTGCTTACGGTTTGTATCGTAAAGTACCAGGACCCAGCCTTGGTCGTCCCGGATAGTAATACTAATAAAATGTCGCTCGTTGGTGTACCAAGGACAAGTGCTTGGATGACGGTTGCTATAAGAAGAAGTGAAATGGTGCGAAGAGATATAATGTTGATATTTGCCTCAATGTCCACATAAGGCAGGAAAAATATACGTGTTTTGAGACCAGGGCCGAAAATGATGTAAGTAAAGAGCAGCGAAGCGACAAGTATCATCGACACCAAAGAGCCGAAAGGATCGCCATATGACAGGGATAGTACGGCAGGAACCGCAATGAAGGTGGTATTCCATATATTATTAGAAAAGAGTGATAGAGTAAAGAAATTGGATGATGGAGCTGATGGGGGCTGGCATTGTAGATATTTGTGAAATGCAAGAAGAAGCGGAGTCAGGATTGGCTATAGTCATTAGCAATGGCTCTCTGCCATGGTAGAACATGACGTACAAAGAAGCCAACTGTGTTGCTTTCTGCTCTATAGAAAGCAGCCGCTGTAATACCAGCAGCAACGGCCCATTGGGATCTCGATGACCATTGCTGCTGCTTTTCCGAGCTATTCACAGGCAGTGACGATGGCGTGTGAGAATTTGATGGCCCAGCATATTTCACCATGAACGGAAGTACAGCCCAGCAAACAATTTCAGAACACAGCTCCAGACGCCTCGACGGTACATATTGCGTGACGGTGGTGAAAAGAACCGCTGCTGCCGCAAGTCCCACGATGGGGTCAGAATGGGTGAGGGGCGACAAGATCCCCATCGTCGGAATGGATTCGCTGGGGAGGCGCTAAACCATCAATCATGGAAGTGGGAAGCTGATAAGATGGTGTATGCACTCAGGCGGAACAAAGCAGAGCCTCGAAGCACGGGGATTAAACAGTCGACCAGTTAGGGTGCTATGAAAAGACGCAACGTAGCCGTAGAGGAAAAAGGGACGCAATATTGTTGAACGAGGCTCAAGCAGGGGGCTAAGATAGCTTGGCACGCGATTGCGTATTAGGTTCCTTGGCGGTTACAAGAATGTGCCAAGACAAAAAAGAAACATGACCTTATTGGTATGAGCTTTGAGCATGTTGATAAACTATAAATGTCAAGTGATTTCCCTTCGGGGCTATGCTTGCCTATCAATTTCTATCGGCAACAACTTAGTTTGTATTTGTAGCTTAACAACTACCGAAAGCCTGCTCTGTGTTGAAAAGGTACGTTTAATACTATTGGTTACGTTAGAAATGTATGCTGCGCCTCCAAATCAGTCAGTGTGAGGATTCGTAGCGTTATGAGTTGAGCATTGTGTGTATAGATCTCTGCTTAGCATACGGAGCATACACTCTCGAATAAATATGTTTGATCCATTGTTTGTAGAATAAGTCGTCTCATCTTGTTACTCCCTATTTATCCCACTCTGACATCCATATCTAATACGTGTCCCCCTTTTACTCCCACGCTAGCAATAAGCTTAATAATGAAGCGTAACAAGGATGAGACATTAGAGGCGCCACATGTACCCCAAAAGAGTAAAGTCGTGGCGGTATTGATTCAGTGTTATCACACAAACTCGCACGAAGACTCTTGATGTGCTCAGTAACCGAATGAATCTGCACTTGTCTTAGACAGAGTACGTACGTACGTACGTACGAGAGAGCTCACCAAGTTGGTACTACCTTTGTTTGACCCATCTTGCTCGATCTCTCCACAGTTATCACCCCCAGGATGGATGGCGAATTGAACGGGCTAGACGGGGAAAGATTTAATGTTAGTAGTAGATACCCCTGTCACAGCACAGCCAGCATTGTCAGAGTTGAACCCGCAGGGCATTTTTTTTACACATTTATGATATCTTGTAGAGTCAATATATCTGCATCTTCTAAGCTCTTAGGAAGAAAACTTCACTTTTTACCCATCTATCTATGTGGTGTCTGTCCTTTCGTTATTCTCAAGATCATTAACAAACCGCCCGCTCCAACAGATCTAACTTGATTAGACTAGCTCAGGGGTTTAATTGATTACCCGGATCGTACGGATTGTCCATCGAAGCGGGGGTTCGTCAAATCTTGTGTGGCCGCGGTGCATCAAGATCGAGGACGTCCGTTTGAGACGGAATCAAGCGCGCAACACCAGTCATGGCTGGAGTTCCCACAGGCCGCGGCTGTGATGCTTGTCGCAAACAAAAGAAAAAGGTACGTATTTCGTATCATATAAATGACAAGCTGACAACCCGTTCAAGTGCGATCAAGCCAAGCCAGCATGTGCGAGATGCGCCCGTCTCAAGATATCTTGTACTGGAGGTGGTGTCAAGAGATTTGTGTTCAAATCGGAAAACTCACAAGCTTCTGGTAACAAACGGTCAAAGCCTCTAGTACACTCGAGTTCCTCCAGTACCAGCTCACAGCCAGCACGAAGCCCAAGCAATGAGAGAGACTCAATGACTAGCGCTCTGGTTCAGATCATTGAGCTTCAGAATCCAAGATATGATATCTCTACGTACGGCTGGTTCATCAAAGATTTGCCTCGTCACATCGGTTCCAGTCCACCTCTTGATGCAGCCATCACGGCGTTTGTCGCTGGCTTCAATACCCTCCACAACCAAGCGGGCAAGGTCCACGCGCTTGGTCGATATGTCCATGCCTTGACGTCTTTACGACAAGCTTTGCAAAACCCAAAGTCCATTTCATCAGACAACATGTGTTCGATCTACCTTATCTCGATTTGTCAGGTAAGTTTCATTTTGTAACTCAAAGAGCTTTATGGCTAATGATGCATTGGTAGGAATGGGTGGGTAGTGTCTCTGGAGAGAGAGCAAAACATAACGAAGTCTTGATGCACTTATTAAAAGGTGCTGTTGTAGAGACACGTGTTGACTCTTCTCATGATCATCTCATGCAAACAATTTTTGCGGTTGTGGTAAGAACATTTAGTGATATACTACACTCCTCAAAGCCATGCTTACAAAGATACCAGGTGATCGAGAGCTTCACCAACCCCAACATCGTCCTTGGTCCATGGTTTTGGCAAGCCTTGAGCATCTTGAATAAGTCTGCAAGGCCTCTAAAGAGTGGAGACGGCAAGTCCTTTGCGAGCCTTGACATAGGAACCATTGGCGAGGTTTCGTACTTTATTCGAGAACCAGACAAGTACCTATATCAGATACGCTGTACCTACGACCTCGTACAGGCTGAGCATCCAATACTTCTTCCAGCGGTTCAGGCCGGAGTTACAACTTCTCTAAAGCCTGATGCTACACCAGAGCAACATAGAATGGGGATACGCTTCCAAGCAGCCTACGCAGTGATCCTTACATTGGCTGCAATACTGAACCGTGTTCTACGTTCATACGATAACGATCCTGCTCTTGTTGTAGACGCCGAGCGGTACTGCGACGAAATTCTCACTTTGGCCAGAGCAGCTAGCTACAATCGGCCTATCGCAGCAAGCTCCATTGCAAGTTGTCTCACAATGGCATGGGCAATGGGAGATTACAGAAAGGAAGAGGCAGAAAGCTTGCTGTTGGAGTATAACAGTGACTTTCCTGGGGTAGACTACCTCGGTGATGCTAACATGGTAAAAGCAGGCTTTGATAATATTGATAGAAGGCGTCGACAATCGGGGCAGCCTTTGATAGGAGACAAAGATGATAATTTTGAGGCTGAGGAAACTATACTTGACACAGGCACAACATGTATAATACTTTAGAGAATGAACATGAAAAAGGGAACACAATACAGAGCATACACCCCGCCAGTTGCTAATCCGCTTGCTCGATATCCTTGAGAAAGACAGCAATCGCCTCGATCATCTGCTGAAGCCCAGGATCTTCTAAAGGATAGTGACCAGCTTTATCCAACTGAACAACCTTAACCGGGACTTTCTTTACATCTTTCAAGAAAGCGTCGGCTACCCACTGCTGCGTTCACCTATCCTCGCCTGGCTGGGTCAAAAGTATAGGACAGACATCGAATTCTGCAGGCTCCATCTTTGGCTTGTAGGTACCAAAATCTGCGAGGAACTTCATCAAAACCCATGTGTTTGCTGATGTGTTGTCTCTCATACAAGCTTCTAGAGCTTTGGGGTCGTTAACAAGCGTTGACATGCGGCCAGCGATAGGCATAGGCATTTTCATCCATCCTAGTCCAAGATTGTCCATGACTCCGGCCATTGGTGCGCTGATTCGACTGATGAACAAGTTTCGGCATGCGGCGTCTGCTACGCTCTGGATTCGCATGTCCATGAATGTCATGCCGATGATGCCAGAACTCTTCTGTAGGTTGACGATCAGTAGTGAAGTGCAATCTCTCGGGTAGAAAGCATTGTATGTCCTTCCATGCTTGCTGGTTTGCGTAGGTTGGTAAATCAGACATTATGGGATGTAAAAAGTAGTAGAAGGGTTTGGATACTTCGCCAGAGAAGGAACTTCCTATGAGAATGAATCAGGCCAGACATTGCTTTAGATTCATTAAACGTAGGTACTCTGTATGCCGTCAGGATTTACATCTATGCTGGAAGGATGAATCTAGTACGCTGACGTGAGAATCTAAGAGGTGTCCGAGGTAGATCCTTCGTCGTTAATTCGATCGTTTAGACAATTCCTAATCAGAACTGGGTACACTGGCTTATCGGGCCCTGGAGAATGCGCTTTTCTTCTGCACGGTAGGAGGTGACATTTCAGCACAATTTGCCACATACTGTGAGGTCGCTTAAATCAGAAGAGGATGGCCAAGCCAGGATACTACCTCTATAGACCTCTCTTAGCCAAATAGCCATAACAAGGTGTCTTACTCTAGTAAAGAAGCAACCTACCTTCTGGAAAGGCTTCTATAGCGCCATAAGTATAAGTTTAGTTATGTAGCCGTCTTAATGGTCAGCTGGATTTCTCTAATCCATGCTAAAATGCCTCCTCCTAGGGCTCGAAGAGATAGCGAAATAATTATATGACAGAAAGAAGGTTCTATCTAAGGAAATTGATGCTACTGAGTGACATAATTTAAAGTCTGTATACTTCGACAATACATAAGACAACAACGGTATCATTACAAGATGCTTAGCAGGCACAGAACACAACTTAAAGCGAAGTCAGGATGATGACAAAGGGCCAAGAATTGATAGTGTTGGGCTGAATTTCGGTAATCCAAAAATTGGACTTGAAATAATTATCCAACAGCCTTTAAGGAGACAGGCTTACAACCCATTCTTTTTTTTCAAGTATGCAACAGCTAACGAGTGAAATGCTTAACATGACTAGTTGCTAACATGATCAACCCCAGGGGTCGATCAAGAAACGGTGAGCTGGGCCATGGTTACAGAAAGTATAGATCACGCGCATTAGATTATATTCACGTGTGCTATTGTAACATAACCATCGAATTTGAAGATGATAGCCCTAGCTGACTCGCAATAATCTAACAGATCGCGGCAAGACTAGTCCTAAGTGTGGCGTTACCTTCACTCGATAGTGTGATATACTGCCGACTATTTTATGGCATTAACGTAGATCGCCCTGATCTAGAGTAAATAGACTGAAAAGATACCACTTCAAGCTGAGTCGAGACCTTGGAATACATTCACGGTTGGCAATAACTTATGACAAGTCTTTGAACAATATAAACAATTGGTATTAATTTTTATGCACTTCATGTGCTAATCTAAAAGATAGAATTATCTCCGCAAGAGAAAACTCCACCGATGCCATCTTCGCTCTGCGCAAAGAGGTCAAGCAACTCTGTGATAGCCGCCCAGAGTCCGCCTGCATTAAGGAAAAGGGTCAGGCAAATCATGAGAATGTTGACGATTGTGAGAACAGTTTTTTGCCAACTAGAGAAGTAAAGTCCCTTGTTGAGATGTAGCCAGAAAATAGCGGCGAGACCGTATGTAAACCAGGGAATAGTGGTGGCGGCCGTGATAGACAGGATCGAGTCGAAGATGGGAATGACGTTTGAGATGGTAAAGATGATGATCCAAAAGATAGTAACCGAAAGAATCCAAGTGGTCCATGACTTGATGCTGTTGTCCGTGACTTGGTGGACGGACTTCATCTGGCGCATGGCCGCAACGTAGAGATATTTGCAGCCAGTGTGACCGATAGAGAGTCCCGTAGCCACAACAGCTGGTAGGATAATTCCATAAGCGACCTTTGCAGGAATAGAGGAAGCTGCGCTGAGAACGGGGGAGGTTGTAAGGTCGCCAGCGAGACAGTACAGGACGACGGCCATGACAACGTAGAACAAGGTGCTTCCAATCTCGAGAACAGCCAACGCAAAGCGGAAATCCTTCTTCACATCCTTCATCTCGGCCATGTATGATGGGAAGGTAAATGTACCAGCATAGGAGAAGACCACTCTTAAACACGCGTTGAGGCCATCACGGAAAGTCGGGTTTCCAACAATCTTGATCTCCTTCTGCCATCCCTCGGGCGCGATAGCAGGACCAGAGACAGCCAGACTGACCAAGACGACCAAACAGGCGCTGACGACGCTGACTGCGTTGGGAATTCCAGCCATTGAAACAAACTTCATAGTTCGTGGCAGCGAGAGAAGGTAACACGCAGCGCAGGCCACAAGGATGAAGATGACAGTACAGGCTCCGTGGCTACTCAGCGTGTTCAGGGCAACCGAAAGAGTGACGACAGCCGAAGCTACGACAAAAACGACTTGGATCATCATGACGAAGCCAGCGAAGGTCTCGAGCCATGTACCTCCCACAATTCGAGTCATCTCGACGATGCTGACGACATTGGGATGCTTGCGGTAGAATTGGAGGAGCTGATACGCGGAATACCAAGAGAGGGCACCGATTCCAATGATAGCGATAATTCCGGGGACGATTCCCAAGGTCATCATGGTAGATGGGAGGGATAAGATACCGAGACCGAGCTGATTTGTGAAGAGGATCAGGATAGTGTCCCATCGGCCGAGGGTTCGATAGTTCTTCTCTCCTTGTTCGAAGATGTTGCCCTTCTCAACATTACCAGCTGGTAGCTCCTGGAAGTCGGTAGCATCCTTTGATGAATGGTCGTGATCAGATGTGTCCGATTCTCGAATCAAGTCATTCGAGGCCGGCGTCTCGGCAGGCTTTTTTGAGAAGTTCATGATGCCCATGTTGGCTATGGATTGCCCAGCCGGGGGTGAAGGCTGAAGCAGGTGTATGGGTTTCGGGTTCGTGACGAGGTCTACCCTCGGATGGCAGCCGTAGATGATATGAGAGAGATTGGTGTTGAGGGGAGAGGAAAAGATTGAAAGAGGAGGAAGGGATAAAAAAAGAGTGGAAGGACTTGACGTTATTAGTGGCACGATGTTCTCCATATATATGACCCTTTTCTCAGAATACCCCAGGTGAACAGCTCCGATCGGAGGGTGAGTGGCGGGAGCTATGATACATACACAAGCTTTGTCCACGGTGGTTCGATGGAGACCTCAGCGGAATAGAGCTGCAGAGCTGCAGTTAATTAGATAATGGGACCATTAGTTTTTGTTGAAACGGCTGGTTGCCCAATAGAAGTATCAGAATTACAAGTCATCTTGGTCTTGGGGATAATACCACGTTATCCATCTGCAAGAAGAACCCCATGGGGGATGTGAGATGGAAACGAAGAGTGGCTTTCGACTATTACGTGATAAGTTACGAAACGCATCAACGGGCGGAAATTGAGTTGTGTTGAGAAAGGAAGGTCGGCGGTCCCTTGACAATAGATCAAAGGGACTGTTGTTCTTGGCTGTGATGTGAACAATCTCCGATTGGATATCGGCCATCCCCGAGTGATCCGCCGGGATAGAGCTCCGCGATGTGGGTCTTTTTACCTCGGACCGCCGTTGGTTACGTAACCATTTTCTTTAGCCTCCGTGACGCCGTCTATCAAAATTTGCCGGCTCCGGGACGGCTTTTACTATCGGGCAAGTTTGAAGAAGAGATTGCCACATTTATTACCAAGCCATCGGCCGAGAAAAAACTCAGCCGTGAAAAAATCAGTCTCCAAGGTTAGACCACAAAAACCTTAAAACTCATACTCAGGTGCTCAGACTGAACCTGACTATTCCAAGCCCCACTCAAACTGATCTTCCTTAGTCGTAAGGACATTTCTTTTACGTAGAAAGATGGAGCCATGGAGCCAAGAAAGCTGGGCCAAGAGTTTTTGTTAAATTCTTTACATACTCAAAATCCACTCTCCCTTCCGGTCGGAGCAGTTCAAGTGGAGTGATTACTCGCGGTTGACATGAGAAAAACTAGGATTTCCCCTGGTTACTCGCCTTCTGGACTTTTTCTATGCTTTGACCGGTTTCGCTGTCTTAAATGCCAAGAGCCTTATGTGCAAGTGAATCCGAGATCGCGAGACACGAGTCATGACACGATCAGTCCAGTCACTCGCGACTCAGCTCAGCTTGTTCCAGTTTTACCAACGCGTTTCGCGTCTATTCTTGACATGGAAGTTTAACCCGTTCTTACGCGCTCGTGCCATCCGTCATCGGCCAAATGTGATTAGATTGCACTTTTGTGATTATCGTGAGACGACAAGTGGTTCGACAAATGGTGTCGCACCGACCAACGTGTATGTTCTCCCACAACACAGACTCCATATACACGTAGTCCTAGCTTCATAAGATTGGAGGTATCCCAAAACTCGATCAAGTATCCCTTGCGCAAGAGAGCTACTAAAACATAGAGTGACCATATAAGTTGGGCTCTATCTGAAACAACTAGACATTTTCGATCAATGTTGTACCGCTCTTAGATACTCGCTGAACAGCACATAGTGTCAAGTTATGCAGTAAACAGGTAAATACGCGTTTGAGAAATGAACCTGATTATAAAATTGCATGGCCATAGTCTATTATTCGCTTACGAAAAGGGTTACACCCAGTAAAAGGAATGCCAATGAGTTTGTAATAACAAGGAATGCAACACGGGCGATAATAATATGAGACTAGAAACGTCGATATTTGAAATAGCCAAACATTCAAGTTCCCTTTACATAGAGCCCAAGGTGAGAACGCTTGAGCACATCCGTAAAGGACGAGTCCTTCTTCCACTACACATTTTAACTACTGATACCGAACTCTACTTGCACTATGAAATGGCTCTTATGTGTGTGAAAAACGCATACTAGGCTACTAAATGGCGTCTCATGTCTTAATCCATGGCTAGAATATACATGTCATGCTGCCCCAGTCTAAATTTAAGCGGGGATAGCTCCTGTAGGTTGTTGTACAGTCGTGAATCGGGAGGAAGCCTTCTGTAACAGGTGAGTGCCATGTTGATTGATTGCGGTCTGTATACCTGGCAGTGAATACAACCCAGTGCAAGGTTAACAACAATGAGGTCCTTGCCGAGACTATCGGGAACGTCCATGGTACAGGCTACTTTGATCATGTCACTTGAATCCCTCCTGATGACTGGGTAGTCACAGAGGTCGTGACTCGTGGGCATTCATCTGTTGGACCATGAGCACTGCAACCCTAAAGGGCCTTTCATTACCAAGATGCAGCCGCGAAGCCGCACCAACGATCTCGACAATGGGCCTTCGTTCTACGTATGCGTCGGCTACTCGCCACTCATACTGGAACCCCTTTTTGCATGGTCAGGACATGCTGCAGCACTGCGTGCCAACTACTCATTGTCAGGCTTGCAAGTGGGACAGCACCCTAATGAACGACTGTCATTGCTTCCAGCACAATTCTACGGGGTTCTCTGACAATTCCTGAACACATATGTGCCCTGGAGAAGTTGCTAGCTACAAGGCAATGGCAGTAACCATTTCCTGATGGTGACCAAGCCGGTTTTCAAGCAGAGGCCCTTGCTGCCGTGTCTGGTCGATTATTTCACAGAGGATATACTCCCATTGTTATAGCGGGTATAAGGCCAGCAACCACCAGTCGAGTTCCGAATAGTATTGAGCCCAACATGAATGAGCTACAGCATCCAGATAAACCCCGTGGGTCAGCAAACTGTAGACTGTCTAGAGCACTACCCCTTGTGCAGCTACACTTGTTTCGAGACGAGCAGATCTAAGGCTCCTTACTTACTCAATATACCACGCTTTGCCAAATTCTCATCCGTTTCGCCGAAGCACACCCTAAAGATAAGCTAAATGCCACTGCAATGCTATTTTCAGCTCAACTCTGAGTCAACATTACCAGGCATCGTACTCACATGATGGAACCGTTTGCTGGGCGGATACCTAGTTACCCAATGCCCGAAGTTTCTCTGCAAGCTTTTCTTATTTTCTTTGATTACTGGCTTAAGATCCATGAGTGCTGCTAATTCACTCAACTCATAAACTCCTTTCGTCTGATGAAGCAGATGCTGATGAAGGACCTTGACGCACACAACCGACTGACTCCAAGTTTAACTGCTTCTGCCTAAGAAGTAAGTTTTTTAATAATAATAAAAAAACTTATTTTTTCTTAATAATTTAAGAACTATATACCGAAGCATATATATAATTATTAACAAGCATTCTAAATATAATAAAGCATTCTAAATATAATAAAGCATTCTAAATATAATAAAGCATTCTAAATATAATAAAGCATTCTAAATACTAAACCCATCTTTATACTGGCACAGGTTCGGGCTTTACCCGCGCCTAGGGGCATCACGTAAGCACAGGGTCCGGACCGGGCGGCCCGAACCAGTCCTATACCATAAAGCAGCCACAAGAATCTTCATCTCTTTTTAAGCTTAACAACAATTATTATTAACGCACCAGTGCAGCAGCCAAGTGTCAGTCCGTAACAGGGTGTTTTATATATCCGGAGGAGGGAGTTATAAGAGTCTTGCTAATGAATTAAACTAAGCCGCAGTCCCAAATATAATAGATATATATAACTACTCTTTCTATAGTAAGGACTATATAATTAATGCTAGGGAGATGAGATGTCCTAAGGTTTAAGAAAAAGAGTAAGTTAGTCTTTTCCACTTTATAATAGCTATAACTAAATTAATATTAATAAGTATAATATAATATCTTACTTCTAGTATATTTATTTAAAACCTAAAGCTTTACCTAAGTATTATTAGGAATTTATTAATTATCTTATAAAGAATTTAACTAAAATTAAACATATTATCCTTAATATAATTAAGAATAATAAGGCCTACTATTTACTATATAACTATAGTTATAATAACTATTTAATTTTAACTCAAGGTAACGTGCTTGGTGTAAATAATATATATTTAAAAACGTAGAATACTTAAAACAATCGCCTAAACTAAAGTTTTAAGTAAGCTATAAGAACGCAAATACTATAGTTTCTTTCTTTTTCATTGCCAAAAACAATTCAAAGAAAAGAGACCCAATAGAGATAGCCGAGCGCCTGTACTTGAGTGACTGGAATTCTTTGTGGAGAAACCGTTGGCGTCACTAAGTCGAGTGGCAGCCTTGCACAGCTTTTAACGACGGCAACGGACCGAGTTGATCTGGTCGTTAAATGCCGTGTTGCGAAGGTTACCCTGCTCTCCATTAACATCGCTAATGACGGGGCGGAAGCAGTTGCTATCACTATAGACAAAGTCAATATAATTCATCATGCCATGATTACAGGACGACGGACTCATAGAACGTGCAGGTAAGGCCGTTGGTGCGGTAAGAGCTGGCCCAGTCGGCTCGTCTCAGGTTGCCTATATATTTTCAGTGTATGTTACTAATCAGGATCGTGATGTTAAACTTACGGCAGGAGTTATCACCGGGGATATTGTCGCAGCCGCCATTGAGGTTGGAGTCACCACAAACTTGTGCATTCTGAGCAGCAACTCGCTGCATGAGAGCAGCAGCAGCAAGGAAGATAATAGTCTTAGCGTGCATTTTGAATAATAGATAAGCAAAAGCTTGTAATTATAATGGGAAGTGAGGTAGTGAGTGGTTTGGATGGTTGAGGTTGTTGATGTTGAGTGTGAGTGGAAAGAGATGAGATGAAGGAGATAAGTCTGTCTTTATATACCACAGACACAGCAGTGAAATCCAGTCTCGGAGTCTCGGGAGGTTCTTTCTTAGGAAGGAGGCTTATTCCCTGCTTCACGGCTAGTTGGCATGTTGTCTTGACAGGGTTTAAGTTTCATACTATCGTAAAGCAGCGAGAGTTTGAACCAAGAGGCAGGACTTGGAAGGTTTCTGCTGCAGTCACATAGGCCCTGTGGATATGCAAGAGTAGCGGTCAGATGTAAAATCATATAACCAACTAGAGATCGAGAATAATAGGTCAAGTCTACTACACTACCCATACAGGTTTTAGTATGAGAAACAGACTATTATGCTAACAGTCAGAGATACCTCATTAGCATATAAGGTGAGTTCTTTAGTATATAGCCATCTTACACTCCTCCTCAAGCTCCTAGACTTACGCAGAGGCAACGCAGCTTAGTCTCATACAGGTATATCTTATAGATTCTGTCGACTTTCCTCCTAAAAGGCCAATAAGAATCCTTGTCCTTGTTAAACAATCGTTAGCTCTGTCTAGAGTAAGGAAATTAAAGCTGCTAACTTTTCCCTCTTGGTCCTAAGCTATTAATATGAGTTTTAGGATTTATATTATCTACTAACTAAAATTTATTGTCAAAAGTTATTAAACCGGTTAGGGTAATTTTATTATGTATAATACGTGTTATATTGATCTTGTGCTTGATTGTCTTCTGTCTGACTTTATTTCCCCCCTTTTGGGCTGATGCTCTGTGCTATTCCTATTTAAGATGTACTTCGTCAGGTGACTTTGCCTTTCCTTAATCCGAGGCTCGTTTGGTTAAAACGC